>CM044014.1:58902427-59382427 GCA_024085815.1 Flaveria linearis | reverse complement strand
TGTGGTGGTGGTGATGGGGGTGGTTGTGGTGGTGTTGATTTGAAGAAGATGATGTTAATAGATGAGATCCACAAAGTTTTTTGTGTGTTTTAATTTTAAGGGTAGTTTCGTCATTTTAATAATAATTTTAACAGAAACATTAACAGTGCTACTCATTTGAACTCAAATGGAGATAAAAATGAAACGTATAGACTCAAATGAAGATAACATGAAACGTCAGGGGCCGGATGGCAATTTTGAAACCGTAGGGATGCAAATGGTTAAAATGAACAAACGTTGGGGATGCAAATAGTAATTTACTCTAAAAGTAATTTATGGTACAAGAAACCTTGGTAGTTCGTGGGCCAAAGCCCCTAGACCAGAGAGGGGTGGGGGTGGGGTGGGTTTGATGAGTCAACGCCTCATGGTAGGGTTCTAGGCAGCAACCCGATGTGTTTAATGGTATATAGTTCCTGAACGTGAATTTTTTTTATTTTATCTTATGGATTCGTTATAAATGTATCATATCTACATGGATAGTAAAAATATACATGAAATTGATGATATAAAAGAAAACCAGCTCAGCCAAATCCTATTTGTACTACAACCTACCCACACAACTTAAACCCTAGCCACACACCCAGCTTGTTCCCATGAGATTGCATTTTTCACTCCATCATAAGTGTTTGGAGATAGTAATTTAAATGCTTAATACATAAATAAACACATCATGATCGAGCCACTTAGAGTAAATAGATTTGTGTAATTAAATCAAAGACATTAACATTAAGCCACTTAGAGTAAATAGATTTGTGTAATTAAATCAACGACATTAACACTAAGTCGAACATAATATTAAACTAGAATTATAAAATTGAATTGAGGTATGGATTAGGAATTATAAGAGAATGAGAGATGATCATCGATATGATGAGACACATATCATATACATATTTGCTAGCAGAAGATGAAACACCATGAACGAGACAACTAGTAAAGGAGTACATTTTCTTAGCTATTGCAACGATGATACTGATGTTTAAAAACCACTATTGATCTATTTAAAATTAGGTTTTATCTTGTTATACGAATGCACTCTAATTTCTTATTTGATTCTTGAGGGCGGGTACTAGAGGGAGGTCACGGACATATTTCGTTAAAGTTTTATATTAATAAGGGAATCATTTCACGTAATTTGAACTCCTAAATAATTCTTGTAGAGAAATGAAAGTAAAATTTTAAAAAATATTATGAACTCTTATCAACAGTTTTGGATTAATTCCTACCATGGTGTAAAGTAAGGGATCCTTTTAATTGTTAACTTTCGTTTAAAAAATTAAATTAAGCAACTAAAAAGGGATAGGAAGAAGTGACATACAAATAACCCGCGACCAAATTTTATTGAATGAAATAAAAATGATGGAGAATTGGTAACACATATTTTTTTTTTATAAAAACGACAACTCACAAACTAATCTAGTCCACTCTAACTTCATATCAAAATTAATTTATATCAATCTATCATAAACATGACTAAAAAATTGACCTAAAGAGAAGATATAGTATCAACCTAACACTAAATGATTTGATCATTAGACCCACCAAACCCCCAACCCTAAGAAAAACCCTAATACTCGCCTCTTTTTTATATTTTCTCTATGAAGACAACCTATAATTATATTTGATTCTTGATCATGGGTGGAACTAGAGGAATGTCATGAGGGAGGGAGGTTCCCCTAAAAAATAATTTTTCCTTAAGTAGGCTAAGAAGTAATCTTAGCCCTCTAATTATCTAATAAGGGCTAAGATCAAAGTGTAGAAAAAATACGTAATCAAGGGTAATTTGGGTATTTTATTATATTACCCACAATTGTTGACTTTTTAAAATTTCCCCCTATTTTTTTAAATGCTAATAACTTTTTTATACGATATTATTTTTTTAAATAAATTACACCATAAAATCAAGCATTTTTTTCTCTTTAATTTGAGTATAGTATTACTATAGTTTTTTACAAAAAAATCAAATTATGTGAAATTGTGCTACATTTTTAACGTTTTTGTGCTGCATTTTATAAAACAGCACAAAGTATTTCATAAAACAGCACAAAGCTGTGCTGTATTTCATAAAACAGCACAAAGCTGTGCTGTATTTCATAAAACAGCACAAAGCTGTGCTGTATTTAATAAAACAGCACAAAGCTGTGCTGTATTTCATAAAACAGCACAAAGCTGTGCTGTATTTCATAAAACAGCACAAAGCTGTGCTGTATTTCATAAAACAGCACAAAGCTGTGCTGTATTTCATAAAACAGCACAAAGCTGTGCTGTATTTCATAAAACAGCATAAAACTGTGCTGTATTTCATAAAACAGCACAAAGCTGTGCTGTACTGTTAGATTGACATTAGATCGAACAGTTGGCGTGCACTAACCGTGAGCTTGCGAACAGTAACGAAATCAACCCGAATCTTCTTCCTGTACTCCAAATCTGACTTGTTACATCATTGAATCGAGAACATAATAATCAGAACATAATAATCGAGACTCAAGTTCATAATCAGAACATAATAATCGATCAATCGATGAACTAGAGCCTCTGATTTGTTACATCATTGAATCGATGCAATGGTGGAGCTGTGGTTACCTGGTGGTGTCGAAGAGAGTGCCGCCGGAGAGGACGACGGAGAAGGAGCCGTGGGCGGCGATGGATGTGGCGGAGAGATCAGAGATGTATATAGCAAGAGCAGCGGCGGTGGCTTCTTCCGATCGGAATCGGAGGATTTTAGGCGCCATTGTTGTTCATCAGATATCAGTTGTGAGTTTGTGATGAACACACATATTAACAGTCCAAAAATGAAGAAGAAAGGGGGTAGGTAGTATGATGATATGATGTATTTAATAAAACAGCACATTACATTCGAATTTGTGCTGCATTTTGATAAAATACAAAAGGGACTAATGAGTGTGTTTTATGACCATAATGCCCTTTAACCCTAATTTGAAGAGTGCCACATGTAATCTCCTTATTCCTTCTTAGCCTACTTAGGCAACTAATTATTCTTAGTTGAACCTCTACCTGTCATGAGGTATGTTATAAATTTATATTTATATATTGTTTAAAAAGTAAATGAAAGGCATAGGTGTTTTTCGGTGGTTTCATTTTGGCCACAAGACATGTTGGTTTTTTTCTTTTTCTACCCATATATTTTCTTCTTTAAATAGGATCTTTTCCACATTGGGTTTCGACATATTCTTTCTATGGTGTTCCGGAGACCAGTGGCGATGGCCTCTTGGTCGGCCTTTCCCGTCAAGGGCGTCTTCTAAGCCCTTCCACTAGGGGAGACGGAAATGGGTTTTGTTTCTACCGATGTCAGTTCTTTTCCCCTTTATATATCCTTTTTGCCTTTCATCTCTGTAGATTTGAGTGGCGGTGGGTATGAGAGTTGATGTTGGTGGACTCTCCGTTGCATGTGGTACAACCCACTTCTTTCCCCCTTTATATGACTTTTTTTGCCTTCCATCTTCGCAGATCTGAGTTGCGGCGATCATGGTAGCCGGCGAGGGTCGCCTCCCATGGCAAATATTTCTATTGATTATTGTTGGCCTAAGTGGCCGATGATGGTGGTGGAGCTTCACGGGGGGAGGAAGAGATGGTAGCATCTCCTTTCTATTGCTTCTATTTTCCCAAGGTTATGGTGTTGGATATCACCGGTGCTCCCTATGGGCCGCCTTTGGTGGCATGCGAGTGTAGCCGGTCGGCTTTTGGCCACATGTTTTCTGTAACACTGATGTAACGCATGGAACGAAATCGAAGCTCAAACACGTTGATTTTGCGAATACCCGTGATGATCTTCACCTAAACCCTCAAATTCGACTCAAGAGTCACGAATTTAAAAATACTAACTTTTAATTTCAATAATGTTCAAGTGTCCTTTCACATTACATCCACATAACTTAAATAAGCAAACAAATCCAAACGGGCCTAAAACAAACAACCATGGGCCAAGCAAAAACCCAAAACAAACCCGAAAAACTAGAAAAAACATAAAAGTGGCCAAAAAACCCATTTAGAGGCCTTATTTTGGAAAAATAATGGGATAACCGGTCTACGGCCGGTTACCATAACAACCATAACATAGCCCTGGTTTCCACGGTCGTTTTGACTAGTAGCACGTCAGAAACGGAGGCTCATAGCCCAGGTTAGGCCTATTTTCGTGCAGCGCGGTCTTGAGCCTCCAAAAACTGTAAGGCCCGGTCTTCAACACTTGGGCCCGCATACACTACAACAATTTCACTCTATACCGATAAAAATCAAAAATTTAACACTTTAACTCTATACCGACGACATGTCGTTGGTATAGAGTTGCGCGGGCTGCCAAAAAAAAGGCGGTATGAGAAAAAACTCTGTCCCGACGACAAGTCGTTTCTGAAGAAAAAAATATTTTATTTTATCTTTTTTTAAAACTTTTAGCTTAAGAAAATAAAATTAAAAAAAAAAATGCATCCTCTGTCCCGACGACACGTCGTCGGGAAAGACAAAATATTAAACTTATTTCTTTTCTTTATTTAAACATTCGTGTAAGAAAAATAAAAATAAAAAATATTTTTACTTTTACCGACGACATATCGTCGGTATAGGTGAAAAAAAAATATTATTTTAATCGTCTATAGGGACGACTTTTTTTTAATCTATAGCGACGACATGTCGTCGCTATAGAGTGCAGACCCCTTAAATCGCAGTTTCGACCTTCTGCCCCATTTTTAAACCAAAAAACCCCATTTTTTTCTCCCGACTTCATCTCGGTTCATCTCGGTTTCAACCAAATTGAAGTGTTTTAAGGTAAGATTGATGTTTCTTTTACTATAATGAAGTTATATAATCTTGTTTTTATAAGTTTTATCTAAATTTTTATGTTTTAGGTGAGATTAAAGTTTAAA
Organism: Flaveria linearis; assembly: GCA_024085815.1. Lineage (NCBI taxonomy): Eukaryota > Viridiplantae > Streptophyta > Magnoliopsida > Asterales > Asteraceae > Flaveria > Flaveria linearis. Next base: position 59,377,511 of record CM044014.1, on the reverse strand, counting down.
GCTTGAAATTAAAGGATTTGAAAATTTTCAAGGTATGAAATTCGTTTATAGCTTATGATTTAAGTGTTGTTTGGTGAATATGTATGTGATTAGGTTTATATGATTGGAAAATTGTATATATATGTAAATATATATGGGTTTGATGTTAAATATATAGGGTCGACATGTCGTTGCTATTGCTAAATTTATGCCGACGACTTCTATCCCGACGACATTTTAACTTATAACTACTAACTTTTTGGGACAACATCTATAGCGACGATATGTCGTCGCTATAGATTAAAATTGTCTATAGCGACGACATGTCGTCCCTATAGGGTCTCACTTTTTCGTTGCTATAGACCCATTTTCTTGTAGTGATAAAACACCTTCCTCTGCCATCACAGCTGGTTCTATACCGCCTATGTGATTTCAACCTCTATGGTACTAGCCTTGGTTATGTCATGTGGTGGCCACTCCAAGTTGGCTTCTTTTGGGTCGATGATGATGAATGATTCATCTAAGATCGTTCTACTTTAAGACTCATTAGGTTGGTGACGACAGATGCATGTTTGTCTAAGACCATCGGTTAGGTTTGGGTGTTGTTTACCGTTTTGTTTTGTTACTCATTAGGTCGGTGACGATCGATGCACGTTCATCCGAGGCCACCGGTGATGCTTGGGTGTCGTATCTCCAGTAAAAATGACGAGTCACTCTTCATTTACCTTCTCTTTTAACAGACAGGGTAATTTGTGGGTTTCTTGGTTCCTTTGTTTGTTAAGGTTTTCTTATGAGTGTGTTTGATCTAAACCCTAACTTTAAGTTGTTGATAATGAAGGTGTCTACATCTGAGAACATATTAAAATAACTATTTTGTTATGATCATGGGCGGTGATGAAATACCAGAGTTGTGTCAGTTGCTTAGGCGTATAGACTATTTGGGCAAATCCTGGGCGGTGATGAGATACCGGAGTTGTGTCGGTTGCTTAGGCGTGGTTGTTGATTATGGCTAGCAGCCATAATCGAGCACTGAATCTGAGCCCAAGCCTAGAGTTTTAAATTGTTTCGAGTCGGTTATCATGCGCGCAACGCGAGTCGGTGAAAAATCCTAGTTATATGTGAAAATCAAACGTTGATGAACAATGAAGTGAGTATTTTTTTTCAGTTTCACCCTGCATAAATATATATAATTTACGTTTTAAATTAACACGTTTCATTTTCTAATAATTTTGTTTTGATGTAAAAATATTTGTTCATTAACTTAAAAAAAGAACATGCGGTTGTTGGTATATATATTTTGTTAACGTTCCGATATAATTTCTTTAAAGAGGAGTTGTATTTAAATTCGAGTTCGTACGCTATAACGAGTCAATTATTGTTGTGGTACCATAACGAACTAACGTACTGGTTATAAGTGATAAACAATGCTCGTACAAGTATTATCAGAATTGGTTTTGATATTCCCTTTTATGGTTTCCATCGAGCCAAGGCTAGAACAATCAAACTCATGCCATATAGAGCGAGGAAAAAACTATCAAAATCGTAACTAGTTTTCTATCAATAAGGGTTTCAACGTTTGTCTTTTTCTTATATTTTGAACCTCCAATTATTTTTGTTAAAGAAGTAAAAGTGAAAATTTAAAATACTACTGTATACTAGGAGTTAGAAAAGTTCTAAGTTACCTTGGTGAAGTAAGAAATGACATATTCGATGTTTGACTTATCTTTTATTTTACGTAGGGTCAGAGGAACCTTCAGATAGATTTATAATATGATATACGCAGTGTTACCTATACTTTATGCAATGTCTATTTCTTTCAACTTAAACCCATGATCTTAAAGTAATCCTTAATCTAACTAGTTACATCTAGTGCCACCCTTCTTTTGCGTAAAGTAAGGATCCTCTCGATTGTTAGCTTTAGGTTAACCACTTAAATCTTAAAGCAACTATGAAGAAGATGAAGAAGTGAAAAGCATTCTATTGAAAATTAAAGCAGTTGGTCTAACCGGTTAAACTGGAAATCACAATGCCATTGGTTGCTTATGACCTCTTGAACCAGATTTAATTGAACCAAGCTATTTTAACAAATGAACAAAAAACCATCGAAAATCATAGTATTTGTTTCCTACTTTTGTTGAACGATTTTGAAATCGAGACTGGTGTAGTTAAATCGACAGACCATCAAAGCTACCTATTCAACAAACATATTCAATTCTCAAAAGATGGTTGCAAAGTGTAAAACCAAGGGTTTATTACCTTTTTAAAATCCTTTTAATGGTTAAATCAGAACAAATTGCAAATTGTTTCAAAACTTTTAAGAGTATAATTAACAAATGCTTTTAACCAAAGTTATCTTTACCACTTGAAAGGATTTAAACTCACGTTACGTATCGACAATTACTAATACAACTAGGTTTAGACGCATGAGTAACAACTAACAAACACATGGTTGGCTAGTTATATATATTAAAGAGTAAGTTAATAAAATATAAGTTTCACAAAATTGAATAGACAATTGGACTTTGGGTTTTTAATGTATGATGTTGCATTGTTGCGATACTTATTTTGAGCATATGGAGTGGGGCACATAAGTTATAACTTATATGCAGTCTATGGGTTCATTAAATCAGGATCTGGTATTGGTGAGGCCCCAAGCTCAACTTGTAGATATTACTTAAAAAAATCTTTTTCTATAAATGTTGTACGAACAATTAAATAGCTATCTTTCATCTACAACTTATGTAATTTTTAAACACTACAATTTTAATAAATTAGGGTTTGTCGCCATTTAACATATATGAATACTATTATAATAGTTTGGCCCAGTTTTCAATTTTTATGTAGATTTTATAAATGGATTACCTCAACATGTCTACAAGCGTTATAACTTTTTCTTTAAGAGCCTTACGACAACAATTCTACGACTTAAATTATGTCAAACACCTTCACATTTTCTATATTCGCATTCATAGTTTATACTAGTGCTTTGAACACTTATTTAACATGATTTAAAACCAACTAGGTTTGAGACCCGCGCGTTGCCGCGGCTATGTGAGTTTTTCGTAACCTTAAATCAAAATCAAAATGAAGGTTTGAAACCATAAAATCAGCAAAATACACAAGGTAAAACACACCAAAACCCCAAATTCATAACACACAAGAACATTCAGAAGCCAAAACTAAATCAAAGTCCAACACCATAAACAAAATAGACGAAAATCAAAGCGCGACACAGTCCTATATAGAAAAACTGATGAAAATCAAAGCCCCAAAAAAGCAAACAAAAAGAAAACCCAAACCTTAACAGGGTATCGATAACGAAAGAAATAAAGTAGAAACCCGGAGAAAGAAAACGCCAACGAATACTATAAATGAACGTAATCAAAACATCCATAAAAAAGATGTGTCAAGAAACCAAAAAACTCACAAGAAAAACCCCACCCCCAAACCTCAAACCCACAAAACGAACCTATAAAAACACACAATGTTTTCAAAACCGGAGTGGAAAGCGAACCGGACGACCTAGAGGTTCACTGGTCAGACCGGTCGGACCGGATTACGAACCGGATGACGTCATAAATATTAAAAAAATATAAAAAAATTCCAAATATTTATAAAACTACAAACACATACCATTCAAGTAAACATAGTCCAATTTAGCAAAATACAACAACCCAAGTTTAAACAACCATAAACCAAAACAAAATACAACATCCAAAGTTTAAACAACCATAAACCAAATAGTGATTTGCCAATAATATTAACGAACCGGTGTTCCTTAATCCAAAACAACATCCAAACTACATATCATTCAAGTAAACATTGTCCAAATTAACGAACCGGTGTTCCTTAATTCATATCGAATAATATTTTTCTATTAAAATAAAAAAAATTTCAAAAAACCGGTTCAACCAGGTTCGCCGGTTCCGGTCGGGCCGGTCGACCGCACGAACCGGCCGGTTCAACCGAAAACGGCCCAAAACCACCGAACCGAACCGACATCCTCACCGGTTCCCGGTCGAACCGGTCGGATCCGCCGGTCCGGTCCGGTTTCGAATCTATTAAAAAAAAATTCAAAAAACCGGTTCAACCCGGTTCGCCGGTTCCGGTCGGGCCGGTCGACCGCACGAACCGGCCGGTTCAACCGAAAACGGCCCAAAACCACCGAACCTCCGGTTGGGCCGGTCGACCGCACGAACCGGCCGGTTCAACCGAAAACGGCCCAAAACCACCGAACCGAACCGGCATCCTCACCGGTTCCCGGTCGAACCGGTCGGATCCGCCGGTCCGGTCCGGTTTCGAATCAATTAAAATAAAAAAAAATTCAAAAAACAGGTTCAACCCGGTTCGCTGGTTCCGGTCGGGCTGGTCGACCGCACGAACCGGTCGGTTCAACCGAAAACGACCCAAAACCACCGAACCGAACCGGCATCCTCACCGGTTCCCGGTCGAACCGGACGGACCCGCCGGTCCGGTCCGGTTTCGAATCTATTAAAATAAAAAATTTTTCAAAAAACAGGTTCATCCCGGTTCGCCGGTTCCGGTCGAGCCGGTCGACCGCACGAACCGGCCGGTTCAACCGAAAACGGCCCAAAACCACCGAACCGAACCGGCATCCTCACCGGTTCCCGGTCGAACCGGTCGGACCAGCCGGTCCGGTCCGTTTTCGAAAACCTTGAAAACACATAAAAAACAAAACAAAACCCAAAAAAAAAAAAACCAAAATAGCACACTGTTCACACCGACCAAGGGAAATTATATATATATATAATGAGTTATCTATCTATATATAAAACATCTATGCCATAAACCAAATTAATATGAACAAGTCCCCCACATATATTTTTTCCCATATTTTCAAGAAATACATACTACAAGAAACGCGCGTAACAGCGGCGACGTAATTAGCGGCGACATGTGTTTTAGCGGCGACACCTATTAGCGGCGACAAGTCGCCGCTAAAGATTGGCGATCCACCGTTCAGTAAATGAGCCACATCTAGCCGTCCATAACCAATTAGATCTGACGGCTCTTGTTGAATCGTACTGTTATCATTAGCGGCGACATGACATGCATTAGCGACGAATCATTAGCGGCGACTCTTTAGCGGTGACATGTCGTCGCTAATACTAATAGCGGCGAAAATGCCCACAAATAGCGGCGACAATCTTCCTTGTAGTGAGACAATTACGTGTGAGGTTGGTCCTTTTTGCTTGGTGAGTGTGAGGTTACTGCTAGGACTTGAAATGCAATCAGTAGATTGTTTTGAATTGAATTTGAATCTTTTGAGTTCAAAACTTCCATGCGGCTTGGTAAATCACTACAAGAAAAGAGCTTTTTTGCGGCGATATACATCGTCGCAAAAAGACACATTCTCGTCGCAATACATTATTTGCGATGAAAATTTGGTCGCAAAAAAGTCGCCATAAAAAATTGGTCGCAAAATGTTATTTGCGACGACATTTGCGACGATTTGTTTTGTGGGCCCCACTCAGTAAAAAAAAAGTGAAATTCTGGAGAAAATATTTTGCGACGATTAAAATTGTAACATTTGCGACGATATCTTCTTTTTTGCGGCGACATATCGCCGCAAAGTTTTTGACCAATATATTTTTTTGCGACGAAAAAATTAAATATGCATCCTTGTTTTTTGTGGCGATAAATCGCCGCAAAGTTTTTGACCAAAAAATTTTTTGCGATGACAAATTAAGTATTAATCATTGTTTTGTGCGGCGATAAATCGCCGCAAAAAAAACTTTCTTTTTAATAATTTTGCTGCATTTGCAGCAATCCACCCAGATTTTTCTGGGTACCAAACCTGCTGTTCAAAATCACTAAACACTATCAAAACCATCAAACCATTCGCAAAACATAGCATATAAACAAAATATTGTCCAAATATAATACGTTAAAAGTCACACAAACAAATGTTTGAAAATATTCATAACAATCACTAAAAACCATCAAACCATCAAACTATCAAACCAACCTATGACGACCCACCTTCATCTTCTTCATCTTCTTCATCTTCTTGAGAATGACCACTTCTCCTCAACGCGCTCTGGACTTGGCTTTGGAATTGACTTTGCATTTGTACCATCATATTAGCCATCATCTGTGACTGCCATTGTTTTTGCTCACTGGCCAGTCTTGCTGCTATCATCCCCTCAACCTCAGATTGTGAGAACATCCGCTGATCTGTTCTATGAGGTGGAGGTGGGGGTTGTGAAGGCACTGTTGTGTTGTAAAACACATCCGTTTTTAGTAGTCTTTTTAGTAGTTTTTAGGCTTAGATTCGTTAGTTTTTGTGTAGTTTTTATTGATTTATGTCGTTTTGTGTTTCATAGGTGCTTTTGTGAAATTGGAGCTCAAAGGTATGGAAATTGAAGAAAGAAGTGAAGAAGCAAAGCAAAGATGTTGGAAAGCTGGTCAAATATAAAAGAGTTAAATATTCTGTTCTGGTTCAATTTGGAGGTACGCTCAATTTGGTTACCAATTGAGCGGTACCCGAAATTAGTATGTCGGGAAAATTTTAATTTTGCTATAAATACAATCTTAAGCTAGGGTTTTAGGAGGTTTTTTTTCAGCTGTTTTTGCGAACTTGGGAGACGATTTTGAGGAAGGTTCAAGCATTGGGAAGCAAAAGATTCAAGCTTTAACACTTGCTTTGGATTGGGAATCATTTGTCATTCGGTTTTTTTCTTCTTTTCCTTGTTTAGTTGCAAAGAACATGATGATCAAACGTGATGAATGCTTTTGTTTTTCTGTTTTAAATCAAATGTTAGGCTAAACCTTTGATTACTATCTAGATGGATGATTGATGATGGATGATTGGTTTGAAATGAGTATGGTTTTGATGAATTGAGTATTATACTTAGGTAAAAGCATGTTGATGATCATTTGGATGTTTTTGTTAATTGTTGATGGTTAATTTGTGATTGTATATCCCACATGTAACTTAGTTGGATGTCTTTCAATGTTTAGATGCATGCTTAGGTTTTAACAAATTGTTAGAAATCTAGGTTACATTACAAGGCCAAGTAATGAAATGGAATGTGCATGATAAATTGACCTAATTCAATTACTACTTAACTTGAGATTGGAAAATGAAAGTTAAATAAGTGAATTATGATAACTAGTAGTTAGGTTAAGTGGTCCGGAAGGAGACTTGTCAAATAATTAGTTATTGTGTTTGCTTATGTTCATTTGATCATCTATTTGCTACTTCTTGCATGCTTCATGTAATGTGTTAACTAGATTGGAAAATTAGTTAGCTTTCAAGTACCTAAGTATTGTTAGATTGTCTGGAAGGTAATCTACTTATTCGGAATTAATTCTTGTTCCTTGGGTTTGCTTGTGGTCGCATCCGGTAATTTATCGGAATCTATAGTCTTCCTTAGGTTCAGCATCTTTTGAAATCCGAATTCTCATTTCATCGATTCCCCATTTCTTGCCAATCCATCCGTTTCATGATTTCTCTAGATAGTATTCCTTTTTGCTCTTGATTTCTTAATCATCTTTTAATCTTTGTTCTCTTAGGTTGATAACCGTTTATTTTTATTCAATTACTTTAATTTTAGTAAACCCCCCCCTTTTTCATCATACATTTTAGTTAGTGTCCTTTCCGAGTTTGTTTTTGTTATTCTTGTGTCTCTAGGGTTCGATCCCGGTCTTCCGAAATCTGTACTACAATTGTCAGGTATACTTGCCTGTCACGTGGTCTAGATCTAGGATTCCTTGGTTAAACTTGGAGTCTTTTCTAGTTTTTAATTAGGTTTATTTTGTTCATTTTCATAGACCGTTCTCATGACATCAAGTTTTTGGCGCCGGAATGTCTTTTGATTGGATGGGAATGAATGAAAAATTAATAGCATTCTTAGGCTTGGATAGGATTTTTCATTAGTGTTTTCATTTCTCCTTTCTTCTTTTGGATAGTTTTTTTTCTTTCTTCTTTTTCTTCTTTCTTTTAATTATTATTCTCTTTCCCTTTCCCTTTCCTCTTCTTTCGGTTTATGCCACACACTCGATCACAAGGACCACCTCCCGGATTTAGTGAGTTGCCTAATATTAAGATTGAGGTTAGTTCTTCGTCGTCGCGTTCGAGTAGTCCTACTTCTACTCCAGCCTCTTATCCGTCCACTCCGATTCATTCACCTGTTCATTCGCCCATGGCGAATCGAACCATCCATCAGAGAGCCACCAAGGGCTTTACGGGAGTTAATTCTCCAATCACTTGCCCGAATATCGCAAATGATAATTCGTGGCTAATTCCTTCGTATATCATGACAGCGATCAACAGCACGTTCCAGTTTCATGGTCGTGATGACGAGGACGCGCCGACTCACATTGCCCGGCTTGTTCGTATTTGTGGCACCTTCCGGGTTGAAGGTGCTCCACAAGAGAGCATCTACATGCATCTATTTTTGTTTTCCCTTGCAGGTCGAGCTGCCATTTGGCTTGATTCACATCCGGCTGGTACGTTCACGACTTGGAAAGAGCTTAGAGATAAGTTCTTGAACAAGTACTTTCCGCCAGCCAAAGCCTCTCGGCTCCAGGATCAGATCCATTCGTTCTGGATGGAACCTGATGAGCCATACCATCTAGCCTGGGAGCGGTTTCAGAACCTGCTTACCCGATGTTCTTAGCATGGCTTATCCGATTGGGCCCTTGTAGAGAAATTCTATAATGGTCTTACTTATGAGCACAGGGATAGATTTGATACTTCTGCAGGAGGCCACCTGTTAGAGAAGAAAAATGTGGCTGAATGCAACGATATGTTCGAAAGCTTTGCCCAGGCCGAATACGAACAGCGGTTTACAAATAAGAATTCCATTCCTGCTACTAGCACATCCTCATCTTCACGAGGAGTTCACCATGTCACCATGGAGGCTAGTGTAGCTGCTACTTTGGATAACCTTACTAGAGAGGTGAGGGAGCTGAGGATGATGGCTAATAGATGTGAGATATGTCAAGGCGGACATGACACCAGGGATTGTCTGGTCGAGAGACAGGAGCAGGTGGATTTTGTGAGTGGTCAAGGGCGTGGTTCGGGAGGTAATATCGGGGGTTCGTATAACTCAGGGTGGCGAAACCACCCTAACTTCGGTTGGAGATCTGGGGGAAACCCATCTGGATTTCAGCGACCGAATCAGTCAGGTGGAGGCAATGAAGGTGTAGGTTCTAGCGGGGGTAGTGGTAGAGATGACAAGGAGTTGAAGGACATCCTTGCGACTCAGACCCAGTTGCTTGCTCAATTATGCCAAAAGGACCAAGAAACCCAAAAGCGGTTGAGTGAGCATGATACTATTCTGAGAGGACATCAATCCTCTTTCCTTGATCTTCAGCGTTCCATAGGTGAGCTCCATAGGAAGTTTGATCAGCTGAAACCTACAGGTTCGTTCAGTGCCTCGACCGTTCCTAATCCTAATGCGACTGCGAAAGCAATAACGACACGAAGTGGTAGAGGAGGTGCGCCGGAGCAGACTGTGGTTGAGGAAGAGGAGGTTGATGAAGAGTTAGAGATGGAGACTCCTGGGAGGGCACACGAGAGGCGAGTCCCAGCAAGTACCGTGCCGAACAGTGAGTCTCCCGATAAGGAGAAGAAGAGTGAGGAGAAGAAGATACCTAGAGTGGGTCGTGATGAGGTGTCGTATCCTGCGCTTCTGAAACATTAGAAAGACGCGAAGGATTTTGGCCATTTCTTAGATTTGTTTAAGCAACTTAAGGTCAATCTTCCGTTCATAGAGGCCCTTCAACATATGCCAAAATATGCTAAGTTCTTGAAAGACCTCTTGACTAACAAGAGGAAGCTGGAGGACCTTTGGTAGTTCTGATATGAGCCACGCGTTGGCTGATCTTGGGGCTAGCATCAATCTGATGCCATATTCTCTTTATGAGAAGCTAGACCTAGGAGAGATGATTCTGACGCGCATGAGCATTTCTTTGGCAGACAGGTCTGTCAAGTATCCACGGGGGGTTGTGGAGAACTTGTTGGTGAAGGTAGACAAGTTTGTTTTCCCCGCAGATTTTGTTATCCTTGATATGGAGGTTGATCCTCGAGTCCCACTCATATTGGGACGCCCCTTTTTGCATACTGCCAAGGCATTGATTGATGTTTATGATGGCACGATCTATTTGCGTGTAGGGGACGAGAGAGTTACCTTTGATGTCATGAAGGCGATGGGACATTCCGACTTATCGGACGATTCAGTTTACTTTCTTGATACATTCATGTCCACCGTTGAGCATTGCTTGGATTATATTTCTGGAGCGGACCTGTTGCCTCCACCGGACCGGGACGAGGATCATCCCATTACTGAGGGGGATGATACCTCCGAGGACTATCTGAGCCATCTGGCCAGTAAGTCCATCGACATCCTCGAGGCCCTTTCTGTTGCTAGTACCAAGGAGGAGAAGACCTTGGTAGACGCACCACCACCCCTTGAGCTTAAGGAGTTACCTCCTCATTTGGAGTATGCTTTCTTAGATGGTGAGTCCGGTTCCCCCGTCATTATTTCTTCTAAGTTGACGGATGGTGAGAAGGTGAGGTTGGTAGATATGCTGAGGGCACATAAGCAGGCTATTGCGTGGAGGTTAATGGATATCAAGGGCATTGACCCTTCTTTTTGCACGCACAGGATACTCATGGAGGATGAGTATAAGCCTGTGAGGAAACCTCAGAGGCGGCTTAACCCTAACATGGCGGATGTTGTGAGGAAGGAGGTTCTCAAGCTCCTTGAGGCTGGATTAATATATCCTATTTCTGATTCCACATGGGTGAGCCCAGTTCAGGTCGTCCCGAAGAAAGGAGGGATGACGGTCGTGACAAATGAGAGGAACGAGTTGATTCCCACGAGCACAGTCACAGGTTGGAGAGTGTGCATTGACTATAGGAGGCTGAACGATGCGACTAGGAAGGATCATTTTCCTCTTCCTTTTATTGATCAGATGCTAGAGCGTTTGTCGGGACAGCAGTTTTACTATTTTCTTGATAGTTTTTCTGGTTATTTCCAGATCCCCATTGCACCGGAGGATCAGGAGAAAACCACCTTTACATGCCCTTATGGGACTTTTGCATACCGTCGTATGCCGTTCGGGTTATGTAACGCTCCAGCCACGTTCCAGCGATGCATGATGGCTATCTTCCAGAATATGGTGGAGAAGTCCATGGAGGTGTTTATGGATGACTTCTCTGTTTTTAGTGATTCCTTCGATTCGTGTCTAGCCAACCTAGAGAGGATTGTGCCATTTTATGGTGACTGAGGGGATTGTGCTCGGGCACAAGATTTCACGTGAGGGTGTTGAGGTAGATAGAGCTAAGATAGACACCATTCGTAGGCTTCCTCCACCCACCAATGTGAAATCCGTAGTTTTTTGGGTCATGCGGGTTTCTATCGCAGGTTCATTCGAGATTTTTCTAAGACCACCCGACCCATGACCCGCCTTCTGGAGAAGGACGTTCCATTCGTCTTTGAAGAGGAATGTCTTAAGGCATTCGAGTTGCTGAAGGAGCGATTGACCAGTGCTCCTATTCTTGTGGCCCCCGACTGGAGCTTACCTTTTGAGCTCATGTGTGACGCGAGTGATTTTGCAGTCGGGGCAGTCTTGGGACAGAGACGAGACAAGCACTTTCACCCGATTTATTACGCTAGTAAGACTCTTAACGATGCTCAAGATAATTACACGACCACTGAGAAAGAGCTTCTGGTTGTGGTGTTTGCTTTCGATAAGTTTCGGGCTTATCTCGTTCTTTCCAAGACCACTGTGTTCACAGATCATGCGGCTTTGCGTTTTCTTTTCGCTAAAAAAGACGCGAAGCCCCGTCTGATTCGTTGGATTCTCTTGCTTTCTGAGTTTGATATTGAGATCAAAGATAAGAGAGGAGCAGAGAATATAGCTACTGATCATCTCTCTTGGCTAGAGGATCCAGCTAGAGAGGACATTCATGAGAAGGCAATTGGTGATAGATTCCCTCACGAATCTGTTGATTTGGTGCGAGCTGAGGAGGAGGGTATGCCATGGTTTACTGACTTGGAGAACTTCCTCTCCAAGGGCACGTTAGTGGAGGGCTTGACTAAACAGCAGAAGAAGAAATTCTACACTGATGCCAAGCGCTACATTTGGGATGAGCCCTATCTGTTCCGAACCGGAGCAGATAATGTGTTGAGGCGTTGTGTTAGGAAGGAGGAAGGACTTGAGATCCTAAAACACTGTCATCAGGGGCTAACTGGTGGCCATCATAGTGCACCTTATACCGCGAAGAAGGTATTTGATTCCGGTTTCTATTGGCCGACAGTGTTTAAGGATGCTCAGTTGTTAGTGAGTTCGTGCGATGCGTGTCAACGGTCCGGGAACATTTCATCTCGTAACGAGATGCCCACACCCTTCCACGGTGAGACCTTGAGAAGGACCATCTCCCCAACTTGGAATTATAGCGGCTTGCGATGTTTATCAGCGTAGCTTTTCTGTCGACTCCTTGCCACTTCCAGGTTCTTGCGGATGATAGTGACTTTATCGGTCGTCTCTTTTACGACCGTAAAGTGCTTCAAACGGTGCCATTTGAATGCTTGAGTGGTAACTGTTGTTGTAGGAGAATTCTGCGAGCGGCAGGTGTGTATCCCAGTCGCCCCCAAAATCAAGGACACAGAGACGCAATAGGTCTTCCAGGGTTTGGATCGTCCGCTCGGTTTGGCCATCGGTTTGGGGATGGTAAGCCGTGCTTAAATCCAATTGCATACCCAGAAGTTCTTGCATAGTAGACCAGAAGTGAGAAGTGAATCGAGCATCTCGGTTGGATATAATATGAAGAGGCACACCATGACGGCTTACGATCTCGTCGATGTAAATCCGGGCTAACCTTGATGTCTTATACGTGTCGCGTATGGGTATGAAATGTGCCGACTTGGTCAATCGGTCGATGATTACCATATGCTATCGTGCCCGCGAGATGTCCGAGGCAGCTTGGTTATGAAGTCCATGGATATATGTTCCCATTTCCACATGGGAATTTCGGGTTGTTCGAGTAAACCACTTGGACGTTGGTGTTCCGCTTTAACTTTCGTGCATGTAAGGCATTTAGCAACGTAGGTTGCTATGTCTCGTTTCATTCCGGGCCACCAATATTGACTCCGTAAGTCCATGTACATCTTATCGGAGCCCGGGTGGATAGAATAACGAGTCCGATGTGCTTCGTTCATGATAGAAGCCCGAAGGTTATTGCGTTTGGGAATCCAGATTCGGTTTGCGAAATACATTAACCCATTGGCTCTTGTTTCCAATTGGGCTAAGAGATTTTGCTCCAGCTCTTCCTTCATATTCCCTTCGGTTTGCACCGCTTGCTGGGCTTCTCGAATACTTGACTCGAGTAGCAATCGATCTTCAAATTTTGTAGTAGTACCGTTGCATTGTTGACATCGAGTCGGATTTCAGTGTCAAACTCTACCAATGCGTCGAACCATTGACGTCGGTCGTGAGTTTCTTGAACGGAGACCATCTTTTGATGCGTCTTTCGACTCAATGCATCGGCTACGGCATTTGCCTTGCCGGGATGGTATCGGATATCGCAATCGTAGTCGCTAATTAGTTCCACCCAACGACGTTGCCTCATATTGAGGTCCTTCTGATTGAAAACGTGTTGGAGGCTCTTGTGGTCCGTGTAGACTATGCATTGCGTGCCGTATAGATAGTGTCTCCAGATTTTCAAAGCAAAGACCACTGCTCCGAGCTCGAGATCGTGTGTCGTATAATTTACCTCGTGAACCTTCAATTGTCTCGAGGCATACGCTATGACCTTTCCCCGTTGCATGAGAACACAACCAAGGCCTTGTTTCAACGCGTCGCAGTATACCGTGAAGTCGTCATTTCCATCCGGTAGCGTCAGAATAGGAGCATTGCACAACTTGTGCTTCAATGTCTCAAACGCCTCTTCTTGCTCGGCTTTCCATTCGAAAGGCTTGTTCTTCTGAGTCAAGGACGTGAGTGGCTTTGCGATTTTCGAGAAGTTAGCAATAAATCGCCGATAATACCCGGCTAGACCAAGAAACGATCGAACTTCCGTCAGAGTTGTGGGAGCACTCCAACTCTTCAGGGCTTCAACCTTCGCAGGGTCGACGTGAATTCCTTGACTATTCACTACGTGCCCTAAGAATTGTACTTCTTCAAGCCAAAACTCGCATTTCAAGAATTTCGCGTACAGTTGTTCCTTCTTCAACAGATCGAGGATTTGGCGGAGATGAAGTTCATGATCGGAGCGAGACTTGGAATAAATAAGAATGTCGTCAATGAAAACGATGACAAATTTGTCTAGGTATGGCTTGCACACCCGATTCATAAGATCCATGAAGACCGCAGGAGCATTGGTTAAGCCGAAAGGCATAACCATAAACTCGTAATGCCCATACCGAGTGCGGAATGCACTCTTTGGGATATCGTCATCGTGGACTCGCAGTTGGTGATAACCCGAACGCAAGTCGATTTTTGAAAAGATTATAGCTCCTTGAAGTTGATCGAAGAGATCGTCGATACGAGGAAGAGGATACCGGTTCTTGATGGTCAACTTGTTGAGCTCCCGGTAGTCGATACACATGCGGAATGACCCATCTTTCTTCTTCACAAATAAGACAGGTGCACCCCAAGGAGAAGAACTAGGGCGGATAAATCCCTTCTCGGATAATTCCTGGAGTTGGCTAGAGAGTTCTTACATTTCCGATGGTGCGAGTCGGTAAGGTGATTTAGCCGCGGGGCAGACCCCGGAATCAAGTTGATTTTGAATTCAACTTCTCGTACAGGAGGCAACCCACTAAGGTCGTCGGGAAAGACGTCAGGGAATTCTCATACAACTGGAACATCTTTGAGTTCCTTCCCTTTGGTTTTGGTGTTGACTACATAGGCCAAGAATGCCGGACAACTCTTACTTAGGCATTTCTGAGCCTTAGTGCATGACATAAGCTTGAGCCCTTTCAAAGACTGTTCACCGAACACCTTCATCGTGTCACCATAGGGTAAGGGCATGCGAATACACTTCTCAAAGCAGATGATCTCGGCGTGGTTCTTGGATAACCAATCCATGCCAATAATAACGTCGAAGCTTCCAAGCTTCATTAGAATGAGGCCGATAAGAAACTTATGGTTATCGAGACACAATAGACAATCGCGGATAACCACGTCGACGGTGATGGGTTCTCCATCAGCAACTTCGACGGTGAGAGGTCTCTCTAGATTTGAGCGAGGTTTAGAAAGTGTCGGCTCGAAATCTAAGGAAATGAAACTTCTATCGGCGCCCGAATCAAATAATACGTATGCATAGGTGTCATTAATAAGAAACATACCTGTATAGGTTTTAAAGGCACTTAAGGACATAAGCAAGGAATTTTAAAAGGAATTCTATGGAGATAGGGTTGAAATTTTACGTACCGTTCACCACCTCGTTGTTCTTTTGAGCTTGGTTCGCGTTGATGTTAAAGGCACGTCCACGAGCTTGTGGAACATTGCCCACAAGACGAGGGCATTGGGGCCGGTAGTGACCTGGTTCTCCACAATTGTAGCAGACCCGATTTGGTTCCGTCACTGTGTTTCCCATTGCTCGGCGGCACGTTGCCACGAGGTGCCCGTACTTGCCACATAGTGTGCAGATGCGACACGGAAGGTTGCCCGAGTGATGATACCTACACGTGTTGCACATAGGTAGAGGGCCTGCATAAGCCCTTGCCACAGGCACTTGTGCGGCCGGCGCAGTTCCGGGAACACACTGTCTTTAGGGCGGCTTAGTGATAGGCGGGTAAAAGCTCGGGTTCAAAAGCATAAAATGGCATATTTATAGCATAACTTCGAGTTCAAATGATCTATGTTGATGTGTTTTGTGTTTGTTAGGTCCGGAACAATTAAGAGTCCACTTCGGGGGTCATACGGGATGTCGGAATGGAGCCCGGAACAGTCGGATACGCGAAACAAACAAAAGGAAAAAATGCTGTTTCTGGAGCAAGTCGCCGACGCCCTAATAGGGGGTCGCCGACGCCCTCTAGATTGTTATATCGGATTTTTAATGCCCACTTGTGTTGTTTGATTTGTTTAAAAGGGAATCTTCAATGAAAAGCTGGAAAGTGGATACAAGATGGAGGAAAATGAGGAGAAAAGGAGGAGCCAACATAACTCCATGATACACTCACTTTGTTTTGTCAAAAACAATCATATTTTATCTCCAAGATCCATCATCTTCATCTCTCCAACATTTATCACAATTTTCATCCATCGAAGCTTTGGAGAGGAGACTTCTTGCAATTGGAGCTTTTCATCATCAACAAAGTCAAGCAAAATCCAAGTGACATGGAATTGCAAACAAGATCATCACTCGGAATCCAAGCCTCAAACAACATGAGAGGCTAATCTTCTTTGGGTTTTCCCCCGGTTTGAATATTGTAAGACTATGGTTGTTAACTTTGAAAACTAGATTGCATCTTTGTGTTTTGTATTTGATTGCTTGAAACATTTATGCTAGTATTTTGATCTTAACTTGAATTCCCGAATTGAATGAATGATTATGAAATTTGTCTTTGAGAAATGAAGTTGTTCATGTGTGCTATGTATATGTAGAGTTTGAATGTTCTTGTGTAATGAAGTGTATTATTGTCCGTGTTAACGTTGACAATTCTTGACACCTAAACCTTGTAACGATGAACTCATTAGCATAAATCATACCTTTGATGCAAGTTAGTTGGATTGGTAGAACCATAACCTTAGGATATCAACCGGGGGTGAACCTTATTATTAAACGTTATTTTGTTAACTATTGTTCTAAGTTTGCCAAGTTTTATTAATCATTTTAAGTAACCTTTGTATTTTGTTCATTTCTTTGTGTTGGACAAAGTTTCAACACCATTTCAAGTAAACATATCAAACTTTTATAAACAAAATAGCAAGCTTCATAATTAACTCGATAGTCCAATTCAAGTCTAAACACAAACCACATACTCCTTGTGATTCGACACCCTTCTTACCATTTGCTACATAGTTTTGGTACTAAGGAACTATATAAATACTATCTTTGACTAGTGCACGCGACAAGCCGGTCAAATTTTGGCGCCGTTGCCGGGGAGTAGTGCGCTTTGTGTGTAGAATTGTGTTGACTAGTTTGTAATTTTCTGTTTAAGTGTTTGGTTATTTTTGCATCATTCTTTTTCCTTTGTTATGCTGGTTGTGTTATTTGTGTAGATCACAGGTAGTGCATGCATACTAGAGCATCCGGAAGAACCTCTCCGTTGGTGTTTGAACCGGAAATTGAACGCTTTGCAAGAAGGAACCGAGCCAACCAAATGGAGGGAGGTAGTAACAACCGACCCCCACCACAACACAACATTCCACAAAATCCACCACCACCACCCACTAATGACCGTAACCTCAACCCAAACCGTAGACAAGCTCATAGTCATAGTAACCCACTTTTTGAACATGTGAACCAAAACCCCATGGGTCATTTGGCCCACCAAACTTAGATGAGCTAAGAAATGCTATTCATGAGGATGAGCCATTTAGTGTTCCATCTTACCAATCACCCGAACGGGTGAGTGTTCACACCTATCACACGGGTGATAGTGATGATTATGAGTATGACAATGAAGGCAATGGGGGGTTCTACAATGAAGGAGGGTATGCTGGTGATTATGGCTACCAAGGTGATAATTATGATGAATGGAACCATGGGTATATGGAGAATGAGAACTACAACTACAACCGTCAACATAGACAAAACCAATTTAGGAATCCAAACATGAATGCCAACCCAAACCAAATTCCTCAGTTTGTCGGTGTAGCTAACCAAGGACCACAAAGAAGATACCCAATGCATCAAGAAGTGAATGGTCCTCCACGCCAACAACCTCAACGAGCTAGAACACAAGGCGTGAATGGTAGGTTCCGACCCATCATATCGGACAATGTCTCTCCTATTGTTCCACCAATTCCGGGAAGGCGTTCATTTGATTGTAAGCCCAACTACATCAACATCTTACCTCATTTCCATGGCATGTCAACGGAGGAGCCTTACACACACATATCTGAATTCTCCGACATATGTGGCACAATTGGAGGCCACAACTTCTCACAAGATGAGGTGCGTTTAAGATTGTTCTAATTTTCATTGAAGGACAAGGCAAAGCAATGGTTTTTAACCTTGCCGGCTAATAGTATTCGAACATGGGGAGAAATGCAACAAGTCTTCCTTGACGAATACTATTCAATGGCCAAAACGGATGAAATGAGGGATGAGATCCGGACATTCCAACAACAATCCGGAGAACCACTTCATGAAGCTTTTACTCGTTTCAAAGAGTTGATAAGAAAATGTCCACATCACCAAATTGAACTTTGGGAGTTAGTGAAGAGTTTTGTGAACGGATTGACAAAAGAAGAAAGGAAGTACCTCAAGTCTACTAGCAATGGAACCTTGTTGAATAACCCCGAGGAAGAGGATTGGGAGTTCCTTGAAAGGATGAGTAAGAACTCAAGAGCCGAAGAATCCGCGGATAGGAAAGCAAAGCACCCTATTCCAAAATCCACCTCCGACATTGACTCAAGTGCAAAGGATCGAATAGCCGCATTGGAAGGGGAGTTAGCTCGCATGAAGAAGAAAGATGTAAATGCGGTTCAATTCGCGGTTTGTGAAGAATGTGGGGACATTGGTCATAGAGCCGATAGTTGTCAAGTAAACATGGCTCAAGGAACCGAAGAGGTGAATCAAGTTTATGGAGACCGGAAGCCTTTTGACATGAACTCCAACACTTACCATCCGGGTTTGAGGAACCATCCCAACCTAAGGTATGGTAATCCTTCAAACCAAATGAACCCAAACTTCCAACCGGCTAATCAAGGTGGACAAGGCTATCAAAACCGCCAAGGGAACAATCAAGGGGGAAATTACAACCAAGGTGGCTACCAAAGGAATAACTATAATCAAGGAGGTAATCAAGGCTACAATCGGGATGGTAACTTCCAAAGAAATTACAACAATAATCAAGGTGGACCATCGGGAAGCCAAGGTGGTGGAGATGACTCGTTGAATGCAAAGTTAGATGCTCTTATGAACATGGTGAAAGAATCTAACAATGACATCAAGGAGATGAAGAGAGCAAATGAAGTAAGAGACAAATCACATGAAGCTCTCACAAGGCAAGTTGGTCAACTAGCCGAAGATTTGGGCCGACTTAAGGGAAGCGGTGGAAGATTGCCAAGTGATACAACCGTGAATCCACAACATCAAGGCTCAAGTTCTAAAAACACACGCGAGGTATCAATCAATAAACTTACTTTGCGTAGTGGTAAGGTAGTTGACAATGGTGTTAAACCACCACCACCTCAATTTGTTGAAGGGGTGGTGGAAGATGTTACTGATGAAAGTGACGATGAGGGTGAAAGTAGCCAAACGGGTCAAAATGAAAATTTTTCTGAAAAATCTAAAACCAAACCCGTTGAGGTTACACAAACACCTAAGGCTAAGGAAAAGGTGGTAGAGGGTAATACCGTTCCTTTTCCCGAAGCTCTTAAGGCACCCTTGCAAAAAGTGGTAAAGAAAAGAGGCCCACAACAAGATGAAATGTGGGAAATTTTTAAACAAGTGAAAATTAATTTGCCACTTTTAGATGCAATCAAACAAGTTCCTTCATATGCTAAGTATTTAAAAGAACTATGTACCCAAAAGAGAGCTCACAAATTCCCTAAAAAGCTTGATTTGACTGAAAATGTGAGCTCTATTCTTTCGGGTGCCCTTCCACCTAAGCTACAAGACCCGGGAGCGCCCATTATATCTCTTCAAGTGGGAGAATTCAAAATGACAAGGGCACTCTTGGATCTTGGTGCTAGTGTAAGTATATTACCGGGTAGCTTGTATGATCAATATGACTTTGGTCCGCTTCAAGAAGCTAAGACCACCGTGGTATTAGCCGATTTAACACCCAAGCTTCCCCGTGGGATAATTACTGATGTGATAGTAAAAGTTGAGAATTTTTATTATCCGGTGGACTTTTTAGTACTTGATTATGTTTCCATAGATCAAACCAAACAACCTACGGTTATCTTAGGTCGACCATTTTTGGCAACTTCAAATGCTCAAATCAATTGTAAAACGGGAACGGTTGACATGACATTTGGTAACAATAGGTTGAGACTTAATGTATTTTCAGGAATGACTAACCCTCCCATTAATGATGAATGCTACATAGCCGACATTATTGATGAGTGTACACCTCTATGCGACATTGTCGTTGATGAGGAAAACACAATGGAGGATTGTTTCATGTTTGACAGGTTGAGAATGGAAACTGAAAAGCAATTAGAGGAGGAAGAAAAGGAGATAATGAGTGCTGCCATGAGGAGTGAACGACCACCATGGTCGGTTCAAGTGGAGCCACTACCCGAGAAGATTGACACCGGGTTGAAACCTTCATTGCAAGAACCACCACAAGTTGAATTGAAAGAATTACCAAAGCATTTAAAATATGCTTTTCTTGGTAAGAATGAAACTTTACCTGTTATTATTGCTTCTAATCTATCCATTGAACAGGAAGGTGCGTTGATGGAAGTGTTGATTGCTAACAAGGAGGCGATTGGATGGACCATTGCGGATCTAAAAGGAATTAGCCCCTCAATTG
The DNA here is from genome assembly GCA_024085815.1 of Flaveria linearis. Classification (NCBI taxonomy): domain Eukaryota; kingdom Viridiplantae; phylum Streptophyta; class Magnoliopsida; order Asterales; family Asteraceae; genus Flaveria; species Flaveria linearis. The sequence goes on along the minus strand of CM044014.1, from coordinate 59,356,896 downwards.
TTATGCACAAAATCATCACGGATCCGGAAGTCAAACCATCACATGATGCCCAACGAAGGTTGAACCCAAACATGAGAGAGGTAGTCAAGAAGGAGGTATTGAAATGGCTAGATGCAGGTATCATCTTTGCAATCTCTGACAGTACTTGGGTGAGCCCTACACAAACTGTACCAAAAAAGGCGGGCATCCAAATTGTTAAAGATGACTCAGGTAACGAGGTAGCTACCCGGCCAGTAACCGGGTGGAGAATTTGTATTGATTACAGGAAATTGAATGCTGCTACCTCAAAAGATCATTTCCCTTACCATTCATTGATCAAATTGTTGAGAGACTATCAGGTCAGAAATTTTACTGCTTTCTAGATGGTTATTCAGGTTATAACCAAATAGCTATTCATCCTGAAGATCAAGAAAAGACTACATTTACTTGCCCTTATGGCACGTTTGCATTTAGGCGAATGCCCTTTGGGTTATGTAATGCCCCTGCCACCTTTCAAAGGTGTATGATGAGTATCTTTTCAGATATGGTGGGGGAGTCATTAGAAATCTTCATGGATGATTTCTCAATTTTTGGCACATCATTTGAATCATGTTTGCTTCAATTAGAAAAAGTTTTAAAAAGATGTGTTGAAACCAATTTGGTCCTTAGTTGGGAAAAGAGTCATTTCATGGTTCAAGAGGGGATAGTATTGGGTCACGTTGTGTCTAGCCGTGGGATAGAAGTAGATCATGCCAAAGTGAAGGTTATTTCCACTTTACCTCACCCTACTAATGTTAAGGGCATTAGGTCATTCTTGGGGCATGCCGGTTTTTATAGAAGATTCATAAAGGGATTTAGTGTCATAACCAAACCATTGTGTAATCTATTGTTAAAAGATGCCCCATTTGAGTTTAATGAAGAATGTGTAAAAGCCTTTAACATTTTGAAGCAAAAATTAATTGAAGCTCCGATCTTGCAATCACCTAATTGGAAATTGCCTTTTGAAATAATGTGTGATGCAAGTGACTATGCTATTGGTGCTGTCTTGGGTCAACGGGTTGATAAGAAACCCGTTGCCATATACTATGCAAGTAAAACTCTCTCAGATGCCCAATTGAATTATACAACAACTGAGAAGGAATTACTTGCGGTGGTATATGCTTTAGATAAATTTCGGTCCTATATATGGGGTAGCAAGGTTATTGTCTATTCTGACCATTCTGCTGTTAGGTACCTCATGGAGAAAAAGGACGCGAAACCAAGGTTGATTCGTTGGATTTTGTTATTGCAAGAATTCAATCTTGAGATCCGAGACAAGAAAGGGAGTGAAAATGTAGTCGCAGATCACTTGTCAAGAATTCAACCGGTGGAAGAAGATACCACACCAGAGATAAATGAACAATTCCCGGATGAACACATCATGTCTATCACCACCAATCACCCCTGGTACGCCCATTTTGCAAACTATTTGGCTACAGGTACATTGCCGGAAGGATGGAGTAGAAGAAAGAAACAACACTTCAAGGCTCAAGCAAAACATTACATTTGGGATGAACCGGACCTTTTCAAAGTTGGAGCCGACCAAATCATCCGAAGATGTCTACCGGATGAGGAGATCCCATGTGTATTGAGCATGCTTCATGAATCGGCATGTGGAGGACATTTCAGTGGACAAAAGACGGGTCACAAAGTCCTTTCTTGTGGTTTTTATTGGCCGACCATCTTCAAAGACTCCCATGAATTTGCCAAGAATTGCATAAGATGCCAACAAATGGGGAGTCTGACAAGAAGAGATGAAATGCCTATGCAACCAATTTTGGTGGTGGAAATCTTTGATGTTTGGGGCATTGACTTCATGGGCCCTTTCCAAACTCTCTTGGTAATCTGTATATCTTGGTGGCGGTCGATTATGTCTCTAAATGGATAGAAGCAATCGCCACCAAGACCAATGACCATAAGGTGGTATGCAAGTTTGTCCTGACCAACATTTTTTCAAGATTTGGTATCCCTCGCGTGATAATAAGCGATGGGGGATCACATTTCAAAAACTTCAACTTTGGCAAACTTCTAAAACGTTATGGTGTTGACCATAGAATTGCAACACCATACCATCCACAAACAAGTGGACAAGTAGAGGTTTCTAATAGGCAAATCAAAGAAATTTTGCAAAAAACGGTACGACCCGATCGCAAGGATTGGTCAACTAAACTAGATGATGCCTTGTGGGCGTATCGTACCGCTTACAAGACGCCTATTGGAACCACTCCCTACCGGTTGGTCTATGGAAAGGGTTGTCATTTACCTGTAGAATTAACTCATCGTGCCTTGTGGGCAATTAAAACTGTTAATACAATTATGAGTGCGCAGGTAAACAAAGACAACTGGCGCTGAATGAGTTAGAAGAAATAAGGGACGAAGCTTATGAAACCGCATCTGCATACAAGGACAAGATGAAGCGGGTTCATGATGCCAAGCTTCGTTTGAAGGAGTTCAAGCCCGGACAAAAGGTATGGTTGTACAACTCACGCCTAAAGCTATTTCCCGGGAAGCTAAAAAGTAAATGGACGGGTCCATATTTGATCACCCGGGTGGGCGACTTTGGAGACGTGGAGATTGAAGACTTTGATGACCATTTACGGCAAACGGTGAATGGACACCGCCTTAAACCATACCTGGAACCAAATGACATAAATGGGGCGGACAAACAATCCGAGTGCTTGCTGTTGAGCACTCTTGATGAGGTACCAATTTGATCACAGCACTACAAAGTCCGGCTAACGACAGGTAAACTTAGCGCTGCGTGGGAGGCAACCCACGAGAGGTAACTTGTACATATTTGTTGCTTTGCATTACTAAGTTGAGTATAGACCTTTTCAGCCTTTTAGAATTGCCAATCCGAATCCAAGTCACAAAATCATGTTGCGCATGCGACTTGTGTGTATTCGGGACAATACACGTGTGTTCGGGGGGTGATATATATTTAGGTATAAGGTATATATCTACATTTTTTGGATTGTTATTTTATTATTATTATTATTATTATTTTTTTTTGTGTATGTGTGTTAATTTTATTTTATTTTATTTTTATTATTTTCATTTTTATTATTTTTATTTTTTTGGTGTGTGTTGTGTGATAATTTTTTTATCTACATATTTTTATTTATTTACATATTTTTTTATTTATTTACTTTTATTTATTTCCTATGTTGTGTGATATCTACATACTTTTTCTTTTTTTTTTTTATATGTTTGTGATAATTTTTGCTAAAAAAAAAAAAAAAAAAAAAAAAAAAAAAAAAAATCAAAATCAAAATGGCAGTTCGGTAGCCCGTCGCCGACGGGCAAACACAGCGTCGCCGACGCCAGTCCGTAGACCACAACACCCGTAGACAGCAAGTTAGGCCGTAGACCAAACCTGCAAGCCGAAGCCGCGTCGCCGACGCCTAACCTCCGTCGCCGACGCCCCCCTATCCAGCCATCGGGAATTTTTGATTTTTTTCAAATTTTAACCCACTCTCAACCACCCAAACCCCACCCTCCGGATTTTTCAACCACACAACCCCTATTTCACCCCAAAACACATTCTCACTCCCATTTTCATCCATCAAACCCAACTCTTTCTCTCTTCTTCTCCAAATACCTCTCAAGAACCCTAATTCCTCCATAACCCAACTTCTTCCAAACTTAACCAAATCCAACCATTCTTGTGTCTAAAGTGTTTAGTTTTCGTGAGGAACAAAACCCCGAGCATAGATTTTGCTAATTCCTTGTTGTTAAAGAGAAATCTAAGGTGCAAAATTCGGATTTTTGGGTTTTCCTTCAAGAATTTTTCTATTGCAACTTGTTGGGTGAAATTCTAAGCACATAAGGTATGGTTTCTTCTCATTCTATTACTAGCATTGCATAGTTTGTAGAAATTGTCTCTTGAACATGAATGTGATTAGTGAAACTAGTTTTGACTATGTATGGATTGTGAAGTAGGAACATTTGGTTGAGTTTAGATTATGTATGATGAATGTAGATACAAAACAAGTGTGGGGAGAGGGTTCTAGCACAATTACTCTTGAGAAATAGGCATAGAACAAAGATGAAGGTTATGACAATGTGTATACATGGTTGTAAGCATATGATAGTATTTCATGGATAAACATAAAAGAAAACCTTATTGTTGAAAGTAAACTTGAAATTTTGAAGATAGTGCAACATATTGTTTGTCAAGAACATACTTGTTTATTCAAAATTGCAATAGGAGCATATGCTTACAAAACCATGATCTATGCCTATTTGTTGGAATTGTTTGAATGAAAGTAATTAATGGGTGCATTTGGTTGTTGTGTTGTAGTTCAATGGCGAGTAGAAAAAGAAGCAAGGCCTCAAGAGGTGCAAGTTCATCCTCTCGTAGGGTGATGAACTGGGAGCAAGAAAGCTCTGTTACTGAAGATGATGCAAGGCTATTTCATCAAGATTGGACGTGGACACAACATAAGAATGACAGAATTGGGGAGAAATGGGAATCCGACGCCCAAAAACGATTATCCGACTTTCACAACAGAGCTACTGAAATCCGTTTGTGGAAGTGGAAAATGGCAAAGGTCCAATATGGCGTCCCAGGTGTGTGTGTGCCAGAGAGAGTGGTTAACACTGAAGAGCTCTCAAAGATAGGAATAACACAAAAATTTGAAGCTCTAGGGTGGGAGAGAGCTTTAGATTGGTGTGCTGCAAATACACATCGGGTTTATTTGGGGGCGGTGGCTGAATGGATGGCTTCATTAAGATTTGAAAACAAAAGCAGCCATCCATCACAATGGAGGTTATCAGGGGAAACAGGTGCGGGTACTATGGTGATGTCTTTTGAGACGATGAACCGGATCGCCCAATTTGATTCTTTGGGCCAGGGCAACTATTATTACTATAATATGGATCGATTTTTTTCAAGGCCCGTTCTAGAAGCAGATCCGGTAAATTTAATCAGTTTGACTGTTCCTTTCCGTGAAGGTGCTGAACTTGAGAGGAACCACTTATCCCTTGAAGGAAAAATCCTACAAAATATCTCTCTTGAAAATGTAATGGTACGATTGGGAGATCGAGGGAAAGTGAGAACCTGGGACTGCAGAATTTTACACTCTTTGCTTTATGGAAGCCCTAAACTCTCATGGAGACACATAGTGATGATGAATATTTGGGAATCAAGGGAACTATATGCGAGGAAAATGGTCCCATATATTCGGTTGATTAGTGCTATGATCGTGCAACAAGATTGCCTCCTCCAGAGGCACTCTGGGTCAGTAAACCTTTGGATTTCTTTGATTTTAAGAAGATGAGAGCATCGAAGATCTTTGTTGAACAGCAAGGGTTTACATTTGTTGTCCGGGATACTGAAACCGGACAATCCTTTACTGCAAGAGACCCAGATGCTCCTCCACCGGATGAATTTGAAGCAATGGAGGAAGAAGAGGCACAATCTGAGGAAACAAGGCCCTCAAGAAGGCGAACTGCCCGTCAACATCGAGAGGTGTCTGATAATGTAGCTGAATTCACTGTGAGACGAAGGCAGCCGGGTTGGGAATCTTTGCACGTCGGGCACAGGCAGACATATGATAATGTGTCTGCTTTGATGGGAGAAATGAGAGAAATGGAGGAAGCAAGAAGAGAGAGTGAAAGGGTGTGGAGGCTGCAGCAAGAGGAACATTGGGCACAACAAGAAGCCCGACGGATGGAAAGGGAACAGTTAGAAGACAGGCGTTGGATGGCCCTTGCAACAGCCCAACAAATGGCTGTCAACAACGCCTACATTCTCCAAGAACAGGAAAGGCATCACCGGGATTTGAAGCAGGTCGAAGCTATCAGGAGTTTACCCCGTGGACGGACTATTCGACCATCAGGGACCAGCCAGAAGAGGTGCAACAGTCAGTGCATTGGCCCCAGGGCGTGGCGTCCAGCTTCATTCCCATTCCTGCGCCACCACCAACTGAAGGGGGAGCATTTGACAACTTCAATGAGATGTTTTCTGCTCTAACTGGCTATCCTTATCAACCATACCCGCCAAGAGACCCAAACGAGCGCTACCAAAGATAGGCGGCGAGGTATGACTTATGTGTTTGTACAGTTTATTTAAATGTTTGAGTGTGTTTTCTTTTTTTTCTGTTCCTTTTAATTCTGTAGTTGTTTTTATTAAGTGGTTATGGGAATTCCACAATTCATGCTAATTGATTGGTTGTCAAAGAGGTGAGAAGCTTGCTTCTACACAATTTGTTACAATTGCAGGTTTTGTGCTACTAGGATGGAAAACCTAATGCCAAGAAAAAGTGAAAAAATCCAGGTGCACATGTTCCTTTTAGCATGATTATCTTAGTATCGTGAATAAGTGGAACGTTGTTTTAGAACGGGGAAACCTTTGGGGAAGAAATTGGTATCACATCTCTTATGTTTTGAAAAGATTTTCACCCACATTGAGGACAATGTCAACATTAAGTGTGGGGATGGGGGAAAAATAGCAAATTTTTCCAATTTTCAAATACTTTTTGGTCCTCATTTTATGCAACTAACTTCGATTGTCACCAAAAGATTCTCAAACCAAGAAAATTGGGTAAAAGGTCGTTAGTCATGGTTGCCCCAAATAGTCTCATCAAGTGCCTTTAAAGAAAACTTTAAGAGAGATGCCTAACTAGTTTTAGCATGCTTTAAAATAGTCACACATGCTACATGTCGGCAATCCATTTCTCCTCAATCATGTGAGTTTTGAGCCATATTTACCTAGATTGCTAGATCACTTACATATATAAAAGTTCATTTGTTGAGTGTGATCATTATGCGATTAATTGGTAGAACTTGTATGGTTGATACGTGCTAAGACCGCAAAGGAATATGTGAACTGAGATGAAAAGGCATTAGGATCCCTCATTATTCCCTATTACCCATAAAGATTACAAAACTATACCCCTAGTTGCCAATTTTGAGCCTATTTATGCGAACACAAGTATGTGTAATAAATTGTCCTTTCGTTTGTCAACCCACTAGCCGAGCATCAAAGAGTTATCCTATTGAAAATTTTGATGAGAATCCAATTGATTTTGTTTAAGTGTTAGTCAAATTAGTGTTCTTTAGTTATATATATATGAAAAAAAAAAGAAAAAAATTGAATGACGAAAAAGATATATACATTGTGTTTGAAAAAAAAAGATGTCAAGAAAAAGAAAAAATAGAATAAGAAAAGCATTGGGATAGAAATTACCTGAGTGCCATTATTAGTAGTTTGTATTGTTTTGGATTTCTCATCACATTAGCCACTAAATAAAGCCTTATTCCTCACCCAAGCCTAAGCCCAAAAAACCATAAAAGACCTTTGATCTGGGAATTATTCCATTAAAGCGGTGGAGGCACGATTGCTTTACAAGCTTATGCTCACATTATTGCATATGGTTTTGAGTGAAAAACATACTAGCACATCACATGCTAGTCCACAAAATAGCCGAGAGGAGTGTATCATTGTGAGGGGCATGAAATATGTGTGCAAGAGTTTAAAGCATGGTAGAATTAATTAGGCAAGTCTTGGTTTGTTATTACATATATCATTCACTTATGAACTTGAGGGGCGGGTATGACTTTGGACCTTAACTTGATAGAAGGTGAGAATTTCTAAATGTCTTGTAATGTCTTGAAAAATATTGAATGGTAGTTTGCTTGAGGACAAGCAAAAGATAAGTGTGGGGATGTGATAGGCGGGTAAAAGCTCGGGTTCAAAAGCATAAAATGGCATATTTATAGCATAACTTCGAGTTCAAATGATCTATGTTGATGTGTTTTGTGTTTGTTAGGTCCGGAACAATTAAGAGTCCACTTTGGGGGTCATACGGGATGTCGGAATGGAGCCCGGAACAGTCGGATACGCGAAACAAACAAAAGGAAAAAATGCTGTTTCTGGAGCAAGTCGCCGACGCCCTAATAGGGTGTCGCCGACGCCCTCTAGATTGTTATATCGGATTTTTAATGCCCACTTGTGTTGTTTGATTTGTTTAAAAGGGAATCTTCAATGAAAAGCTGGAAAGTGGATACAAGATGGAGGAAAATAAGGAGAAAAGGAGGAGCCAACATAACTCCATGATACACTCACTTTGTTTTGTCAAAAACAATCATATTTTATCTCCAAGATCCATCATCTTCATCTCTCCAACATTTATCACAATTTTCATCCATCGAAGCTTTGGAGAGGAGACTTCTTGCAATTGGAGCTTTTCATCATCAACAAAGTCAAGCAAAATCCAAGTGACATGGAATTGCAAACAAGATCATCACCCGGAATCCAAGCCTCAAACAACATGAGAGGCTAATCTTCTTTGGGTTTTCCCCCGGTTTGAATATTGTAAGACTATGGTTTGTTAACTTTGAAAACTAGATTGCATCTTTGTGTTTTGTATTTGATTGCTTGAAACATTTATGCTAGTATTTTGATCTTAACTTGAATTCCCGAATTGAATGAATGATTATGAAATTTGTCTTTGAGAAATGAAGTTGTTCATGTGTGCTATATATATGTAGAGTTTGAATGTTCTTGTGTAATGAAGTGTATTATTGTCCGTGTTAACGTTGACAATTCTTGACACCTAAACCTTGTAACGATGAACTCATTAGCATAAATCATACCTTTGATGCAAGTTAGTTGGATTGGTAGAACCATAACCTTAGGATATCAACCGGGGTGAACCTTATTATTAAACGTTATTTTGTTAACTATTGTTCTAAGTTTGCCAAGTTTTATTAATCATTTTAAGTAACCTTTGTATTTTGTTCATTTCTTTGTGTTGGACAAAGTTTCAACACCATTTCAAGTAAACATATCAAACTTTTATAAACAAAATAGCAAGCTTCATAATTAACTCGATAGTCCAATTCAAGTCTAAACACAAACCACATACTCCTTGTGATTCGACACCCTTCTTACCATTTGCTACATAGTTTTGGTACTAAGGAACTATATAAATACTATCTTTGACTAGTGCACGCGACAAGCCGGTCACTTAGGAGCAGCCACGGCGTAGTTCCGTGCCGGTAAAACTTTCCTTTCTTGTTATCAGGCTTGACCTCCTTGACCTCCTCGGGGGTCGTCTTCTCAGTCTTCTTGGCACCCTTTGCAGACATAGTGCCCGCTCGGATGTGGTTCTCCGTCAACTGTGCAGTGATAGTGACGGCTTCTTCCAGAGTTGCGAGTCGGCTACCCACAACGGCATCCTGAATCTGAGGCGGCACACCCTTGATAAAAATTTCCACATTACGGGAAACAGTATCCACCATGTGTGGCAACAGTATACTCAGCTCGTGATGACGGGTAGAATACGCCAGATGGTTCCCGCCATCCTGTTTCAGGTTCCAGAATTCCTCCTCAAGTTTCTGGATTTCACTTCTCGGGCAAAACTTGGCGATGGCTATGTTTCTTAAGTCCTCCCAAGTTAAAGCCAAGATCGCGTCGGAGCCTCGGTTTCTCTTTTTGCTGTTTGACCACGTTAAGGCCCTTTGCTGCAGCATACTGGTGGCATACCTCACTAGTGCTTCGGGGCACTCACAGTTGACGAAGGTGTTCTCCATCCCCTCAAACCATTCTAATAGACCGGTGGCACCTTCCTTGCCACTATAACTGGGAGGCTTGCATGAACTAAAGTGCTTGAAGGTGCAAGACTGGTTGTTACGCCCTTGGTTTGCACCATTTTCCCTTTGGCTGTTGCTATTGTTCATGACGTTTGCGATCATGGTGCTGCTGAGTTCAGCCACCATGGTCGGGATGACCGCAGCCATTTGCCGGGCAATCATGGCGGCAAGCTTACGGCCGGATCTTCCTCGGTTTCCGTGGTAACGAGACATGCTGGAAAAAATACAAATTGGGTTAGGATCTGTTAAAAGGATAATAAGGATGGGCAGTTAAGGTAAGAATCATGAATTATACAGAATGATTCCATTTGGTGATGCATCACCATTTGAAAACGTTGACACGTCAAGATGAATTGACCCATTCGCCTCAGAAACTTGTGTATGTTGGTCATAGTTTATCACTCATCCCGAAAATCCCCAGGTAAGCATAACTGGTCCCGTAGGATTTATGCGAAATGCTTACCTTAGCCTGAGGGCCTTTTGCCAGGAAATCCAGAATACAGGTGTCTATGTACCACACTAGTTCTTTGGTTCATGAAATCAAAAATCTTGATGGGATAATTACAAGATTAGACTTAAAGTCCAAGGTAATTTCTATCAATATGTTCTACTCAGTGACGAGGATGGATTTAAGAAGTAGCAATTGTCGGGGAGAATTAATGTTTAAGATAAGTCTAGGGGAGACGGGTAACAATATGTAATCAGGCAGAAAGGCACCTATGCTAAGGCATCACATTGCACATAATAAGGCATAGCGTTAGGCAGCATGCAAACAATAAGTATGTATTCATAAGAATACTATTCTATAAGGATCATGCATAAACTATAGTCTAGGTCACCATTTCTAATAACCTAAATCCCTATAGTTATGGGCTCTGATACCAATCTTAACCCTCACACTTCGACGTTTCCGCCGTCAAGGTTGGGGTGTGACAGATCAAAGATCAAAACAGGTAATTAAAACCTGTTTTCTACTCGTTTTTGTTCAAAGATCAAAAGCCCTATGATGATTTAGGTGATTAACACCGAATCGAGGGCCGATTTTGATTCTTTTGAAATTAGGGTTCTTCGAATTGGGGGCAAGCCGCAGACTAAGGTTTAAATTCATAACAAACCAAAGTGAACCACGGCCACGGCCCTGGTTCACTGGTCTCCGCGCCCCATCTCTTAGGGGAGGTCCCGGGTTCGACCCCGGGCAACCCCCCTTTTCTTTTTTTTTTTCTGATTTTCTTTCTTTCTTTCTTTCTTTTCTTCATTTCTTTTTATTTATTTAACCTTTTTAAATTCTGAAAATTTCTAAAATTAATTTTATAAAATGCAGATTATTTTTTTTACTTTTGTTTAACTAATTTGTGACTAAATTAATTTTTATAAAATACTTTTGTATTTATAAATACATTATTGTATTTCTAAAAATACAAAAAGAAGTGCGTAAATATAATACTTGTATATATATTTATATATATATTCAAAGAAATAAATTATTTAGTTACTTATACCTATATAAATGTATATAAATATATATAGTTCATTTTAATAGTTAAATCATTTATTGTAATATACAATCTCTAAAAATCGGTTTAACGTACAATTAAATCAAACTTTTCTTATTTATATTATTCTTTCTCATACGCGTAAACAAATAATTATTTCAAATATAAAAATCCATTCGTTCCATTAATCCGATCGCATTATTAACATGTAATAAATACGAATAAGAAATAAATCCTATTAGACCTACAATCCTAAAAACATAATTAATCATCAAACAAGTTATAACGCGCTACTTTATTTCATTTAGGTGCCTTGTGACGTTGTGTTGGAAATCTTATTCGTGATTACTCTTATTTCATCTACGAGTCTTCTATTATTCAAACATGTGAGTTCTTATGCCCCACTTTACGTTTATTTCACACCTTTCGGGGTGAAACATGTTGCTTATACAAACTTACACATACACGCGTTTGTTGAAGCATATATAGTCATATATAGTGTGTCCGTCGCTTGACGAATAGTCTAGGCTTAATGTTATACACCTTGTAAACACATGAAACTGGGTCATTCGCAGGAGCATATGCAAATGAGACTCAGTCGTACGACTGAGCCATGCTAATGGGCCAGTCGTACGACTGAGAGATGCGATTGGGGCATTCGTAAGACTGAACCATAAGAATGGTCCAGTCGTACGATTGAACCATACGCATGGTCCAGTCGTACGATTGAACCATACGCATGGTCCAATCGCACGAATGGGCCCAGTCGCATCTAATATGGGCTGAGGCCTATATATATATATACCAGTTTCATTGTGTAGAAACCTAAGGGTTTTGATAGGGTTCCTGGCGCCCAGGTGCTGCCGGATGAGAGGGGAGATCATGCTCGATCTCCCCTTGCCAAAAGTCTTGATTCTTAAGTTGTAACGAGCTTAAAATCTTTATGTTTTATTAATGAAATCATTCGATTCTTGTTCGTACTATTGTTTGTCTTTTGGTTTTTATCCTTCCGTTAAGAACGTGCTCGGATGTTTACCGATCCAGTGACTTCACAGTTGGTATCAGAGCCGGTTACTGCTAGAATGATCTAACAATCATTCTAGCAACCCGAGCTCTTGATTTCTGGATCAAAGTTCAGTTCTTTGACGTTAAACCGACTTCGTGTTCTTTGTGTTCTTCGTGTTTTACTCAGATCTGGGTCATGTATAGTTCGTCTTCGGGTCAATAGTGAAGATTTTCCTGGAGAGTCTATGCAAAAGTTAAGGATGAGCAAAGTACATTCACCCTGAGGTTCTTATGTCAAACAAGTTCGATGGATACCCCATTATTCGTTGGACTTCCAGAATAGGTGAATGTTGTTAGAACACGAAAGAGAGAAGAGAAGATGTCAGCTGTCGGTGCTGAATTTGTGGGGGTAGTCAGGAGCATCTGACTATTTATGGGCCAATCATGTTATATTTATCCGCACAGAGAGGATTCTCATTCTTAGGGGGAATCCATGTATAGAGAAATTAAAGACGCAATCAGAAAGTGATGATGTGAGCAGGTTTCTGATGATGAATCTTCGTGCATGCTGATTTGTTTGATATTGTCAGTAATGGATTGGAACCTTCAACCTTTTGCCCAATACATCGTATGAAGACGATAGGAGAGCACAATGTATATATATTGGGATATGCTGAACGTGAGGGGGAATTTCTACAGTTGGAAATGTTAAACAGGTTAGACTGTGTGAAGATTGAAGCAATGGAAAACTGGTCATGTCATTATCTGGAAAAATCAGTCATTTGGGGAATCTTACTGCTATGATGGTGTTCTGCAAAGTAAACGAAAGCTATTGTGCCTAAATTCATTTTCAGGATATTGTGGTAACCTGACAGATCGGCAATGTTGGCTAATATGGTTGTTCGTTTGATTCTATTAGAAACCAGAGCAAAGATTGACTGAAGATTGTAAGAGGTGTTATCTCCTATTCGCAAGCAACGTCCAAGGGGGAATTTGTTGGAGCATATATAGTCATATATAGTGTGTCTGTCGCTTGACGAATAGTCTAGGCTTAATGTTATACACCTTGTAAACACATGAAACTGGGTCATTCGCAGGAGCATATGCGAATGAGACTCAGTGGTACGACTGAGCCATGCTAATGGGCCAGTCGTGCGACTGAGAGATGCGATTGTGCATTCGTAAGACTGAACCATAAGAATGGTCCAGTCGTACGATTGAACCATACGCATGGTCCAATCGTACGATTGAACCATACGCATGGTCCAATCGTACGAATGGGCTCAGTCGCATCTAATATGGGCTGAGGCCTATATATATACCAGTTTCATTGTGTAGAAACCTAAGGGTTTTAATAGGGTTCCTGGCGCCCAGGTGCTGCCGGATGAGAGGGGAGATCATGCTCGATCTCCCCTTGCCAAAAGTCTTGATTCTTAAGTTGTAACGAGCTTAAATCGTTATGTTTTATCAATGAAATCATTCGATTCTTGTTCGTACTATTGTTTGTCTTTTGGTTTTTATCCTTTCGTCAAGAACGTGCTCGGATGTTTACCGATCCAGTGACTTCACAGCGTTGATACTTATTACACACGTGCAATTCTTTACATAGTCGTGGTTGTTTAAATATGTTAAGTATTATATGAGATGTGACATACGTGTGCAATCATTAACTATTGCTAGCCTGGCGAAGTCTTAGATCTTTGGGCCTGACAAGCCTATTTGGTGCTAAAGCCGAGGAATTGCCGGCTCCTAGGAGCCGTATGCTTGTGCACTAGGGAACCAAATACACTTAGCTAATCATGCTTATTCATATTATTCAGTCGAGGTTTGATTGTAACTATGCATGTTCTATATACTTACTATCTGTGACCATTGACTAGAATTGCCACATTTTTGTATACTTATTGTATATAAAACCATGAGAACTCACCAACTCGTTAGTTGACTTTATTTTCAACATGTTTCAGGTAATGTGCAAGCTTAGCGATGATTGAAGAAATGCTTAAACCTAGAACATGGACCTAGGCTTAATAAGAACAATTGGATTCCTATTTTCGTTTGATTTATTTTGAGACTTTGATGTATGTGGTGTTTGAACAATTCATTAATGGCATTTTACATTATAATATAGCGTTATGTGGCTGTGAACAATCTTAACCCTCACACTTGGACGTTTCCGCCGTCAAGGTAGGGGTGTGACAGATTGGTATCAGAGCCACATAACGCTATATTATAATGTAAAATGCCATTAATCAATTGTTTCAAACACCACATACATCAAAGTCTCAAAATAAATCAAACGAAAACAGGAATCCAATTGTTCTTATTAAGCCTAGGTCCATGTTCTAGGTTTAAGCATTTCTTCAATCATCGCTAAGCTTGCACATTACCTGAAACATGTTGAAAATAAAGTCAACTAACGAGTTAGTGAGTTCTCATGGTTTTATATACAATAAGTATACAAAAATGTGGCAATTCTAGTCAATGGTCACAAGATAGTAAGTATATAGAACATGCATAGTTACAATCAAACCTCGACTGAATAATATGAATAAGCATGATTAGCTAAGTGTATTTGGTTCCCTAGTGCACAAGCATACGGCTCCTAGGAGCCGGCAATTCCTCGGCTTTAGCACCAAATAGGCTTGTCAGGCCCAAAGATCTAAGACTTCGCCAGTCTAGCAATAGTTAATGATTGCACACGTATGTCACATCTCATATAATACTTAACATATTCAAACAACCACGACTATGTAAAGAATTGCACGTGTGTAATAAGTATCAACGCGTGTATGTGTAAGTTTGTATAAGCAACATGTTTCACCCCGAAAGATGTGAAATAAACATAAAGCGGGGCATAAGAACTCACATGTTTGAATAATAGAAGACTCGTAGATGAAATAAGAGTAATCACGAATAAGATTTCCAAAACAACATCACAAGGCACCTAAATGAAATAAAGTAGCGCGTTATAATTTGTTTGATGATTAATTATGTTTTTAGGATTGTAGGTCTAATAGGATTTATTTCTTATTCGTATTTATTACATGTTAATAATGCGATCGGATTAATGGAACGAATGGATTTTTATATTTGAAATAATTACTTGTTTACGCGTATGAGAAAGAATAATATAAATAAGAAAAGTTTGATTTAATTGTACGTTAAACTGATTTTTAGAGATTGTATATTACAATAAATGATTTAACTATTAAAATGAACTATATATATTATATACATTTATATAGGTATAAGTAACTAAATAATTTATTTGTTTGAATATATGTATAAATATATATATACAAGTATTATATTTACGCACTTCTTTTTATATTTTTAGAAATACAATAATGTATTTATAAATACAAAAGTATTTTATAAAAATTAATTTAGTCACAAATTAGTTAAACAAAAGTAAAAAAATAATCGGCATTTTATAAAATTAATTTTAGAAATTTTCAGAATTTAAAAAGGTTAAATAAATAAAAAGAAATGAAGAAAAGAAAGAAAGAAAGAAAGAAAGAAATCAGAAAAAAAGAAAAGGGGGGTTGCCCGGGTCGAACCCGGGACCTCCCTTAAGAGATGGGGCGCAGAGAACAGTGAACCAGGGCCGTGGCTAGAGGTGCACATAAAAACCGGTTTCACAACCCGACCCGCCTACCCGACCCGACCCGAAACCGGTTCCAACCCGGAAAACACCCAAACCGGTTCAAACCCGGAAAAAACCACCGGTTCCGGACCGGTTCTGCGTTTTGGGCCCAAACCGGTTCCAAACCAACCCGGTTTGAAAACCGGTTCAGAAAACCCGGTTCCAAACCGGTTTTGCCCGTTTTTTTTTTGTGACCGTTTTAAAACGGCTCTATAGCCGTTATATAGCCGTTTGGGACCGTTTTTTCAACATTTTTTGGACCATTTTGCCCTTATATGATAGTATAAATAGGTAGTGGGTGTAATGGTTTAGTCACAACACTCAAAACTTCAAAAACGCTCGAAAACGTGCTTAAAAACGCAAAAACGCTCCTCACTCTCAACTTTCTATTCTCTCAATCTATTGAATTATGGCTTCTGAATCTTCGGTTCCAACCGGTGGATCCTCAAGTGCCGCTACCGTTGTTAGAATTCTTTCAACAACGAGAAACCAAGAGATTTGGTGTATTTCGACTTATGCGAAATGTCGAATGGTCAACAAAAAGCTCGATGCAAGGCTTGTGGTTCGTTTTTCAAGTCGGATTCAAACTCGACTTTGAAAAATCATATGACCAAATGGTGCAAGTCTTTGAAAAGTACACCGAGTCAAGGGCAAACATCAATGGAAACGATGGTGGTTTATGGAACTTCAACGTAGATATGGTTCGAGATAGAATGGCAAAGTTTGTAATTCAAGAAGGATTGCCGTTCGATCACTTCGACAACCCTCGGTTAACAAAATTGATTCAAGAAACTCTTCAACCACGCTACACTCACGTAAGTCGTACCACTCTTAGACGTGATTGTTTAAATCTTTGGAAACAAGCAAAAAATGATTTAAAGATTTTATTTGAAAATTTACAAACCGGTGTGAACTTAACTACCGACGTTTGGTCCGCCCCACACGGTTTTACCGAATCGTACCTTTGCGTCACGGCCCATTGGATAGATCCAAGTTCGTGGCAAATGATGAAACGTACGATTGCGTTTGAATTATTTGGATATCCGCATACCGGTGAAAATCTTTTTCAAATTTTAGACTATGTAATCAAAACGTATAAATTAGAAAACAAAATTTTTTCAATGTCATTTGATAACGCCTCGAACAACACATCCGCCGTCGAAAAATTGAAAATAAAATATAAACCGGTTTGTGACGGCGTATTTTTTCATTCACGATGTGTTGCACATATTATTAATTTAGTTGTGCAAGATGGTCTTGGCGTTCCTGAAGTGGAAGATTTTAAAACGTCTTTCAAAAACATGTTACGTGACGTTTTTAAAACTAGTAGAAAAGGTATGTTAATTATAGAAAAATGTGTCACGATACGAATTCCATTTGTTTAGGACCAAATTGGGATGTCCCGACTAGATGGAATTCGACTTGGAAAATGTTTAATAGTGCTTTACGTCAAAAAGAAACGCTTCATGTTTTCCACGATGGTCTTGCGATGCGGGGTCGGGTTGTTCCGTTTCCGTTAGAGGGTTGGGAATATATTCAAAAATAACTCAATTTTTAGAGCTTTTTAAAAACGCAACTACAAAATTGTCGGGGTTTATTATCCGACAAGTTGTCTAACGCTTCATCAAATTTATTTAATGACCCATAAATTAAGTGAATATGAAGAAAGAAACAAAATGTTTTCGGCAATGGTAGCGCCGATGAAAGAAAAATTTAAAAAATATTTCATTGAACTACCCCCGGTTTTTACGTGTTCCGCCGCACTCGACCCGTGTTTAAATGTTTCGGGGGTAGAAACTTTAATAGATGAGATAACTTATGATTTAGATTTACATGATTATGATCCATTTTTTAATGTTAATACAAAACAAATATTTAATGAAACTTTTAAAAATTGTTTAATGTTTATGTTGAAAAATATGGTGCAACATCAAACATCCACCGACAATCGAACGTGGAATCGAGTTCGTCGAGCTCAAGTAGAGACCCGATGATTAGTTTATACAACACTTTGAGAAATGAAAACAGTAAACGTCAAAGGGTAACACCCCAAGTAGCGAACTCGGGAGATATATGGGAACCGATTTTTAGCCACTATGTCTCCCGATGAATTTTTGAAATTTGATATTCTGACATGGTGGAAAGGAAAGGAATCACAATTTCCGGTCCTATCCGCCATGGCACGTGATTTACTAACCGTCCAAGCTTCCACGGTAGCTTCGGAGTCTGCATTTTCTGTTAGTGGCAGGGTTTTATCGATTAGAAGAACAAGGTTAACTCCAACATCGCTAGAGATGTGTATTTGTTTAAAGGACTACTTAGATGCGGCCGAACGAAGACAACACATATCAAACCTTGAAGAAGAAACACCGATTGAAGAAGAAATACACGAGCACGAGGTACAAACCGGACGATCCTCACCGCTATCCGACGAAGAACTCGCTTATGATTTGTCTCAATGCATTGGCACACAAACCGACGAAGACGATTAGATTAGACAAACTTGTATTCGTAATATGTATATTTGTTTTCTTTGGTTTAATTTTAATGTAATTTTTATTGTTTATTTTTCGTAATGAATTAATTATTTATTTTATAAATTAATGTAATTTTTATTGTTTTCTTTAGAAAAACTCGAGTATGATTTTTAATTGTTTACTTATTAAAATGAAAATAAAAACTTTGAGACAATCGTATATAAAATAAAAAAGAAAATAAAACGCGTACAATCAATCGTATATAATTGTTTGTATAAAACTCGTATTAATTGTTTACAAATGAAAATAAAAACACGTCCAATCGTATATAATTAATCTACTCTAATAATTTTTAATTAATCAAAATTTGTAATTAATTTGTATATAATTTAATTAGAAGGTAAAAAAAAAAAAAAAAAAAAAAAACCGGGTTTTTCAAACCGGTTTTTGGACCCGGCCCGGTTCGGTTCCAACCCGGACCGGTTCCAACCGGGTTGGGTTTTATAGGGTTGAAAACCGGTTCCGACCCGAACCGGTTCTTGGTCAAAAACCGGTCTCCAAAACGTTGACCGAACCCGAACCGGGTCCGACCCGACCCGGGTTCAAAAAAAAAACCGGTTTGTGCACCTCTAGCCGTGGCCTTGGTTCACTTTGGTTTGTTATGAATTTAAACCTTAGTCCGCGGCTTGCCCCCAATTCGAAGAACCCTAATTTTAAAAGAATCAAAATCGGCCCTCGATTCGGTGTTAATCACCTAAATCATCATAGGGCTTTTGATCTTTGAACAAAAACGAGTAGAAAACAGGTTTTAATTACCTGTTTTGATGAGGTTTTGGTTGATTTCGAGTTCAATTTTGTTTCGGGTGTTCTTGGGTTGGGGTTTTCTAATCGAGAGAGTTTATGGTGAAATTGAGGGTTCAGAGAGGTTAGGAACTTCAAAATGATTCAGAAGCCCCCATTTTATAAGCTTGATTTCATGGTTTGAGCATAACCCGTTTGATTTTGAAACCGCGTTCATGTTTACCAAAATCAAGAGATTCTGAGCTGTTAATTTGCAATGTTTGATTGAATAATTGATTGATTAAGCCGCGTATTACGTTTAGGCGTGATTGATTTGATTCAATTTGTATTTTTGGTCAAGATTGATTCCAAATTTCATCGCGGTTAATCCTAGGTTTGTTTTGGGAAGGTCTGCACGCGGGAAACCCAAATTGAACTAAGGATCGTGTTCGAAACATGGGGCCGAGAGGGTTGGGGCGGTTAATTTGGGTCAAATCGGTTTAAAATGGTAGTTGAAGCCTCGCCGGAGCTCGGCCGGAGCTCCGGCCGAATGCCGCCGGAAAAACGGGGTGAACCGGGGGGGGGGGATTGGTTTGGAGTTTCACATTTTTACACAAATGGTCCCTCCACTTTGGCTTCTTATTATTTTATGCCAAAACTTTAAATTTTAAGTTTATAAAATGACATTTAGCCCCTCTAACTTTATACTAACCTAAAATTTTATTATTATTACTATTATTTTTATTCTTATTATTATTATTATTTATTATAGTAATTATTGTTATTATTATTATTATTGTTATTGCTATTACTATTACTATTACTATTACTATTATTATTATTATTATTATTATTATTATTATTATTATTATTATTATTATTATTATTATTATTATTATTATCATTATTATTATTATTATTATTATCATTATGCTAATTAATCCTTAAAGAATTAAAATTTTACGAATGAGTCCATGCACTTAAATGAATTGACAAATATGAACACAAGGTATAATACAAAGATACAGGATGTTACACGGTATGGGCATTACGAGTTTATGGTTATGCCTTTCGGCATAACCAATGCTCCTGCGGGGGTTCGTATAACTTAGGGTGACGAAACCACCCTAACTTCGGTTGGAGATCTGGGGGAAACCCACCTGGATTTCAGCGACCGAATCAGTCAGGTGGAGGCAATGAAGGTGTAGGTTCTAGCGGGGGTAGTGGTAGAGATGACAAGGAGTTGAAGGACATCCTTGCGACTCAGACCCAGTTGCTTGCTCAATTATGCCAAAAGGACCAAGAAACCCAAAAGCGGTTGAGTGAGCATGATAATATTCTGAGAGGACATCAATCCTCTTTCCTTGATCTTCAGTGTTCACTAGGTGAGCTCCATATGAAGTTTGATCAGCTGAAACCTACAGGTCCGTTCAGTGCCTCGACCGTTCCTAATCCTAATACGACTGCGAAAGCAGTAACGACACGAAGTGGTAGAGGAGGTGCACCGGAGCAGACTGTGGTTGAGGAAGAGGAGGTTGATGAAGAGTTAGAGATGGAGACTCCTGGGAGGCACACGAGAGGCGAGTCCCAGCAAGTACCGTGCCGAACAGTGAGTCTCCCGATAAGAAGGAGAAGAAGAGTGAGGAGAAGAAGATACCTAGAGTGGGTCGTGAGGAGGTGCCGTATCCCGCGCGTCTTAAACATCAGAAAGACGCGAAGGATTTTGGCCATTTTTTAGATCTGTTTAAGCAACTTAAGGTCAATCTTCCGTTCATAGAGGCCCTTCAACATATGCCAAAATATGCTAAGTTCTTGAAAGACCTCTTGACTAATAAGAGGAAGCTGGAGGACCTTTCATCCATCACTCTCAATAAACAGTGATTATGGGAGAGACTATGACCCCCCTGTGGAAGGTGAGGACCCAGTCCCGATTGGGGACCGGGTGTTACGTAATCACCCGTTACTCGCATTCACACCTGGACAGGAGGAAGCGGTCAAGTGTGAGAAGTACGTTGGCATGGGGCTACTCACACACAGAACCATAGACTGGGAGATGTTGACTGCTCAAGGGATGCGACAGAGGGTTGAGGAGCTATTTGGTCCTAAATGGTTGCGCCTCATTGAGTGCTATGATACTCAATACCAAGAGCTTACAGTGGAGTTTCACTCAACTTTCCAACATAAGCCCAAGGAGTTCGAGAATGTGGGTTCGGTCTCTTTTTCCCTAGCTCGGGAGGTGTATGAGATCAGTATTCAGCAGTTCGGGGTAGCTGCGGGGTTGTATACGGAGGAAGAGGTTTATCAGCCGGGTTTTCCGCAGTTGTTACGCGGGCCTGATAAAAAGGACGTTAAGCATACAGCCTCTGAAGCTGAGTTAGGAGAGTTTTGGAGAACCATAGGGGACGGGCCCTTTTCCTCCACCATTGTATCTTCAGCCATCCGTGACCCGTTTGTTCGGTACATCCACAGGTTGCTTGCAGGCACGATCTTCGGGAGGCAGTCGGGAAAGACAAGGTTAACAGCCTCGATCTATATGCGTTGTACTGCTTGTTCACTCAACGGGAGGCCAACCTCGCCTACCTATTACTGTCCTCATTCTACAGAGGTATATGGACTGGACGAGAAGCGAGATTACCTCTTGGGCCGTACATCACGAGGATTGCTCAGAGCTTAGGAGTGTTTGACAGGCACTCGGAGGATCACCTTACGCCCGGACCTACCACCGTTCCCGTTCGGTTGAGAGATCTTCAGCAGGCGCGGATAATTGAGTGGGACGAGCCGCTCCGTTGGGCCCCCGTTCATCAGGGCCCGCAAGTACCACCGCCGGTTGGCTCCGACGCAGCTGCCGCCATTCAGATGGGTGCGCCTACGAATAGGCAGCACCGTTTACATCGTCAGCGGCACGAGATCCCACAACAGCAGCACCCGTTGCGGGAGTTTCCACCGCAACAAATGCCACCGGTTTATGATTTCACAGACATGAGGGATCAGCTGCTGGATCATCTGAACCAGCAGGAGCAGGCGTACTACACCCGTATGGATGCTCAGGAGCAGCGATACTACTCCCGTATGGACGAGCAGGAGCAGAGGATCTATGCATAGATTGAGGAGAGGGATCAGGGCAGGAGCATAGGATTAATCGCCAGAATGCTGCTATTCGGTATGTAATGGAACGACAGCACATAGATGTTCCTTCTTGGTTCATGTATCCGTACCCGCCTGACGGATCTTCTCAGGGTTAGAGTGAGGCACGTGGGGCAGGTGAGTATCTTCTCTTGGGGATTCTTTCAGCAACAACCAGGGGAGTCTGTTCTTTTTTGTACATTTACTTTTTGTTATCTTTATTCGTACTTTCATTTTGCTTATTTTTATTTTATCTCTGCTTATTTCCCAATTCACATTGAGGGCAATGTAAAGTTCTAAGTGTGGGTATGGGAGACTAGCGTCTTAGGTTTAACTTGGGTGTGGTTTTGAGTTAAAAAAAGTAAATAAATAAATAAATAAAAATAAAAAAATAATAAAAAAATTTAATAAAAAAAATTAATAAAAAAAATTATTAAAAAATCTGTCCTTGAAAGTGTAATGCAAGTTTTAAAATAAACAGAAAATGATTGTACAATGGATTTTTGGTTTCTCAAGCTAAAAGTGGTAATGAATTTTGAAAAGCTAGGAAACATGTGAATTTGGTAACGTTGGTTGATCCAATTGGCTTAGAAGGGTCCTTTAGCATCTAAATGAAACTGATTAAAGCTAGAAAAGTCTTGTGGGTTTTCATCCTAGGAGAAGCGGGGAACCAAGATTAGGAAAAGTCAAAACTCCATTGTAGGTCGTTTAACTAGTTTAGGATAAGAAATTGTTAATCACGGATTTTAGCACACGAATTCACTTTTCTATGGAAATAGAATCGGGATTTGTGGCGCTCCATCATCCATATCATTTAGCACACTACTCCCTTTTCCAAAGGAGTTAGAAAATTATAGAGTGTTCTAGCCGCCCTTCTGCTGCATCCAGATATATGCTGACCTAGGCTCGGTTAGACTCTCGTCGATGTCCTGTATGTCCCTCTGCTGAATGGAAATTCTGACCTGGACACATACAGACATCACTTACCAATTTTCTAGTGGCGCTTCATTGCAAAGAATCAAAAAAAAAAGAAAAAAAAAGAAAGAACAAAGTATGATTCTTGCCTAATTCCATCATATCCCAACTGTGATTAACAATTGCTCACCCTAAATTGAGTTTTTCGAGGTATATGGTAAGGTAAAAACCTATTTGGTTTAGCCTGTGTTTTGAATCATGGAACTAAAGGGAAAAAAATGATAGTTTGGTGACTTGTGGCTTCCTAGGCGTGAGACCCTTTAGACCCGACTAGCTAAACTTGAAACTAATAAACGATGCAACAAGGATTTGGAATTGCTAATGTTAGGATAGTTTCCAATGTGTTTTGATTCGTATGTTGTCCTTGTAATTATGTATGATATTGTTTGATTAGCTTGAAGCCGAAGACCTGTTTTGATTCTGTTTTGCATTCTTTTTCGAGGACGAAAAAAGATCTAAGTGTGGGTATTTTTGATGTGTTGTAAAACACATCCGTTTTTAGTAGTCTTTTTAGTAGTTTTTAGGCTTAGATTCGTTAGTTTTTGTGTAGTTTTTTTTATTTATGTCGTTTTGTGTTTCATAGGTGCTTTTGTGAAATTGGAGCTCAAAGGTGTGGAAATTGAAGAAAGAAGTGAAGAAGCAAAGCAAAGATGTTGGAAAACTGGCCAAATATAAAAGAGTTAAATATTCTGTTCTGGTTCAATTTGGAGGTACGCTCAATTTGGTTACCAATTGAGCGGTACGCAAAATTAGTATGTCGGGAAAATTTTAATTTTGCTATGAATACAATCTTAAGCTAGGGTTTTAGGAGGTTTTTTTTCAGCCGTTTTTTGCGAACTTGGGAGACGATTTTGAGGAAGGTTCAAGCATTGGGAAGCAAAAGATTCAAGCTTTAACACTTGCTTTGGATTGGGAATCATTTGTCATTCGGTTTTTTTCTTCTTTTCCTTGTTTAGTTGCAAAGAACATGATGATCAAACATGATGAATGCTTTTGTTTTTCTGTTTTAAATCAAATGTTAGGCTAAACCTTTGATTACTATCTAGATGGATGATTGATGATGGATGATTGGTTTGAAATGAGTATGGTTTTGATGAATTGAGTAATATACTTAGGTAAAAGCATGTTGATGATCATTTGGATGTTTTTGTTAATTGTTGATGGTTAATTTGTGATTGTATATCCCACATGTATCTTAGTTGGATGTCTTTCAATGTTTAGATGCATGCTTAGGTTTTAACAAATTGTTAGAAATCTAGGTTACATTACAAGGCCAAGTAATGAAATGGAATATGCATGATAAATTGACCTAATTCAATTACTACTTAACTTGAGATTGGAAAATGAAAGTTAAATAAGTGAATTATGATAACTAGTAGTTAGGTTAAGTGGTCCGGAAGGAGACTTGTCAATAATTAGTTATTGTGTTTGCTTATGTTCATTTGATATCTATTTGCTACTTCTTGCATGCTTCATGTAATGTGTTAACTAGATTGGAAAATTAGTTAGCTTTCAAGTACCTAAGTATTGTTAGATTGTCCGGAAGGTAATCTACTTATTCGGAATTAATTCTTGTTCCTTGGTTTGCCTGTGGTCGCATCCGGTAATTTATCCGGAATCTATAGTCCTTAGGTTCAGCATCTTTTGAAATCCGAATTCTCATTTCATCGATTCCCCATTTCTTGCCAATCCATCCGTTTCATGATTTCTCTAGATAGTATTCCTTTTTGCTCTTGATTTCTTAATCATCTTTTAATCTTTGTTCTCTTAGGTTGATAACCGTTTATTTTTATTCAATAACTTTAATTTTAGTAAACCCCCCCTTTTTCGTCATACATTTTAGTTAGTGTCCTTTCCGAGTCTGTTTTTGTTATTCTTGTGTCTCTAGGGTTCGATCCTGGTCTTCCGAAATCTGTGCTACAATTGTCAGGTATACTTGCCTGTCACGTGGTCTAGATCTAGGATTCCTTGGTTAAACTTGGAGTCTTTTCTAGTTTTTAATTAGGTTTATTTTGTTCATTTTCATAGACCGTTCTCACGACATCAGGCACGCTCGGTATTGGACCGATGCCACGTTCCTACCCGGGCCGCTCCCCCAACACCTGGCGCATGATCTGTTTCTCTAACATTTCTGGATGTTGTTGTTGAAGCGCGACCAGTTGCTCCTTTATAGTTTACAAAAAAATAACAATGTTATATATATGGTGATGTTATATATTACTTTATTTTTATAAAATTGTAAGACGTGTACATTACTTACATAGTATGCAGCGGGTTCAGGTTGATAGAAATTACCTCTTGAATCGGTATAGAAGCGACGATATGCTAATATGGCACTCCCAGATTCATCAGAACCATCTTCCCGCTGTAAACACATTTTATAGTTATATAATAATATAAAAGTAACTTACAAACACATAAAACAAGTTATAAACACATTAGATTAAAACAAATTACAAACATATAACGATATTGGGCTAAAGATGTCCGGCCGCCATGTCCCTTGATCGTCTGCTTCACTTTGTTGGACTTGTTGGTTGCAGACCGAGCCTTGACTTCAGGAGAAATGTAGTAATCCACATAGCCTTTCCATTCAGCTTCTTGCATATCAGGTAGCACAACATCAGAAATATTAACCCCGTCCTCCCCCACCTATTTTGCTAAAATGCTTTTGCTTGAACCGGTATTTGTGATCTTTATACCGTTTGCAGCATATTTCTCAATGCCTGCCCTCAGGCCTTCGTGGGGAGTCATATCAAAATACATCTGCAAATTATGAAAACAAATAGCTTAGTGTATATATATTTAATCACTGAATTTAATTATCAAAAACTTAACCTGTAAGTCAGGCCAGATAGTCGCCTTCAAATCTGCAGGTATCTTTCTCCAGCTCTTGTAGTTTTGAGGAAATCTGTCAACGATTATGCCAACCAGTAAAGCAAAGGTCGCCTGATTGACACCCACAGGTTTGTAGGTGATTGACACCCACAGGTTTGTAGGTGTCATGCGTACCTTGCTCAAATTCAATTGTGAGCAAATTTCCTTGTGGATTTCTCTTTCGCATACCTTGAAGTGTGGTCTTTCCACGCTTGCCTTGTCCTGCAAATTGATAATAGTGTAAAAATTCTATGTAAATTATATATTTTCATTTTAAAAGATAATAGTATAAAAAATTCGTCATACCTCGTCCGCTGCCGCTGCCGGAGTCATCACTGACCTCGCACTGTCGCGGCGGCTGCCACGATCGATCATCATCGGGAGGACCACCACCAGGTGGACCACGGCCATAGGTATCCCCATCGTGACCTCGGGCCACGTCTGCCATCTGTAAAAAAAGATTATATAAGTATACAAATATACCGCAATTGAATCATTAGCTAAACACACAATTGAAAAAAACAATTCAATAAACATAATAGATCAAACATAATAAATGATTCGGTTAAAATTAAAATTACAATCAATCGGATTCATCGGTGTGATAAGAATCTTCTCCACAATCATTATTAAATTCGTCTGATTCATCATCTGAATTATCAGAAACGTCAACAGCTTGGTCTGCATCGTCGTCTTCACCCTCATCCGTATCTTCATATGTCTCGTCCTCTACATTGACATGCTCAAGGGAAACATCGACTTCTGCAGCTTCATCTCTACTCATACCATCATAAGTTAAATTATCTAAGTCAGCAGACAACAAAAGCTCAGATGAAGTGCTGCCATGAATTAAATCTGCTTCATTTTTTCCATTATAATATCTCGGTCCCAAATCTTCCGATGATTCACCTCTTGGACTACCTTCCAATGTCTGATTGATTGAACTCTTTGACTGGCTTTAGACGGTTCGTCAAGATAAAAAAGTTGCTTTGCTTGTGTTGCAAGAATGTATTGGTCATTTGTAAACCATTCAGTTTGGGTAGAAATACTGGTTATGTTATTCTTAATGACACAAAGTTTGTTGTTATTAGTTTTAAACCATTTACATCGAAACAACACAACCTTACAACGGTCTAGATAGCCTAGCTCCAGAATCTCTTCCAACAAACCGTAATACTTTGTTCCATCTTGACCAGTTGTTGAGATGCCGCTATTTTGAGTTGTACGACGTACGTCTCGGCTATGAACTACAAATCTCACACCGTTAACTATACAAGCGGTGTAAGAGTTTGCATGTCGTGGTCTATTTTCTAAAGCAAATAACTGAGGACTAACACTAGATTCATCATTTACTCGCCGACGGTTGATCTATTTGAAATAAGAGAAAATTAGGAAAATTTGTATAATCGGTTTGTATAATCGGTTTTATACACAAATGAGTTTACCTTCTGTTTAAACCAGTTAGGAAAATTTGCTTCCAAGTCAGTTCCATGCGGCATTTGAGTAATAAATTCACTATAAATAATGTTACTTGCGTTAATAATAATCACTATAAAGATAACTTACGAAAGCACAACCCTAAATAGAAAATACTTACTCTTTGTATTCTTCGATCTCGGAGTTGTTGTTAAGGACAAACCAATTTAGATTTGCCCAAAGCACACCATCCATTTTTTATCAACCCCCTCGCTGATAGGTATGCATAGCGATTGGAAGACATAAACTCACGTGTGGGAACTGGGGCGTCTTCGTTTCTGTCCGGCCGATTAAATCTCGTCGGTACACCGTCAAGATACCTTGAACAGAAGTTAAGGCTTCATCTGCGACACACCCCTCCGCAATGGAACCTTCGGGCCTAGCCTTATTTCTAACATAATTTTTCAGCTTTTTCATGTATCTTTCAAATGGATACATCCACCTCATATAAACTGGCCCACCTTGAATGGCCTCCTCAGGTAATGCATAACCAAATGAATCATTATGTCAAAAAATGACGGAGGAAATATTTTCTCGAAAGAACACAAAATTTTAATCAACTTCTTCTCAGCATCTTGCATGTCAGATAACATCAAGTTCCGAGCACAAGTTGCTTAAAGAATAAGCACATCTCAATTATTGGTGTTGAAATGTTTTTATCCAAGTACGCTTGAGCACCAATCGGAAGCAACCGTTGCATCATTATATGATGATCATGTGATTTCATCCCTGTTATTTGGGTATCATTATCGGTTACCTTATGTTTAAAGTTAAGCCAAAGCCATCAGGTAGTTTTACTTCCATTATGAATTGACAAAAAAGACTCCTTTCAGCGTTTGAGAAATAGAACTTGGGATGAGGCTTTGAGAGCTTACCGCGACCGTTATCTACAAGCCACAAGTCACGTCGAATGTTCCATTGTTCTAACACCATTCTTGCCTTATTAGTGTCTTTGGATTTTTCCTTGTTCATCATCAACGTATTCAACTATTCAACAAACTCTCGTACACATTCTTTTCGATATGCATGACATCCAAATTATGTTTTAGTTGAATTGAAGACCAATATTCAAGCTCGAAGAAAATAGAACGCTTGGTCCAATTCAATTCAACATCGGAATCACGTTTTCTCTTCTTACCACCAAACTGAACATGTTTCCCAGAAATACGGGGCGACAATTTATTAAGTTGTTCCAAAATCTGATCATTAGTTTTCCTGTTAGGAGGACGTCTAGTCTCGTTCTTACCATTGAATGACTTGTCCTTCCTCCATTTATGATTTGTTGGTAACCATCTTCTATGCCCAACATAAGCAGTTTTTTCCAATACATGAACAGATGGAGTGTCTTCCTTACATGTTGGGCATGCAAAGTAACCTTGCCCACTCCAACCAGACAAGCTACTACGAGCAGGGAAATCATTGATAGTCCATAAAACATTGCACGCAATGTGAAGAAAGTGTTTGTAACCGTATCTTTTGTCACGACTTCGTCCGACCAAAGACTTTTCAATTCATCAACCAATGGTCTTAAAAAACATCAATGTCCTTCCCAGGTGATTTAGGGCCAGGGATTAATAACGTCAGCATGATGAAGACTCTTTCATACATAACCATGGCGGCGTATTGTATGTTATCAATATTACCGGCCACATGCTATACGACGTACTCATGTTCCCAAATGGATTGAAGCCATCAGCAGCCAACCCTAATCTAACATTTCTAGGTTCTTTGGCAAAATCAGGATACATTGAATCGAATTCTTTCCATGATGTACCATTCACCGGGTGACGTAACTTACCATCTTCCGTGCAACGTCCAGAAGCATGCCATGTCATATGCTTTGCAGTGTGTCTTGAGCTATAAATACGCTTTAATCTAGGAATTAATGGAAAGTAACGCATAACCTTGTTGGCAACTTTCTTCCCCTTAGTGTTTGCGTCCTTCCATCTACTTTCATAACATATTGGACATTTTTGCAAATCTTTGTTATCCTTCCCCCAAAATAAACAACAGTCGTTCTTACAAACGTGGATCGATTCATATCCTAACCCAACTTTCTTCATTATCTTCTTGGCTTCATAGTTTGACGGTGGGATTTTAGCAAGCGGAAATGCAGTTTTCAGAAATTCTAACAATTGGTCAAACGATGTATCGGTCCATTTATTGATGGCCTTCATGTGACTCAGTTTTGCCAAGAAATCCAATGAAGACATCCCGTCACAACCAGGGTATAGTTCGGTGTCGGCAAGTTTCAGTAATTCAGCAAGTTCATCATTTGTATCACTCGGTGTATCTGTTGTGTTCATTGGCTCGTCGTCGTCGTATGTGTTGTCCTCTTGTGGGACATTCTCCTGAAGAACATCGTTAATAAAATCATGTATTAGGTCTGTCGTTTGAGGTATGACTGGAACTACCGGTGACGGAACATATGATTCACCATGATGCGTCCACGTTTTGTAAAATCGGCAAAAACCATTATTATGTATATGGAGCTCTATTGTTGGAAGAGGAAACCAATAACTGTTATTGTAATTATTACACGGACACCGAGCTTTATTTTGGCCATTCGTATAATTCTTACACCTTTCCATGAGTGCTTTAAGACCAATCAGATATTCTTTAGAAAATTATTTTCTAAAGTAGTCCAAGTCTTATCAATCGGCATAACTGTGGCTACAAACAAATATTAATTATCTTAACACATCCATACATAAATACACATATACATCCATTTTAATCACAATTTAACATACATACACACATACACATATACATCCATACACATACACATATACATCCATTTTAATCACAATTCAACATACATATACACATACACATATACATCCATACATAAATACACATGTACATCCCTACACATATACTATACATCCATTTTAATCACAATTTAACATCCATTTTAATCTCAATTTAACATACATACACATACACATATATATCCATACATAAATACACATATACATACACATATACACCCATACAAACATATACATACATTCTAATATATACACATACACATTCATACACAAATTACACATATACATTCATACAAAATATACATATACATCCATTTTAATCTCAATTGAACATATATACACATATACATCCATACACAAATACACATATACATAATTCAGATATACACACATACACATATACATCCATACACAAATACACATATACATCCATTTTAATCACAATTCAACATACATATACACATACACATATACATCCATACATAAATACACATGTACATCCATACACATATACATATACATCCATTTTAATCACAATTTAACATCCATTTTAATCTCAATTTAACATACATACACACATACACATATATATCCATACATAAATACACATATACATACACATATACATCCATACAAACATATACATACATTCTAATATATACACATACACATTCATACACAAATTACAGATATACATTCATACAAAAATATACATATACATCCATTTTAATCTCAATTGAACATATATACACATATACATCCATACACAAATACACATATACATAATTCAGATATAAACACAAAGTGATAAACTGCCCATAGTCACACAATTGCTAATAAAACCTAAATTCAAGTCACACTCTCTTAAACCAAGAGCTTATTGTGTAATCAGGCTTGTAATAACATACATCCATACACACATCTATATCCATACACATCTATACACGTACAAATACACATATATATATCCATACACATACACATATACATCCAACATAACTCTAATTTCAGATCCTAACCATTTTTAACACAAGAATTTTTTTAAAAAAATTAGTTATTACCTTTACAATGTATGGACTAGCGGTGGTGGTGACGACAAATGGCGGGGGTGGTGACGCGGCGGTGGAGCAGGTGGCGGTGGGGCTGACGGCGCGCGGTGGTGGTGCGGTGGCGGTGGGGTGGCAGTTGGGTGTACGTGGAATCACGTTTACTGCATCCTCTCGCGCGGTGGCTGATGGCCGTGGTGGTGACGGTGCGCGGTGGTGGTGCGGTGCCGGTGGACGGTGCGCGATGGTGGTGCGGTGCCGGTGTACGGTGCGCGGTGGCGGTGCGGTGGCGGTGGTGGGGGCGATACAAAGAAGATTTGGGTGTTTGGTGTGTGAAAATGGGGAACAGATCTGGAATCCCCGTTTTCATAAACCGAACACCTTTTTTTGCGGCGATATATCGTCGCAAAATGTGTTTTGCGGCGACACAGTTTTTATTATATTTATTTTTATATTTTTTTTAATTATTTTTTGCGACGAAAATCTTTTGCGACGCAATTATCGCCGCAAAACTAAGGCGGGAAATTTTCCCACTGACTAAAAAATTCAGGAGAATTGTAAAAAAACTTGAATATATTTTTTTGCGACGAAACTGAATTGACGCAAAAATAATATATTTTTAATCACATAAAATAAATTAAAAAACTTTTTTTGCGGCGATAATATCGTCGCAAAAAATAAATTTGACTAGAAAAGTCAAAAGCAAATTATTTTTGTCGTTTAGTTTTTTTTTGCGACGAATCCTTTATCACCCGCAAAAAACTTAGTCGCAAAAATCAATTTCCTTGTAGTGAATGTTCTTTCTTTTATCTGTCTAGTTTCTCGCTAGTCAGGCTTTAAGTTATTTATTCTGTCATTTCAAAAGAAATGCAAAGCAAATAAATAATAGACAATTGTGTGATCCACAATATCTGAAGCATCATCACAACACGGACAAAGGATAAGTCGATGTCAAATCTCAATATTGTCAAGGCTCAAGAGCCGCCCCTTAATGAAATCCTCTGATCGATACACAACTCGCCACACTTTTCGTGGAACATCTTTTTTTACGTCAAGTCTTGGTTAAATGATCCGTGACACAAAATCGACATGGTCACCTAAGTAGTATTTTTTCTTATCCATATCAACATCGTTAATGAGAATAATATAATCCATTTCGTTTTATTATATAAACTAATCCCCTTCTTGTCTGACTCACTAATTAATCTAATCCCAAACCCATCTCCACTCCTTTGGCTCTTCCCTCCCCTCATCTCAATTACCATCTTCTAAACAATTATATATTTATATGGTGAATAATTAAAATTAATCTTAATAAGTTGCAAACTCCAACTAAAATGGAGGCTCATTTAAAAGTGGGAGGTGGTTCTAAATTTATTAGAAGACAGTATGTTAGCTTTTGGCACTACCTCATAAATAGAAAACAATACATCACCTACAAATCCAAGTCCCAACCCCACACAACTTAATTTTTATTTGATTTGTACCAAATAATTAAATATATTATGATTTTAATACTGATAAATTAGATTATATAAATTTATGACTATCAAGTTAAATTATTTTTAATAAAGAAATCAAGTATGTATTTCTATTGCGTAACCAGACAAAGCGACCTCCTTAGACAATTTGCAGCCGTCACGCGACACGCTGCACCCTTGTTATGTGCGAGGTGACCATTGCAAAAAGTCTTAGGGTTAGTATCTTTGTAATGTTTTTCAATTAAGTACGTGTTAACATGTAAACCTAAATAATATTGTATTATTTTATTTAAATATAAAATACTTTCTCTATGATACCATAAGAGATGAATGATTTATGAATCCAAATTACCCTTTGGTTCATAGAATCTTGTAGAATTAAAATTAGAACTAAAAAAACATTTAATCTATAAGGGGTTGTTTGAATGTTTTGTATGGATTGGACCGGGTCAGAAGCATAAAAAATCCGGACTTGGTCAGAAGCAAGGGAAAGGATGGGTCAACTGCAAAAGAGTCGGTCAGAAAGTGAGGAGTGCAAATCAAACAGCCTGACCACTTACTCGGTCAGCAGTCAGTTCTGATTGATTGGACCTGGTAAGCTGATATCAAATAACCCTTAAGTATGCTTGGTAGTGAATGAAAGAAATGAAAAATTAAAAGTTTCCTTTAATCAATGGAATTTAAACTGTTTCAAGGACATAGTTAAAAGATCACGGCCTTTTTGACATCGATTTCAACTTGTTTGAAGCAGAAACCCACTGTAATTAATGTCCATTGTAATTAATGTTAACCTTTGGACGAGCATAAAAATTCCAGTTTGGAGCGGAAAGCCATTGTCATTTCAGTTTTTCTACATTTAAATTCTTATTAAAATTTTACTAACCAAATACATTTCATTAATCGTTCGAATTAATTTTGATTACTCTAAATTCCAATTCCATTCCAATAATCGTTATAATTAATTTCTCATTTAATTTCCCTATCTGTTTAAAAAGAAAGTGAATGAACGGTAAAAAATGTGTTTTATGCGAAGTGTGCAAGCAACGGATACGTGGTTACCACCTGTTTAATTCTTCTTCCAGCCTCACTTTTCTTTCAGAGAGAGAGAGAGAGAGAGAGAGAGAGAGAGATAGAGAGAGAGAGAGAGATAGAGAGAGAGAGAGAGAGAGAGAGAGAGAGAGAAGAGAGAGAGAGAGAGAGAAGAGGGAGAGAGAGAGGGAGAGAGAGGGAGGGAGAGGAGGGAGAGAGAGATAGGGAGAGAGAGAGAGAGGGAGAGAGAGAGAGAGGGGAGAGAGGGAGAGAGAGAGAGGGAGAGAGAGAGAGGGAGAGAGAGAGAGGGAGAGAGAGGAGAGGGAGAGAGAGAGAGAGGGAGAGAGAGGGAGAGGAGAGAGAGGAGGGAGAGAGAGGAGAGGGAGAGAGAGAGGGAGAGAGAAGAGAGAGAGAGAGAGAGAGGAGAGATAGAGAGAGAGAGAGAGAGAGAGAGTAATGGGGCATGTGGTGTATCCGGTGACTGTGGCCGACTATCGTCGTTTGTAGACGTTGTGGTTTTAAGCCTGACCGATTTCCACAGCCTTTGCCGATTGACCACCCGTTTTCGACAACACCGGCGTGGATCTGGTCACCCTCCATCGTCGTCGCCACCGGGTGCGTGCGCGGGTTTTCTGTCCCTACTCTTTTTCTTATGTCATCGGTGGCGACGGTATAGCGACGGTGGCCGCCGGCCGTGGTGCTTGTTGTGTTTCCTATTTCTCTTTGCACAGTAGTCTTCGTTGCCTCAGTGCCTCAGTGGCGATGATCTATTGTTGACGTTATGATTTTTGATCTGATAATGCAATGTTGGATATGTGATGGTTACTGATCCATTATGGTTTTTTGGCCTTTGTTTCTTACGCACCTTTCATGTTGTT
Source organism: Flaveria linearis (assembly GCA_024085815.1). NCBI lineage: Eukaryota > Viridiplantae > Streptophyta > Magnoliopsida > Asterales > Asteraceae > Flaveria > Flaveria linearis. The sequence continues at coordinate 59,322,215 of CM044014.1, read as the reverse complement.
GCTTTGATTATGTTGATGAGTTCGTGTTTGTCTAAATCTTAGATCTACAATCTATTTCCATTGAGATAGGATGTTGCTTTTGGTTTGTCGATGATGATGACTCTATGGTCATTTGAGACGTAGCTGTGATGGTTTCATGAATTTGGTGTTACTTAGTTGTCGATCATATATGGTTGCACTTTCTTCGATTTGGGTGTGATTAGAATTTTTTGGCTGAGATGATTTGAATAAAAACATATTGTTTTCTTGGCGTGACAACCATGGTTTGCTGCCATTGACGGTGACCAAGTCTGACCAAAACGTTATTATTATATTTGAAAAAGAGTAGAAAGGAATAGATAAATTTATGTTGTTTTGATACTTGCAAAAATCTATGATCTGTGGCGGATTTGCAATCGCAAAAACTTAATGAATCTGAATCATGGTTTTTATTCGGGGTTTGGAAATACTGTTCACCCTGGTTACTTTGTGCTTGTGATGATACACAAAAGTTGTTTTTGGTTATCTCTGCTTGACAACGATTTCAGCCATAATCAACAATCGGTTCTGAGCCAACTTGTAGTGTACTTAAATGGTGTCGGTCATTGGCTACCATTTTTGATATCCAGTAGCACCCAACAAAAAATCCGGTTTTCCGACGTACAGCGGATAAAACACTAGTTAATGTTGATTTCTATACATTCCAGTTCCATTAAAACATTTCATTTTTTTAAAACATTCCCCGAATCAAACACATATTTGTTTGAATAATTGAGAGAATGATTTTTAAATATGACTTGAGGCAGCGAATTTTGAGCTTAAGTTTTATTTTTTTTAGTAAAATATATCATATATTTTTATTGATATTTTTACCTTTTTACCAACATAGTATACTTTTTTGGTTAGAATTCTTCGTTTACATTTGTTCTAACAATTTTAGATTTTCAAATGCATATGTTGCTATGTTTTTCTCTTTGGGAATTTGCATGTCGTTGCTTCATATTAAATACATAGAGGGTGTTAAGCTTTGTAAAATGCTAATTACATATATATTTGTTTCTTTTCATGATGGGGCTGGTTCTGGAGGTGATATGAGCTTATGATTAAGTTGAGTTGGATATAAGGTTGCAGCTAGTGGTGCACAAACCGTTTTTTTTCCTAGAACCGGTTCGGGTCCGAACCGGACCGGTTCCAGGTCAACGCCTGCCAAACCGGTTTTTGACCAAGAACCGGGTCGGGTTGGAACCGGGTATTTCTTCTTCAAGGTTTGATTTATCTTATCTTCTTCGGCCGCATCTAAGTGGTCTTTTAAATAAATACACATCTCTACCGCTGTTGGAGTTAAACTTGTTCTTCTTATCGATAAAACCCTGCCACTAACAGAAAATACAGACTCCGAAGCTACCGTGGAAGCTTTGACGATTAGTAAATCACGGGCCATAGCGGCTAGAACTGGAAATTGTGATTACTTTTCTTTCCACCATGTCAGAATATCAAATGAAAAAAATTACTCGGGAGTCATAGTAGATAAAAATTTGGTTCCGGTATACCTCCCGAGTTCGCTACATGGGGTGTTACCCCTTTGCTGTTTACTATTTTTATTTCTCAAAGTATTATATAAATTAAGCATCGGGTCTCTACTTGGGCTCGACGAACTCGATTCCGCGGTCGATGACCGGTGGATGTTTGATTTTATACCATATTTTTTCAAGATAAACATTAAACAATTTTTTAAGATAATCATTAAATTGTTGTTTTTTTTATTAAATTGTTGTTTTGCATTAACCGCAAAAATGAATTTTCTTCATGTAATTCTAAATCATAAGTTATCTCATCAATTAAATTTTCTACCCCGAAAACATTTAAGCACGAGTCTAGTGCGGCGGAACACGTAAAAATATGGGGTAGTTCGGTGAAATATTTTTATAAATTTTGCTTTAATCGGCGCCACCATTGCTGAAAACATTTTATTTTTTCTTCAAATTCACTTAATTTATGTGTCATTAAATACACTTGATTAAGTGTTAGACAACTTGTCAGATAATAAACCCCTGACAATTTTATAGTTGTGTTTTTAAAAACCTCTAAAAATTGAGTTATTTCTTGAATATATTCCCAACCCTTTAATTGAAACGGAAGAACCTGACCTCGCATCGCAAGTGTTGAATTCTTTATGCCCAATACACATAGAATATTGATGTGGTTAGTACGTTATGATCCAAGTCGGATCATATCCAATAACAAACTTAGCAAACACCAATATGAATATTTAATTGATAATATGATCATGCAATTAAATAAATACACCAATTTAGAAAATGGATTTTCTATATAAATTGCATATGAGATGAAACAACTTATAAGGATATTTTATTCATGGACATTATTTGTAATGTTATTTAAGTTGGTTAAATAACATCAAATAATAATAATAGTGTGTGTATAAGTTATATAATTAAAAGGTTAATTAGATAACTTATAATTGTAATAGTTATATAAAATGTAAAAGTGTTTTTGGGGGGAAACCCCCAAATCCCTTTTAATTTTGGCCGCCCCTTTAAGGGGGTCTTTGGCCTTTTGTTTGAACTTCTTCACTTCTTGAAAATACAAACATCCTCTTTTCTCTCTCTCTCAAATGCAAAGGACCAGGAACCCACTTTCTCTCTATCTTCTTGAAAGAGTTCAAACCTGAAAATTCGATTTTCACCTCTTCTTGGTTCGAGATTGGTGTTCAAATCCTAGCAACAAGGTGTTTGCATGATGCTTGTAGGTATGGATGCTTGAGGACACTTCTCCTTGGTGTTTTGATCATTCAAGAACCTCATCTTCTTCATCCAAATCTCGTTTTTCAGGAGCTTTACAAAGGTGGTTTGTATATCTTGTTTTGGTTGTTATTTGCTTTGATAGCTAGTTCATACACATATATATATATGATCCTATGTTCTTGGGTTTGTTGATGTTATGTTATTAACCTTAATTTTCAGATTCTAAATCATAAGATTAAGGTTTTATTCCACTGCGTTTTCATGTTTAAATGATTAAACTACTTTGATAATGGTCCAACAAACCCAACATTGGCATCTAGAGACGGATATGTGGATGACTAGCCTCTATTATTCTCGTAAAATTAGTTTTATGGGGTTTTAACAACCTAATAGGGGCTGTTTTGTGATGTTATGATGAATCCCCAACCTTTCAAGGTCATATCTTACATGCTTATAATTAAACCTTGAAAGAAAAGATATCAAAATGGTTGATTATGTTTTGTTTGGACAAAAACATCCTAAATTCTTGGTTTATGTTGGCTGAAAATTTAGGGTCAAATGGGGATTTATTTTGGTTCTTGGATGTTGTTTCATATTGGTGCATAACCTAGCCTTGACCTTGTGATGGTTTGGTTTTGAATGAATGATTTATTTTGGTTGATTTCATTCTTTATGGGTTGTAATATTTATTCATTTGTGCTTGTATTTGGGTGTAATTTATTTATTCATTCATTTGTGATGTAATAGATAGATTAAGTGTGTTTTCTTTATTAGAAAATTTATATTAGGATATAAATTTTGTAAATGAATATGCACAAGATGGAAACACAAAAGGAAGACACACAGAGAAGGACTTGAAGCATTTGGATGCAACTTCAAGTGGGGGTCTTTGGATATCTCATCTTTTGTGTTGTGTTTAACCCTTAGAAAAGACCTTATGACCACACTTGTGATGACAAAAAAGTTTGGTCACCTAAGTGGCTATGCTTATGCATATATGGTTGTTTTATATATGCTTGTTTTATTATCCATTTTATATTGATTGTTTGATATGTGGATATGCATAACAATCTAAATAAATAATCTTAACAAGCTGAATTTTTGGTTTCTTATCATTAAGTGACTAATAAAAGGTTATTAAAAGGATTAATGATTTCAAATAAAAGAGGTTTTATTAAAAAGGTACCATAGGGTACCATGTATTTGAAAGCATGTGATTACAAGGTACATAGAGTTTTCATAACTAGAATTAATGAAAACTAAAAATCACTTTGGGTACAAGTTTAACACCATCCTTTTACACGACACTCGAATCACTTGAGAACTATTTATGGGATAAAGGTCACCTAACCACTTTTAGGGAACTTGTGTGTTTGAGGTGGGCTTAACATATTTGTGGGATAAAGGTCACCTAACCAATTGTATGTGTAAACTCACACGTGTGTGTAAGTAGGACGACTTGAATTGGAAACCATATGCATAGGGTCACTGAAGCATGGCGTACAATGGTGTTGATGGGATTTTACATGCCGACTAAACATAAGATGTTTAACCGATCCCATAAAACTAGAAGTTGCAATAGGTTGTAATTGTCAAATGTTGACTACCTTGTTAATTTAAATAAAGGGATAAAGGTCACCTAACCGATATTTAAATGTAACGTTGGATTCTAGATTTTAATTATTAATTGTCTATGAGACATAAAAGGGTATTAATAATTAAAATACATTGATATTAAAAATACTAAAATTGAACATTGTAAAATTATAGATGGCAAACAATAACAACTCAATCCTGACAGTCCATAAATTATCACTAAGAACCATCCTCGAGAAGGAACGTCTTAACCATGGGAACTTCATGGATTGGTACCTAAACTTGAGAATCGTTTTCAAGCAAGAAAAGAAGTCCTATGTGTTAGACGATCCCATTCCCGATCAACCCGATGAGAATAACGTGGAGGCCTTTAACGATTGGGTCAAGTACACCGAGGACTCCGTGCAAGTCTCATGTCTCATGTTAGCGAGTATGATTCCCAATTTATAAAAGGACTTTGAGAACCACAATGCCTACGACATGATCACCCAGTTGAAGGAAATGTTCCAACAACAATCAAGGGTGGAACGCTTTGAAACAGTTCGAGCACTCCATGCATGTCGGATGGACGAGACCCAATCGGTATCATCTTACGTTCTTAAGATAAAGAGCCACATTGATCGCCTCGAAAGGCTTAACTGCCGTGTCTCCAACGAGTTGGCTAAGGATTTGATCCTTAACTCCCTATCCAAGAAGTTTGAAAGCTTTATTATGAACTATAACATGAATGGATGGGACAAGAGCATTGGTGAGCTTCAAGCAATGCTCAAAACGGCCGAGGTGAGCATGGGTAGAATGGTTCTACCGGTCCTTACGATCAATGAGGGAGGTAGTAAGAAAAGGAACCACCCCGACCCTAAGGTAAGTGTTGCCAAAGGGAAGGGACACGTTAAGGGGAAAGGGAAGGGTAAGGCTAAAGTGGAACCCAAAGAAAAGAAACAAAAGGTTGCTAAAGATGATCCGTGTTTTGAGTGTGGTGAGGTAGGCCATTGGAAACAAAAGTTTCCGGTCTATCTCAAAGAATTTAGAGCCAAGAGGGATGCGGCAAACCTCAGGTATGACTTTTATGATGCATGTTGAGCTAAATGTTATTTCTTCTAACACATGGGTATTAGATACCGGATGTGGAACTCATATTTGTAATTTGTTGCAGGGTTTCATATGAAATAAGCATTACAGAAAGGGCGATGATAGTCTCTTTATGGGCAATGGAGCAAAAGTTGAAGTTGAAGCACAAGAAGACCATGTTTTGAAACTTTCAAGTGGTTTGAAAGTCATTCTGAAAAATGTTTTGTATGCTCCTAGTTTGACTAGGAATATTATTTTAGTTTCCCTTTTAAGACAATGTGGTTATGATTTCAAATTTATTAATAATGATATCGATGTTTGTTTGAATTATGTGTTTTATTTTAAGGCTATGCCTTGTAATGGTATTTATGAATTGGTTCATAATAATGCAACATATGATAGCTCAATGTACCAAGCAACCACCAAAAAGCTGAAATTAGATTTGAGTGATTCCTATCTTTGGCATTGTCGCCTTGGACACATAAACAAGAATCGTATGCAAAAACTTCAAAATAATGGTCTTTTAAAAACTAATGAAAATGATTTATTTGATGTATGAGAGTCTTGTTTACAAGGTAAAATGACAAAGACCCCTTTTAGTGGGACTAATGAAAGGGCAAAAGATTTATTAGGGATCATACATTCGGATGTATGTGGATCTTTTAAATCAATAACTAGGAATGGTGAAAGATACTTCATTACCTTTACCGATGACTATAGTCGTTATGGGTATGTGTACTTATTAAGACATAAACATGAATCTTTTGAAATGTTCAAAATCTTCAAAAATGAAGTAGAAAATCAACTCAACAAAATAGTCAAGATTCTTCGTATCGATAGAGGAGGTGAATACCTAAGTAGTGAATTTCAAGAGTATCTTAGAAGTTGTGGGATTGTCTCACAATTACTCCACCTGGAACACCACAACATAATGGTGTGTCTAAGAGGAGGAATCAGACTCTATTGGATATGGTTCGATTTATGATGGCTAGAAGTACACTACCTCTATCATTTTGGGGTTTCGCTTTGCTCTTCGCGGCACGTATTTTAAATATGGCCCCAACCAAGAAAGTGGAAAGGACACCTTTCGAAGTATGGCATGAAAGGGTTCCACCTTTCGAAGTATGGCATGTTCCATCATTGTCATTTAAAAGTTTGGGGGTGTGAGGCTTATCCTAAGCAATACACTCAAAACAAACTGGAAGCCCGATCCACAAAGTGTATCTTCATTGGATATCCTAGAGATTGTACTGGATATTATTTCTATGATCTAACAGAGTAGAAAGTGTTCATTGCTCGAAAGGCAGAGTTCTTGAAAACTAAGTTCCTTTCGGAAGGAACTAGTGGAAGAACTGTGGAACTTGAAGAGGTTCAAGATTCACAAGACGATACACATTTGGTTGATACTAGCAATCAACATGAGGATGTTGAGAATGATCATGTGGATGATCAAGATACACAAAATGTTCGCAGATCTGGTAAAACTAGTGTTCCTCCTGAGAGATATGGATTTTTCATGGATGGATGCTATGTGGTAGATTCGGATAAACCAACCACATACCGTGATGCAATGAAATGGCAAGAAGCCATGAACGTTGAGAAGCAATCCATGTATGATAACCAAGTTTGGGAATTGGTTACACCACCTCTTAAATCCAAAGTAGTTGGAAGTAAGTGGGTTTTCAAGAAGAAAACCGATATGCATGGAAACTTGGATACTTATAAAGCTAGAGTTGTAGCAAAAGGTTTCACTCAAACTCAAGGGGTTGATTATGATGAAACTTTCTCGCCTGTCGCAATGCTAAAGTCTATCAGGATATTGTTTGCCATAGCTGCATATTATGACTATGAGATTTGGCAAATGGATATCAAAACCGCTTTCCTTAATGGATATCTTGAGGAAGATGTCCATATGGAACAGTCTGAAGGTTTTGTCGATCCAAAACATCCTAACAAGGTATTCAAGTTAAAGAAGTCAATCTACGGATTGAAACAAGCATCGAGAAGTTGGAATCACCATTTTGATGATGAAGTGAAGAAATTTGGCTTTATCAAAAACGCTGATGAAGCTTGTGTGTATAAGAAATCTAGTGGGAGCATTATTACTTTCCTTGTATTATATGTCGATGACATTCTACTATTTGAAAATGACATTCCAACCTTGAAAGGTGTAAAAGCCTGGCTTGGAAGATGGTTTTCCATTAAGGATCTTGGTGAAGCTGCCTATATTTTAGGAATAAAGATCTATAGGGATTAACAAGGCAGTTGATAGGTTTAAACCAAAGTGCATACATTAAAAAAGTCTTGAAAAGGTTCAAGATGGAAAATTCTAAGAAAGGTTTGATACCTATTCAAAAGGGAACTATATTGAGCACGTCTCAACGCCCTAGTTCAAAGGTTGAACAAGAAAGAATGAATGGAGTCCCATATGCATCTGCTATAGGATCTATCATGTATGCAATCATATGTACTAGGCCGGACGTGTCATGTGCTCTAAGCATGACAAGTAGATATCAACAGAATTCTGGTTATAGTCATTGGATGGCTGTTAAGAGTATTTTGAAATACCTTAGAAACACTAAGGATATGTTCTTAATATATGAATCTGGTGAGGAGGAGCTCGTTGTAAAGGGTTACATAGATGCAAGTTTCCAAACTGATCGAGATGATTCTCGATCACAATTGAGATATGTCTTCATTATGAATGGAGGAGCGGTCTCTTGGAAGAGCTCAAAGCAAGATGTAGTGGCACTATCTACAACAAAATCAGAATACATCGCCGCTTCATTGGCAGCTCAAGAAGCTGCATGGCTAAGGAAGTTCATTGCTGATCTAGGGGTTGTTGCTATCATTCAAGACCCCCTAGAGATCTTTTGTGATAATGAGGGTGTGATTGCTCAAATCAAGGAACCTCATGCTCATCAAAAGACTCGGCACATTGAACGGAGGTTCAACTACATAAGGGATGAAGTTGAAAAGGGAAAGATATGTATTCGTAAAGTTCACACCGATCAAAACATTGCAGATCCACTCACGAAGCTCCTTGAAAGGGCAAAGCATGAAAGTCATACTTGTGCCTTAGGATTTTGATATTCGAGTGATTGGAACTGATCTGTTTAGTATTTGAAAGTTTGGAACAATGTAATATTTAACTCTTTTATATATCTGTGATATTCTGAGTTAAGTTCCTTTTAGCATGTATATATATATATATCCATGAATATTTTTATTATTCTAAATGTCCGTAGTCGATCATATTTGTGGGAACAAATATGAATATGAGACTATCATGAACTTACGTGGATTGGTGGATATTCATAAGGCATGAATATAGAGCAATTGGTTGCTGCCAAGTTCATAGATATTTGTGGTATACAAATATTGTACTGACCCGCGTCTCAAATTTTACTATATGGAATCTTTTAGATTGATCATAAGTGAATTCGAGTAAAGGCGAATATCATTTGGTATCCTCCGACCTGAGATACATATTGGGTTTCGATAATTCACCAATGTGTTATACCTTGAGCTAGTTCTTCACTGTTCTGAAATAATGGACAGTACATAAGACTATGTTCAAGTATAACATGAGGTGATTGTGAGAAACGTATGTAGTCAAGATGGAATTTGTTCCTCTTATTCATTGAGAGTAAGATGTCTAAGGCCTAATTAAGTTAAATTATCAAGGAATGATCATTCTGTGTTCTTGGATTTAACATGACATCTGAAACAAAAGGATAAATGATTAATTCACCTAAATCATTTCAAGTTGGATACTTGAAGGGGATGATGTTATTGAATGGGTTTTAGTCATGCGTATTAAGGGTAGTAAACTGTTCTTAGGCGGTATTTACTGCTTGCATCAATCTTCTATGAATCTTGTACAAGTGGAAGATTGTTGGATTCTTTATGCCCAAGACACATAGAATATTGATGTGGTTAGTACGTTATGATCCAAGTCAGGTCATACCTAATAACAAGCTTAGCAAACACCAATATAAATATTTAATTGATGATATGATCATGCAATTAAATAAATACATTAATTTAGAAAATGGGTTTTCTATATAAATTGCATATGAGATGAAACAACTTATAAGGATATTTTGTTCATGGACATTATTTGTAATGTTATTTAAGTTGGTTAAATAACATCAAATAATAATAATAGTGTGTGTATAAGTTATATAATTAAAATGTTAATTAGATAACTTATAAATGTAATTAGTTATACAAAATGTAAAAGTGTTTTTGGGGTGAAAACCCCAAATCCCTTTTAATTTCGGCCGCCCCTTTAAGGGGGTCTTTGGCCTTTTGTTTGAACTTCTTCACTTCTTGGAAACACACACATCCTATCTTCTCTCTCTCACATGCAAAGGACCAAGAACCCACTTTCTCTCTATCCTCTTGAAAGAGTTCAAAGCTGAAAATTCGATTTTCAGCTCTTCTTGGTTCGAGATTGGTGTTCAAATTCTAGCAACAAGGTGTTTGCATGATGCTTGTGGGTATGGATGCTTGAGGACACCTCTCCTTGGTGTTTTGGTCATTCAAGAACCTCATCTTCTTCATCCAAATCTCGTTTTTCAGCAGCTTTACAAAGGTGGTTTGTATATCTTGTTTTGGTTGTTACTTGCTTTGATAGCTGGTTCATACACATATATATATGATCCTATGTTCTTGGGCTTGTTGATGTTATGTTATTAACCTTAATTTTTAGATTCGAAATCATAAGATTAAGGTTTTATTCCGCTGTGTTTTCATGTTTAAATGGTTAAACTACTTTGATAATGGTCCAACAAACCCAACAGCAAGACCATCATGAAAAATATGAAACATTTCTTTTTGTCGCAAAGCACTATTAAATATTTTCCAAGTTGAATTTCATCGAGTCTGGACATCAAAATTTTGTCCTAAACAAATTGAATTCGTATCGTGACATATTTTTCTATAATTAGCATATCTTTTTCTACTAGTTGTAAAAATGTCACGTAACATATTTTTGAAAGACGTTTTGAAATCTTCAACTTCAGTAACGCCAAGACCATCTTGAATGAAAAAATACGTCATCACAAACCGGTTTATATTTTATTTTTAATGTATCAACGGCAGATGTGTTGTTCGAGGCATTATCAAATGACATTGAGAAAATTTTATTTTCTAATTTATGTGTTTTGATTACAAAGTCTAAAATTTGAAATAGATTATCACCGGTATGCGGATATCCAAATAATTCAAACGCAATCGTACGTTTCATCATTTGCCACGAACTTGGATCTATCCAATGAGTGGTGACGCAAAGGTACGATTTCAGTAAATCGTGTGGGGCGGACCAAATATCGGTGGTTAAGTTCACACCAATTCATTAATTTTCAAATAAAACCTTTAAATTAATTTTTGCTTGTTTCCAAAGTTTTAAACAATCACGTCTAAGAGTGGTGCGACTTAGGTGAGTGTAGCGCGGTTGAAGACTTTCTTGAATCAATCTTGTTAACCGAGGGTTGTCGAAGTGGTCGAACGGTAATCCTTCTTGAATTACAAACTTTGTCATTCTATCTCGAACCATATCTACGCTAAAGTTTCATATACCACCATCGTTTCCGATTGATGTTTGGCCTTGACTTGGTGTACTTTTCAAATACTTGCACCATTTGGTCATATGGTTTCTCAAAGTCGAGTTTGAATCCGACTTGAAAAACGAACCACAAGCCTTGCATTGAGCTTTATTTTGACAATTCGACATTTCACATAAGTCGTAGTTACACCAAATCTCTTGGTTTCTCATTGTTGGTAGAATTCTTACAACGGTAGCGGCACTTGATGATCCACTAGTTGGAATGGATGCTTCAGAAGCCATATTATAAAATTCAAGAGAGTAGAAAGTAGAAAGTGAGGGAGCGATTTTGCATTTTTAAGCACGTTTTTGAGCTTTTGAGTGTTGTGACTAAACCATTACACCCATTATCTTTTTATACTATCATATAAGGGTAAAATTATAAAAAAAACTTTAAAAAAAGGGTCAAAAACACCCTCCAACGGCTATATGACCGTTTGAAAAAAAATAATTTTCTAACGGTAAAAACCGGTTGCAACCCGGTTTTTTTGGACTGGTTCTTGAACTGGGTTGGATCAAAACCGGTTCCAGTCAAAAATATCCAAATCGGTCCCAAACCGGCGGGTTTTTCCGGGTTTGAACCGGTTTGGGCTAATACCGGTTCCAAACCGGTTCGGTTTCGGGTCGGTTTCCCGGGTCGGGTCGGGGACCCGGTTCTTGTGTGCACCTCTATATGTAGCTGAATGGATATGCTGCTGGACCATTATATTGGGCCTTAATGGGCTCATATTTTGTTTTTAAGAAGAAGGAACTAGGAAGAGAGTGAGTCGGTAGTAGTCTCATACTCTTGTTTTCTCTAAAAAAAAGTTCTTGAGTCTTCTTGGTTTTCATCAAGGGTTTTAACTTGTTCACAAATCTTCAAGCTCCTCTTTAAGAGTCAAAACCTCTACCAAGTGGGCTAGCTCCATATTGACAGTCATTCTTTATCTAGGTGAATTCATCTTCATCTTCTTGCCTACATATTCTCATATAATGCAACTGCACCTTTATCATTGTTTTTGAGAATTTGTATTAACTAGTTTTATAAATTTAGGGTTAGATTTATTCCCTAAACATTCATCATTCTCTTCTTGTACTTTGAATCATTTTAGATATTTTATATAAACATATTTTAGATATATTAATCTTAAAACATTTGGGTGAACAGTTTTAGATTGAATCAATAACTGTATTTTTTTCGGGTGTTAGTTTGCTCTTAGTATATTGTGGAAGTAAATTATATTTCTATACTTTAGTTCACATGCTTTTCAATAACAATTTTTCTCTATTTTGGTGGAATAATTTTAGTTCAAATTAGGAGTTGTATTTCTTTGGATCTTAATCTGCTCTTAGTGTGTTTGTTTATACATGCCTAAATAATATTTTGTAATGTAGAACACAAGCTTCATCTGTATATGTTGTCTTTGTGATTTCTAATCTCGGTAATGATTGCTACCATTGTCATTTTGTTTTCTAAAAGAAGCATACAAAATGCCGGTCCGACCGGAAATCGGAGGGTTAAGCGAACCGAGTTAAGTTCCTTGTGAAGTATAGGTATTTGTGAAGTATAAAAGTAAAAAAAAGTGATATCTTCCGTAGTTAAGTTCCTTTAGAAGCTTAACATAATTCTTCCGAAGCTTGCCTGAAATCTTCCAAAGGTTATGTTTGTTCCGGAAGAGTCAATTGTGTTGTAGTGTACTTTGGAAATCTTCCGAAGGGTACTTCCTGCTTCGGAAGAAATAGTCTAGGGTCTTTTGTGTAAATTCTCAATTAGTTGTTGAGCATGTAAAGTGACCGCTAGAGTTAGTTGGTCATTATAAATAGAGATCATGTGTAATCGGTGAGGTTAACTCTTTAATCACAAATCACTTGAAATCATTTTTAAGTAATAAGATTCTTTCTTGTGTTCTTGAAGTTCATCTTAGTTATTCTTGTTGAATTTCATGTTCTTGGACTTAATTGGTATAACAATTGGTATCAGAGCCTGGTTATACGCTCAATTGAGGATCAAGATTCAATTGAAGGTCGTTCGGCGGTAATAATGGTGTCAACAAAGTTTGAAGTTGAGAAATTCGACGGGAAGAATGACTTTGGGTTGTGGTGACTGAAGATGAGGGCATTGCTCGTTCATCGGCGAGTGGTGGATACCTTGGCCGGAGAATCCAAGTTGCCAAACACTATATCAGAAAATGAGAAGAAAGAGATACTTGAACAAGCACACAGTTCGATCATCTTGAATTAGGGGATCGAGTACTCAGAGAAGTATCAAAGGAGACGTCGGCTGTAGGGGTCTGGACAAAATTGGAAAGTTTATTCATGGCAAAGTCTCTTACTAACAGGTTGTATCTCAAGAAAAGTCTATACACGTTCCAAATGGCGCCTAGGAAGTCAATTGTAGATCATACTGACGAATTCAACAAGTTGGTGTTAGATCTTGCGAACATCAAAGTTGAATTGAATGATGAAGACCAAGCAATCATATTCTTGACATCTCTTCTATAATATTATAAGCACTTTATGGATACATTAATGTATGGTAGGGATACTCTTACCATGGAGGAGGTGCTAGCAGTTCTCAATTCAAAGGAATTGAAGAAGAGAACTAATTATAAAGATGAAGGTGGAGAATGCTTGGTGGTCCGGGGGCGATCTGAACAAAGAAACTTCAAGCCTAGAAGTGTGTCAAAGTCAAGATCCAAGTTCAAGAGAATGTGTTATGTGTGTGATTAGAAAATCACTTCAAGAAAGATTGTCCTGATTAGAAAAGAAAGAAGGGTGAATCAAGTGGTTCAAAGTCTCATTCTGGTCACAATGCACAGGATGATACCTTTGATGGGTATGAAAGTACCGATGTGTTGGCTGTCAAAAGTAGCGGTAATGAGAATGAGTGGGTGATGGGTTCAGGTTGTTCATACCATATGACACATGTGAAGGAGTCCTTCAAAGATTTGAAGTTTGAAGATCTCGGATCTGTGAAGCTAGGGGATGATAGACCTTGCAAGATTATGGGTCATGGTAAAGTGACTCTGAAGATGAAGAATGGTATGGAAGTGGATCTTCATAATGTAAGGTATATCCCTAGTCTTAAAAGGAGTTTGTTGTCTTTAGGGTTGTTGGAGAAATCTGGTTACCATGTTAGTCTTAGGGATGGTAAGGCTAAGGTGATTAAGGGATCAATGGTAGTATTATCTGGTAGTAGAAATAATAATAATATCTATGTACTAGACAGTGCTGGTGTAGTAGAGTCTTATATGGAAACTGCTTCAAGTGAGAGTAGTCCTAAGGCCATGCTGTGGCATAACAGGCTTGGTCACATCAGTCATTATAGACTGGTGGAGTTGCAGAAGCAACAGGTGATGACTGAGTTGAAGAATTATGATTTTGGTTTCTGTGAAACTTGTATTCTTGGGAAACACAAGATGGTAAAGTTTACAAGGGCTCAACTCATCACAAGTTGGGTATTAGACTGCATTCACTTTGATTCTCTAGGTGGTGCTAGGTACTTTATGACATTGATAAATGATTTTTCTAGAAGGGGTTGGGTGATCATCTTAAAGAATAAGAGTGATGCCTTTAGTAAGTTCAAGGAGTGGAAAGTCCTTGTGGAAACTCAAACTGAAAGAAAGTACAATAAGCTAAGAACTGATAATGGGTTGGAGTTCTGCAATCATGAGTTTAATCAGTATTGTAAAACTCATGATGTTGCAAGACACAGAACTGTGCCTGGTCATCCGCAGCAGAATGGTATGTCTGAAAGGATGAACAGGACTTTACTTGAAAGGTAAGGTGTATGTTGACTAGTTCTAGTTTACCCAAGATGTTCTGGGCGGAAGCTGTGATAATTACAACTTATCTAGTCAATAGGTCTCCATCAGATGTGTTAGACATGAAGACACCTATGGAAACATGGTTAGGAAGAAAGACTGACTATGGAGATCTTAAGGTGTTTGGGTCATTGGCTTATGATCATGTTAGCCAAGGGAAACTAGAACCCAGGGCCTGCAAATGTTATTCTAGGATACCCAGATGGAGTAAGGGGGTATAGGTTTTGGAGACTAGATGAAGGCAGACCCAGGGTGATAGTGAGCAGAGATGTAGTTTTCTAAGAGGATGTTCTGTATAAAGACATTGAGGGAAACAGGGATTCAGAAGTTGTAGAGCAGAATATGGTTCAGATTAAGGTGGAGCAGCAGGGTATGGATGATTAGAGTGTTGATCATAATACCTCTAATGACCAAGGGAAAGGTATGGTTGATTACCAGTTGGTTAGGGATAGACAGAGGAGACAGGTCATACCTCCACTCAGGTATAGAGAGGGGATTGATTTATCCGCATTAGTTTGTGTTGTTATGGAAGAAGAAAACATCTATGAACCATTGTCATATTCTGAGGCAATTTCTGTGAAAGAAATCTCAAAATGGTGTAAGGCCATGGAGGAAGAGATGGAGTCTCTTTATAAGAATGACACATGGGAGCTGGTTGATAAACCTAAGGATCAGAAGCCTGTGTCATGTAAGTGGCTATTCAAACTGAAAGATGGGATTTCTGAAGGTGAACCTCCTAGATACAAGGCAAGATTAGTAGCTAAGGGGTTTACACAGAAGCCAGGTGTGGGTTATAATGAAATATTCTCGCCTACGGTGAAACATTCATCTATCAGGGTTATGATGTCATTGACTGCTTCTATGGATTTGGAGTTGCATCAGTTGGATGTGAAGACTGCGTTTTTACATGGGAAGCTAGATGAAACTATTTATATGAAGCAGTCAGAGGGGTTTGAGGTTAAGGGATAGGAAGATAAGGTGTGTCTCCTAAACAAGTCCTTGTATGGACTGAAGCAATCTCCTAGACAGTGGTATAAACGGTTTGATGAGCATATGGTGACTAATGGGTTTAACTGGAGCAACTATGATAGTTGCGTCTATTTTAAGGAATACAGTGTAAACAAATTTGTGTATTTGTTGTTGTATGTTGATGACATGTTGGTGGCTTGTCAAGACTTGAAAGAAGTTGAAGCTACTAAGAAGATGTTAATGTCAGAATTTGAGATGAAAGATCTAGGTGAAGCAAAGAAGATATTGGGCATGGAGATCAAGAGAGATAGGGAACATAGGGTGTTGAAACTGTCTCAAAGCTCTTATTTGGAAAAGGTACTAAGTAACTATAGGATGGATGATGTTAAGCCTGTAACTGTTCCTATAGATGCTCATATTAAATTGTCCAGCTCTGATAGTCCTAATTCATATGCTGAGGTTGATTATATGGAGAAAGTGCCTTATGCCAATGAGGTTGGGAGCTTGATTGTAACATCCGACCCATTTCAATTTGTAACCCGAACTTGTTTATGTTAGTAAATGAAATCTATTCGTTGAAAACACAATGTTGTCATTGTCACACCCTCAAAATCCACGTGCGGAGTTTTACAGCGAGGCGTGTGAACAAACCAGGATCACAGTCAATAGTTACTCGGAACGACTCTATATGCCATATTTAACACAAACTAAACCAGAGTTCAAACTTTAAAATCGTGCGGAAGCGTATTATAAATAAGACAAACCTAAAATATAAAAATGTATAACATGGCAAAACATGCGCCAACCAACTGTTTAAAGAAAAACCCAATCATAAAGATAAGCAAATAGGTCATTGTTTTGATCCTAGAATGCATGCTTGACTCGTGCAGTGCTCCTACTGGCAATCCGGATTATCGACCTGAGAATAGCATACTAAAAGTCAACACAATGGTTTGTGAGTTCAAGAGTTTGCGTTTAAACATAACAGTTTAACAATTGTGATATATATAAGTATGTGTATTGCAATAGATAGCTAGTCTATTCACAAATGAATATTAATACATAGTGATTTCGCAATTGAAGCTGACTGTGTCATGTTTGCCTCCTGTCACGACTTACCATGTCGTGACAAATGTACATAGGACAAATTGCACCCGGTTGACCTCGAGTCACACAGGTGGGGCTCGTCAGACCCAGTAGTACTACCCAAGTTTCCCTGCTATTCAATATTAACAATTCGAAAGTGTGAGGACTTTATCATGGTAAACAACACTATATTAATATCATACACATCTTAAATATATAAAGCGTTTGTAAAGTTACCAGTATGCTATCTCCCCCAAAGGAGGTTAAGTAAACAGTGGGGCATGAACTCACCTGATACGCGTAGGAGTACTAGAGTTTACTTGAAAGACAAAGTCAACAGTCAACCCTCAGAGGTTACCTAGATCATGTAAGTACATGAGTATGTGTAAACAGAGAATATGAGAAACCCTAAGTGCACTACAACCAAGACTTAAGGTTTTAGAGGAATAGACATGTTTGACCCAGTTGACCCGTTTGACCCGTTGGTGACATTATGTGTTGTAAACCATTTATACAGACATGAGCATATATCATACAAGTCATGTAAGTTCTTAGCATCTAGCATACTCAGTGTGTTCATAACACAACTAGTGTGTCATATAAAAGATCAGATCATGCATAACCTACTTATATGACCTAATACCATGAATTAGCATATACGGGTCAAAATAGATAATTTACCAAATAATCATCCATACTAACTATAACACATCCAATATGTCCAATACATACCACATACATCAAGATGATTGATTTCCAGTCCCAAACATGATGTCCTAGTTACTAGTCAACATACAAAACCATACATGATCATCAAGTTCCATACAAACCAATTAACACATTTCATCATAATAAGCATCCTTAGTAAATACTCTAGCATGATCCTAACATCAAGAAAATGTCCAATTCACAACTTATACCATCAAAATAAGTTTTAGTAGTACTAACATTACACGCAAAAGCCAAGTAAATATGTTACAGGTTGTAGGTATTCGTTTTCCAGAATCTGCGTTTTCTGGCAGATTCTAGGTGTTCGGACGATACGGTCAAACACATAACCAACCAAGGATTTAGGCCAAGTCCAAACTCCAGTAGACTCTCCTATGAGTCAATTAAGTATGTGAAAAGTTGTTTTAGGTTTTAAGGGCCTGGAGTTACTAGAAAAACTTAAAATGTTACAGCAGCTCTCAACCGGAGGGCTGCTGGAGTTAGCTTGCCAAATTGTGCATAACTCCCATTTGAAAATAGCTATTGGGTTAATTCTTTTTCTGGAGTTCAGAGGATTCCAAGGAAAAATTTTTTACCATAGGGTTTGGTCTCAGGATTTATGAAATGAAAATGGCATATCAAACAAGTCAACACATACATTCTGTCCAAGAGGACAGAATTGACCTTTCTAGCCAAAACAGATAAAACACCAACTTAACCACCTCCAATTGGAGTGTGGTTACCCTTTCTGGAAACTAGACTTAGTAACAAATAATTTGGGCACTAGAAACACATCATTTTCACCTGTTATGACCTGTTTGTGGCACATACAAAATGAGACTCAGAATCTGTCAGAAAGTTTGTTTCTGACCACCCTTCACTAAAATGATCATAACTCACGTTTTACACATACAAATTTGACAAGGTTGGAGGTTTTGAAAACTAGACTCCATGAGGAACATGTTAGACTCAAGAAAACCAGTTTTTGGATTCGTATTCATTTGGTTATATCATGATGAAAACAGGGTATGCAATCTGCCAGAAATCAGAACGTGTACACATTTCACATGAAAGCATATACATACGCATGTTTCATACTTACAGATACATACATACGCAAAACATATACATACATACATATGCAGATCACATACACATACATACATACGCAGAGAACATATACATACATACATATGCAGATCACATACACATACATACATACGCAGAAAACATACTAGCATCATCAATTAACCCAAGGATCATCATCAAAACATCAAAAATTCAGCCCTATGAAACCCAATTTCGCAGCCTAGGGTTCGGCCCTAATGAAAAACCCACAAAAACAACAAAACTAACCTTCAATTCACGTGTATACTTGTTAAGGAAGGTCCAAATCGCAATCTAACACTTGTAATTGATCAAAACCGCGAAGTATTGAAGGTTCTTGGCTGGAATTCGCAGGTTTGAAGGCTGGAGAGGCTGCGGGTCGCGATTTGGGAGGGTGGGGGCTGCTAGGTTATTTTTTTTAGTTTACTTACCCACATTTACACCTTTAACCCTTGCCTTATGTATTTTATAAAATTTCAGCTTTTAACTTCTTTTTAAAAGTTTTTTTAATCATCTAACAAATATATAAACTAGTAATAACAATTATATATTTTATCTTTATAAAACACGCAACATACGAATTAACACACGCGTTTCCGTGTTACGCGATAAAATTCCCGAATAGTCTTTAAATCGCGTAAACACATAAGCATAACATAATAATCATTTAATCCACTAGATTATTATTAAATTAACATTATTAATTATTATTAAGTCACCAACGTCAAACGACAACTAGTGTGTGCTTACGACGAGTGTATGTAAAACTTAACGGGACTAACGGGGTTTGGTAACGGAAAATCACCGGATATCCATTTAATTCACATTACAATCATATAGTTATTAAAATGATTTTATAAAAAAATTATAAAATTATATTAGTAATTATGAAGTTTAGTTATCAAATTTAAATAAAAAAGAAAAATAAAAAAATAAAATAACTTCAAATATTTTTGAGGTTTTTCAAAGATTTAATAATAAAAAATAATAATAATTAAAAAAAATCTAGTTAACTTTTGGGTTGAAAATGTAATAATTAAAACTTATTTTAAAAGCTTTGACATAAAATAATAAATCACACAAACCTCAGGGGGGCGAATTGTAAATTTTTTAAATACCCCATCCTCCCACCGTCGACCCTGTCACCTTCGGCCAAACCCCGACTGCTCCTCCGGCGAGCCACAACATCCAAAACCACTCGAATTCAACCGAATAAATCATCCCCGACCGTATCACAAGGAAGATTCGAACTCATGCCCCCAAAATAATTTAAAATTCGGATCGATAGTGCGATCTACAACCAACTTGACCGCCCCACTTGAAAATCGAATCAAATCGAGTCGAAACATCGAGTGTACACTTAATCAAATAGCCTGGAATCACATAATCCTAATTAGAATAATAATCGAACATCAATTTAACATAAAATCAGTCAAATACATACAAAATCGACCCGATCATTCGACAACCAAGTTGGAACCGTTCGAGTATATTAACATCAAATTACCCTCTATAAATAGAGGGCAAACACTCCTTTACGATCACACAAACTCTCTGTAACTTCAATTTGATCAAACACACACACACACACAACGTTTCAAGATCGGATTCAAGCCGAGTACTACTCGAACTCGACTCCATCAATCTCTTCATCATTTCGGGTAATTGAACATACATACATACTCGTTTTTACATGGGGATCAAAAGCCCCATGATTATAATCGTTAAGATTTCGATTGGTGGTTCAATTTGGTCGATTTCAGAACTAGGGTTCTTCGGATTTGGGGAATCTGGTTAAAGAGGCTTATAAACATTTGGAACTGGCTTATTACTGCGGCTGTATGCCTTGTCCTACCGGTTCCATGCTTCCATGACACACATGAGGTCCCGGGTTCGACCCCGGGCACCCTCACTATTTTTTTAAGCCCTTTCAGCTTTAAAAAAATATAAAAAAATTTCTAAAAATTATAAAAATGTTTCTATAAACATTAAATATTTTTAAAACCAATAAATTATTTTCTAAGATTTATCTTGACATTTTATTTATTTTATTAAATGTTTTAAATAAATAATATTACGAGTGTTACAAATTTACTTCTATAAAAGTGAATATTGGGCACTATATTACCTTTAATTATGAATTATTCAAGATAATTGCAATTATGTAGTTTCACAGATTATTTACGAAAAGTCGTTTTGTATTTTAAATAATTAAATATTTTAATTAATTATCATATAATTAATTAATAAAATTAGTTATTTGTTTTTCCCACACTTTAACAATAAATCAAACAGTTACGCGAATTGATACATTTATTTATATTAAATTCTAAACATAATCATTTTCAATAAATTCGTTTATTTATTTCAAGACATTCAAATTAAATAAATTATTTTATTTAAACTATCATTCAAAACCTAATGGAAACCCTAATTCATTCCCAAATTATCAAATCACTATTATTCTAATTCGAGGTACCGTACCTTAGATTAATCATAAGGAAATCGTTGGTGCCTAATCTATCACGTCCAAATTCTAATCTCATCAATCAAGTGAGTATTCATATTCCCTTTTTATATCATTTCTTATTTTGGGGGAAATCATGTGATACAATATTCAATCATGATATTATATTGTTATTTCATTCTAAATTCAATTCAAGACAGGTTATGTTATTACTTGCAACTATGTGAACATACTATGATAAACTGGACGACAGTAAGAACCCTAATACAGTCAATCAATCAATCCTGGTATCAATGGTAGATCTACTGATTTGGATAACCCACCCCATATGAATAGTCGAGTGGTGATTGTGCCAGATGCAAATAGTCAATCTATGGTGTATGTGTGCAAGTCTATTATATGCAAGTGTCAAGTCAAGGGGTTTATATTATGTCGGTTTATCTATATGCTCCGCTATTGCATTATAAGTCTTAACATTACTTTGTGAATTGGATTATTCTCAATCAAACAATCAATCTATATGTATATTCAAAACTGTGTTTACTCACCGGCTAATTTTTAGCTGACTCGTTACTTTTCACATGATTTCAGGTTAAGCAAGTTAGTGGACTTCTACATGCTCATTTAAGACCCGGACTTAGTCAAAATAAAAGACAATTACTATTTGTGATTTCAACTGTTGTAATTGTGTATGTTAGACTCATGATATCTTGTAATCTGATTTTAATATTATCTCCACTATTAGACAACCATGTGTTATGCACAATCAGTCATTCCCTCGTCCGCTCCGATGATTCCGCAGTCTTTTCTGTTTTTTTTAAAACACAATAATAAATTAACAAGTAACTAATCTTATACATTAAAATTGATGACAAAATAACACAACGTCTTTTCTGTGTTTTTTATTGTTATCGTGATATCTTGAACACTATGATTTTTAAAAAATACATTGGTGAACTAACATAATTGTGTATTTTTTATTGTAAAACACAATGATATATAACAACAAGTTTATATAATTTATACAAAACAATGAGAAAAATAACATATTTTGTTCTATTCAACACTATGAGTTTTAAAAAATACAATGGTAAAAGTATATCATTGTGTACTTTTAATTGTAAAATATAATGATAGAAAAAAGGTTTATATAATCCATGAAAACAATGATAAAAATGATTTAAAACGTAAAACACAATGATAAATATATATAACAAATGATGTAAAATAGATATTTGACACAATGAACCTACAATACACAATGAGCTGACGTATTTGACACAATGACAAAAATGCACTCTGTAAAGATCATGATTTAGTTGTAGATCGATCTCTTGATGAAGACGCGAAATGTAATCACTCACGGTAACATGATTAGAACTATAAGATGTTAGAAATCAAGTACAAACAAGCAACACGTACATAACTTCCAATAGTATTGCTCTCTGATAAAGATTACAAATGAATTCGCACAAATGAACATAGCAAACTAGATATACTAAACCAAAATGGTCTCGCGGGAGAACTAGCTTCTCATGTGGATCAAACTTCTCACGTGAACAAATCTTCAAAATCTCGTTTTTGATTTCCTGAGCCTTTAGGTTCAATCCGTATGATCTCCCCCTAGTCTCGGTGAATCAAATCTTTAAAAATCTATATCTACAACTTTGTAACTACAACCATAAGCATACATCTTGTTGTTTAGGGCCTTCTTAAACAACCAACAAAAATGAGCTGCTAGACAATGAACAGATTTATCAGCTTCAATTGTACAAGCTCGAAGCCTCATGAAATCTTCTCTTCCGAACTTGAGCAAGTCAACTGGGTTGATGATATGTTACTCTTTGTGAATACAATAGGTCACAAAATGCCTAATATTCTTCTTACAAACCCACCTCATAATTTTTGACAAACCATTAACAGGTATAGGGGAATGAATTGGAATCTTTCTAGCATATATGAGGTGCTTGTACACTCTGATATTCATTGGCTTCTTGGTGTTGGGATCTATTCGTGTCTCATCTTCAAAGATTTTGGATTTAGCAGTTTTAAAGTCATAGAAGTTGGTTTTACTTTAACACTATATCATATTCCTTATCCACTTAACTTTCTCATAATTGCTTGTATTGATAGATGGCACACATCCCATAGCATACAAACCAGATGCCCTAAGTGTTAAAAATCATGCTCATCTTGATAATACTCTATAGCTCTGGCTCGACATTTGAAAACGTACATCTTCTTTTCTCTATCATAATCCCAACTCAAAACTGGCTCTGAATTTCCATACTGAGTAAACGGTTTGGAATGTCTCAAAGTATGCACATAAACAATAGGTGGAGGAGCACGCACAGATAAATTTCCAACTTAGCGTAAAGCAATCTCTCCCATCATGTCGCTAGTATAAGATGTTTGCTGCTCAACTCTAGAGTCTGTGGTAATCTCTCCGTCTTCTAATCGAATATCTTAGAATAAATTATTCAAAATTTTTTCCAAATACATCAATTTAATCAACAGACTCATCCAAATCATCAAATGGACCCATATCTTCATTAGACTCCCTCAGCCAAGATTTGTTGTTAAAATGTGTAAAATTCTTTCTCGTACATATCCTCTGTGGCCGGATCTAGTAGTTCGTAATCCTCATCATCAAGCCTTGGTCCGGAGACATTTTTAGAACCTAACTCACTAGAATGACCCACAGTTGAGCCATATCTCCTTCCTGATCATCATTACCATCATCTTTCTTCTTTCCGTTCTCATCTTTTCCATCATTACCACCACCGTCATCATTATTAACATCATCATCACTTAAATCATAATCTACTTTATCTAATCCATCATCATCATCTTTTGAGTACTTTGAACAGCCTGCTTAGGTTCCATAATCACTTCACCGACCTCTTGAACCACTGGTTGGTCTGTAGTAGTTTCTTTAGTCAAAGTCATATTGGAATCTGGATCAACAATAGTGGTCCGTGTTGTTTGAGCATGAACAACATGATTAGAACCTGCAAATTTCTCTTCACTAGACTCTTTAAGTTCTGTAAATCTACTCTGAGTATGCTGACTTGATATGGATGTAAATTTGGATGTAAACTCTCTAAGATTGTTCTTTAAGATCTGAACATAGCTAAATATGAATTGTTACTGATTCTTAATCTTGTCATCCTTTTCTTGATTCATATCATGTAAACCATATATCTATTGAGTTTTCTCCAACATCTCCCTCTCCAAAACTTGAACTCTCTATTCCAGAGTAACTGGTGTTAGTGAACTCGAGGATGTTCCAGCCGAATGTCTATGCTCTGGAGCAGTGTTGATAAAATGAGCCATACCAAAAGTATAATCATTGCATTGACCTTTAGGAGGTGTACTTTGAATATCATCTGTTATAGGCATACGTGTTTCTGTTACAGTAGATGCTTCTGTAATAGTCATAGGAGTCTCTTAATGAATAGCCTACTAACAGTCATTGGTAGCTCAGATACCAGAATATTTCTATTAGGTGAAGAAGTAGTAATCGGGGTTCGATGTCTCCTAATCACAACACCTTGTCCTCTACCCCTACCATGTGTACTTGTATCATGATCAACTCTTTTTTGTGCCATAGTTTTCTTTCTCTTCTTTGTTGCCGAAGAATCTCCAGGTACAAAGTCCATATCAGTATCCTCAGAAGTGCGTTTGGTCGATGTAACTGGCACTCTAGGTCTTTCTTGAAGAATGTATGTAACTCTACCAACATCTTCACTCGCAGTATCACTAGAACTGTTCTCAAACCAAGAATTGATTTCCATATTGGATGTCATCTGCCTTTAATGAAATGAACTACCTGTAGTATCATCGGGAGTTCTGGAAGATAAACTAATAGGGTCAGATTGAGGTAGTTCTTTAGTGGTTTGTTATTGTGCTTTTTTGTTCAGCATGTTGGAAATCAGCAGTACACTTACCAGGTTTGGCAAGCATTACCCCTTGTATCAGTCAGGTATGTCAATATATATTTCCTCATAACAATGGCAAAATATGTTGTAGAATGTTAGGACCGTGTACGACGGAGTACTAACTGATTCAATGTGATATCGAATCAAATAGCGCGGAATTCTATTTGATTGGTGATCCAATCTGGGAGAACGTAATCCGGATCAATACTAACGATTAGAAAACATTAAGAATTGATCAGCAATGATCAGGAATGCTCTATGAAGTTGGAAGGGACGCTTTGTGTGATCTGGGACGGCTAGGGTTGAGAATAATCGAAGTGTGTCGTTTTTCCACGAATTAAGTGGTATTTATAGGTTACAGTTCTCATTCGTACGACTGAGCCAAGCGACTGCCTCAGTCGTGCGACTGAGTCATACTTATGACTCAATCGTACGATTGACTCAATCACCTGGTTCAGTCGTGCGATTGGCCCATTCGTATGGTCCAGTCGTACTACTGAATCATGATACTTAGTTAAACACATTCTTGAACCTTTAATGGTTCAGAACTATGTCTAACAACTGTAGACCTATATAACATTGTCATATATGCGTGTAACAATAAATAATATAAATAGATATAACATTAAACAACCAACAATCATATATAGAAGAAATTCTCATTATATTGATTAAACATTACAGCATTACATATGTGTTACAAGAAAAAGTTCTATTACATTTAAGCTCACTAGACTAGAACTGGGGACATGTGTACCAACAAACTCCCCTTTGGACATAGTTCTATCTAGACTTTGACTTCATTCTTGAACTCTTCAAATCTCTTCAGTCTCTCCTCTTTAGAAACCCTAGCATGGATATTAAGTGCAAAGCATAGACGTATGATATGCTGAAACTATAGTGCTTGCACTATATCCTACGTGTCAAAAAACAGTGGCCACTTGTACAGCGTATAAACATCTAACTCTGACAAGTTGATAAGCCACATGGGGTTAAACACCGTTATTGTGTCCATTGTGCCTTCCCTTTCCAAAATGATGACGGCCTCTCCCGAGCGCCAGTCATAGTACCACCACTTAAAGTGTGGGGTAAAGTCCTGTGGCATCTCCCTTAGTGGAATTCGGGACATTGTGCGCGGAGGTCACCACTTCAGGACTATCTTCGGTTGACCAGTGATGGGACTCACCTCAGACCTTCTGAGGTACCTCGTAGCCTGCTGTGGCTTAAAGTTTACCCATCTAGTCCTGTACTCCCTTTTCAGGGCAGCCTCAAACCAGCCAGACATCTTCTTAGGATCAACATATAGAAGCTTTAATCGGGCCAACTGGTTGAGCTCAAAACCGGAGAGAGTCTTCAGATCATGAGGGAATCTGAAGTACTCGATTCCCCTCTCCCTTTTCACCGCATACACACCAAGGTCATCAAAATGAGCCCAAGCAATGATCTTCTCTGACACCTTCATGTTCTTCTTTACTTTGTATAGCTTGGTGTAGGTACTCTGAGTTGCTGTAGCACGTTCGGCTCGGACCTCGGCGAAGCAAGCCGCCCATTCAGCCTTTCGAATATCAACCTCAGCGTCCGAGGCTTGGGCTTGTTGAGGCTTCTGCTCCTTTCTCCTTATCACTGAGTTTACCCAGAATTTCACTGTCGAGGGTGTTTACCAAATCTGGAAACACGTTTCCCTCTCGATCAGTGTATTCTGGGTAGTGCTGATCTGTGATGTCTTCAATTTCCATTTCTTCAACATCGTTGAGCTCGTCATCATCAGCATCATCAAAAATTGGAGCATCCTTAACAATTTCGACTGGATTCAGACGAAATATTTCAGCAAGCTGCTCATCAGTAAGGTCGTGAATTATTTCTCCTTCTTCAGGAGTATAACTCACTGACCTTCTAACGATCCCCTGCAGATCAAGAATCATTATGAGTTGAGACTTGATCTGTTGGAGGGGAGCAACATCATGCTCATCTTGCTGAAATCCCTTATCTGTTTAATATCAACATGTAGAGTAGCAATCATTAGTATAATCTCAAGTTAATTAAATATTAATCATTAAATATTTACAAGAGTTTCATATACATCAAAAGATGAATCAAGTACAAAAGTTTAAGAATAAAACATCTAATCAATACTTTTGTCTTGGATCTGCTCGTGAGTTTCTCTAGAAGGTGATAATGGAGGAGCTGCTGTAGATCCATGGTCTTGTCTTCCTTTTGAACGTCGTTCCCGATCAGAATCAGCAGCATTTGAAGCAGAATCATCATCATCATCATCATCATCTTGCCCCTCCTTGGCTTGATCATCACCACTATCGTCATCATCCTCATCACTCTCATCATCCTCATCATCATCGTCATCACCATCATCACCGTCTCCTTCCTTTAGCTTCAAGGGATCAACTTTGGACCCCTTCAGCTTGAGCATAATCTTCTTATTTGCAGACTCCAACTCCTCTATCTTTTGAGTCGACAGGACATTCCGTTCCTGGAGTTGGGCAATCTGAGTTGCTTGAGAAGCATTTTGCTCCTCAAGCTGAAGCAGCCTCGCTGTCTTTTCTTCATCAGCAGCTAGTAGCTTTAGCACCATCCTATCGAGTGCTGCTAGCTGTTCCTCCACTCCAATGGGAAGGAGGGGTGAACCTGTAGTAGCTGATGACGGGCTAGCGCGGTGGCTAGTGGTGGTGGCTGTGGTGGTGGTGAATATTGGAGGTGGAATGTGAGTGGATTGTGGAGTGGGATGTACTGTGGTAGTAGGTTGGGTGGAGGTGACAGGTGGTGGAATGGGTGTAGCGGTGGTGGTGGTAGCTTGGGTGGTTTGGGTGGTTTGGGTAGTGGTGGTGGAAGTGGTGTAAGTAAGCAGAGTAAGCCTTCGGTGTTTAGGCTTCTTCCCGTGGGGCTGAGCCATTCTCTTTAGCCTGGATCCCTTGGATCCTGATGCTCCCCCTTGGTTGATGGGAGTGTCTAGGTTATAAGATGGGTCTGCCCTAGAACTCCCAAACTCTCCTGGGCGTCCACCAACCGCCTTGATTCCTCGCTCCGTAGCCACTACCCGACTTCCCACAGTTCGGGTGAGTGGCTCTTCATCTGACTCCTCCTCCTCTTCCATCTGAAAATCAGGGTGAATTGGAGCTGGTTCGGGTTCTCCCTGGCCATCTCCTCCCTGATCAGCATCATGATCATCATCAGAGTCATCGGAGGGTACGGCGATTGGCTCTATATCAGACTCACTGTCATCGTGGCGCCACTTCTTCCTCGAAGGCGCCACATAATCTTCCCGGGCCAGATGCCCAAACAATCTCCTTACCGGGGGTTTTACCTGCTTCCCCTGGTAGACTTTCATCCTCCCCAATGTAGTGTCGTCCATAACCTCTAGGACGACTGCATCTTCTTGAGCTTTGGGCAGTTGATGAAGCTTTTGATCAATCATCATCTGAAGAAATCAAGGATACATGCAGAATCCCTCTTTTCCTTTGGCTTCGATATTTTCCACCATATACGTGAAAATCATCCTCGAGAAACCAAAAGGGTAGTTCAGCACCAGAGCAACGTATGCGTTTTGCATCTGGTCTGAGAGCTCGTCAAAGCCACCCTTTCTAGATGCTATGCATCACAGAAGTACGTGCGCCAAGCGCCAAATATTTAAACTGCGGGCACAAGTTGCTCTTGTTGAGCATGCTCGTGTTGATATCCCCAGAATATTTGGCCCTCAGGAAGCAGCCTCGGACGGTCAGGGGATGTAGTCGTATTGGGCAGTCTGCATCATCTCCAAACTCAAGGACCGTCCGTATGTCCTCCTCAGTAATCTGAATGGGCTCCCCAAAGATAGAGCTCCGGATGAAATAGGTATCTGTCGACCTATCCACCACTGCGTTCTCCCAGAACGCCTTCTGAATCGAGAGATAGGGAGTGCATGGAGCTGAGATAGCTCGATATATCCTCGATCGTCATAGAAAGCTGATGATCCCTGTGAAATCTCCCGCATTGCGTGAAGTCAGATCGAGATAAGCACAGATGTTGTGCTTAGAACTCATTGGCCATCTGCTCGCCATCTGTGACACAATACAGGTAACTGTTAGAACATGTGGAAGATAGCTAGTTTCAGTCAATGATCTTCAACCATTTGACTTAATCGTGCGACTAAACAAACGACTGAGTTTCAATCGTACGATTGAACTATGCGACTGAGATTTAGTCAAACGATTGAGTTCATGCGTACCATGTCTTCTCATACGTGTATCTCAATCATGCGTCTGAACTCATTCGCAAGGTTCAGTCGTACGATTGAGTCATTCGTCCATCTCAGTCGTACGATTGAGACAATCGGATAGCTCAGTCGTACGATTGATGTTCATCAGCATGTCCAGTCGTTCATTCGACTGTTTGTCAATTCAAATTCTTGTTTTGAGCAAACTAAGTGTTAAACATCAAACTTTTGCTCATTACACTCAGAACCAACCGATTAAGTCTATTTTAACCTTAATTCGATCATTAAGTTTAGGTTTTAAGGTCTATTAGTCCTATTAAGATCACTGGTACTGTTAGGTCATAATTTTTGCCCATTTTGATGATTTGACACGATTTGTTTGATCGAAAGCAAACGTCAGAGCACACGAATATATGGTAAAAGTGAGTCAAACAAGATTTTGGCAGAAATTCTTTAGGTCGTGCGAATTGGGGGCGATTTGGGAGAATGAGCGACTGAGGCCGATTCGACCTGTATATATACTAGGGCAAATCCCAGTTGAGCGAATGAACCGAGTCGCATAGGTCAGTCGTGCGACTGAGTCTAGTCGTATGAGTGAGTCATGCGACTGAGTCTCAGTCGTACGATTCACCCAATTGTTCAGTTCCAATCGTACGATTTAGGTTCAGTCGAACGACTGTGACAGTCGATCACCTTCAATCGTGTGCTTGGACTCATTCGCATTGTCCATTCGTACGATTTGACTCATTCGTATGTTCCAATCGTATGACTGGACCATACTTCATCGCGACTGGGCCATACTTGTGGGCCATACTTGTCATCTTTGACCATTTTACCATTTCGACCCTTAGTTCCATTTAACAGTAGATAAAACATTATGAGCATTTTGATCATCTCAGACATGACCATTTTAATAAAACAGCTTGATCACCTCAGATGTGATCCATTTATCCACCTGATCATCTCAGACATGATCCATTTAACCACCTGATCATCTCAGACATGATCCATTTATCCAACTTATCACCTCAGACGTGATACTTTTATCCTTTCAGAAACAACTTGTTTAAATAAACGTTAAGCTCATTTGGTGACGTTAACAGAGAACATTTTGCACAGTCCGACTTTGACACATTATACATATAACTTGAAAATTTTAAACTACAAACAAAATAAAACATCTTTTTGTGATTTTTGTTAGGTCAGGTTAGTGTATCCTATTAACATTGACATCATATCAAGGACAGACTCATATGGAATCAGACAGGCATAAACAACATTACTTGGAATCTTTTATCTGTATTTAACTTTAAACCCTTGCATGAATTACATATCACAGTTATTCACTTATCTAAGATTTCTAAGATCTAACTGGGAATCATGCTTGACATGATAAGTAACACCCATTGATTTTGAGCATCGGGCAATGCAGCCACGACGATTGTCAGTATACTTGTCCATTTAAATCCATACATAGACTTTTGACACGCATCAGTGATTAATTAGATGAATTAGGTCAACAAGTATTTGTGTGTTCCACAGGTATATGGTAATCAATCTTCCTCAGGAGATTTTTGAGCGGTCTTGGGACTTAGAAGATTTAGTTCTAAGAATTTTCAAAGAGATGCTAAGCCTCAGGTCAGTGCCATCGCACAGCAGAGAGGCGCAAACAGCAATGAATTCTTAGAACGGATAGGTTATGCTAAGCCTCAGGTCAGTGTCATCGCACAGTAGAGAGGCGCAATACCTATCTTCTTCTTAGAGCAGTATATTAGAATATACATTGTTTTCAGTGACATTTGTCATCTTTTGCTCTGTTTTCAGGTCTTTGCTCACATTTGTGGCATTTGCTTGCTCCTCACCCCTTATTGGAAATTGATTGATTGTGCAGACCAGGGATACCATGAAAACCCACAACTTGTTGAATTATTTAAGTTTAAGCCAAATCACTGACGATGTCTCTTATCTATTGTGTTGAATCTACCGGCACATCGTACAATACACTGGCACCACCCTAGATCTACTTTCTCCGGGTAGTTACAGTACCAACCAAGCGTACTATCATTTTCCCAATATGTTAGACCTAGACTTCTCTGATTTGTAATTTTCTGTGATTTAATTAACCTTGCAAAACATCAAATCCTTTTGGTGTTCCAAGTAACGCGACACCTGTGTACTATCACTTTCCATTTCATTGAGTCATATTTCCTGTATTTCTGTCTTTGCCTTTTCAGCTTAAGTAACATCCCCTCTTTTTTTAAGTAAATAATTACTGAACATAACCTAATCTCCCCCTAAAATACTAAAACAGAAAATCTTTTTTGTGTTTTTGGATTTTTAATCGACGAGGAAATTAAATGAAATCAAACTAAAATTAAGAAATAAAAAATAAACATGTGTCGGACTACACGTCTGTGTCTTCTGAGATAACATCACTTTTCTTTTTAACACCGTTGACCTCTAACAGATATAAAAATCTGGGTTTATCAAAGGCTTTTGTATAGAGGTCAGCGCGTTGAAAATCTGTATTAATTTTTATCACATCGATTAAATTCTTTTCAAAACAGTCACGTATAAAGTGATATTTGATTCCGATGTGTTTGGTCTTGGGATATTGGACCGGATTTTTAGTTACTGCAATTGCAGCAGAATTATCAACAAATATAGGAGTAGAAGAGAAATGCAAACCGTAGTCCCGCATTTGCTGTTGTATCCATATGATTTGAGAGCAACAGCTGGCGGCGGCAACATATTCGGCTTCACAGGTAGATAGAGCAACTGATGTCTGCTTCTTACACTGCCAAGTCACCAATCTCCTCCTGAAAAATTGACATCCTGCTGACGTAGACTTGTAATTCATTTTGCAGCCTCCATAATCTGAATCACTATACGCCGTTAGCTCAAAGTCATCATCATGAGGATACCACAACCCCAGTGTTGGAGTACCCTTCAGATAACAGAAAATCCTCTTAACCCCAATCAAGTGATTCACTTTTGGCTTCGCTTGATATCTGGAACATAAACATGTGGCATACATGATATCTGGACGCGAGGCAGTGAGGTACATAAGAGATCCGATCATCCCACGATACATAGTGGCATCCACCAAATCCCCATTCTCATCAGGAGCCACATCATGAATTGTGGCAAGAGGGGTACCGGCAACAGTGACATTGTCCATACCAAACCGACTCAGAATGTCTCCAACATACTTAGTTTGATGCAAGAAAATACCGGTTCAGGTTTGATCCACCTGTAATCCTAGGAAGAACTTCATTTCTCCTATGGCACTCATCTTAAATTCTGCCTTCATCACATATTTGAATTCTTTGCACAACTCTTAGTTTCTGGAACCGAAGATGATGTCATCCACATAGATCTGCACCATTAGCAAATCACCATCCTTTTCTTTAATAAACAACGTACAGTCAATCACACCCCTACGAAAGCCGTGTTTCAACAGATGGGTGGAGTGCTTTTCATACCAAGCTCGAGGAGCCTGATGTAGCCCATACAGAGCCTTGTCTAACTTGTAGACTTTGTCCCGATGATAGGGATCCTCGAATCCCTTGGGTTGACTGACGTATACCTCCTCACGGATTTCCCCATGAAGGAAGGCACTCTTCACATCCAACTGATAAACTTTGATCTTCATATACGATGCATAGGTAAGAAATATCCGAATTGCTTCCATTCGTGCCACCGGTGCAAACACTTCATTGTAGTCGACTCCCTCGACTTGTCTGAAACCCTGAACAACCAACTGTGCATTGTTTCTGATAACAACACCTTGGTCATCCTTCTTGCACTTTAGTACCCATTTGGTACCAATCACTTTTACTCCTTTTTGCTTGTCAACGAGTGTCCATACTCCAAGTTTCTTGAACTGTAGAAGCTCTTCTTGCATCACGTTGACCCAGGCTTCATCTTTGAGGGCGTCACTAACGTACTTAGGCTCGACTTGTGAAACAAAACATGAGAAAACTCCATCACTGACATATCCCTTTTCCATGACTGCAGCATATTCAGCAGAGTATAGCTGATTTCGTGTCTGCACACCAGATTGAATATCCCCAATGATAGACGAGGGGGGATGATTCACACTGATCCTAGTCACTGATGTTGTAGGAACAACAACTTCAGAATCCAAGTTAGTGACTACTGGTTCAGTATCCGAATTTCCCAATGCCGGTTCGGCAGCTGACGAGCTAGCATCTTGATCTACATTATGCTCACTGTCTGGTTCAGCTGCCTCTTCATCATCTGATGAATCATCACTCTCGTCCTGATCATGAGCTGAGGAACCTAAAGCACTATCTGCAGGTGTTGTGTTGCTTGAATCCAGATTTGGTGTATTTAGAACATCATACATCATCTGAGTATCAATCACATCATCCGAATCAAGCCGAGGAAGATTAAAGGATTTGAAAAAGCCATCGTAATCGAAGAATGACGATGGACCTTTTCCAGCAGGGGGGTGGTGTATCTTTGCACATCTACGTTGCACCACACTTCAACCTGACCTGTCGAGTTATTGTAAACTCGTTTGTCTGGTATGCTGTATCCTAGAAAAATCCCTTGATCAGCTTTCTCATTAAACTTGCCTTCCTGAGACTTCTTCAACAGGGTACATGGAGCTACATATGGTTCCAGATACTCCAAGTTGGGTTTTCGCTTCTGAAGTAACTCATAGAAAGTCTTGCCATGCCTTTTGACTACTAATACACGGTTAAGTGTGTAGCAAGCATTTGCAACTGCTTCATTCCAGAACTGTACTGGAAGCTTAGAATCTGCCAACATTGTCCTTGCAGTCTCGATCAAGCTCCGATTCTTTCATTCTGCAACTCCATTCATCTGTGGCGTGTATGCTGAGGTGAATTGATCAACAATCCCCTTCTCCTTGCAGAAAGCATCCATCCACTGATTCTTGAACTCTATGCCATTGTCTGAACGAATCTTCCTGACTTTCAGGTTGTAGAGTGAATCCAGCGTCATGACTAGCACCTTGAATGATTCAAACGTTTCTGACTTAGCTTTCAGAAACATCACCCAAGTAAAGCGTGAGTAGTCATCTGTGACTACAAAGCAGTACCAGTCTCCTGCTATACTCTTTGTGCTTACAGGACTAAATAGATCCATGTGCAGTAGCTCCAGGGGCATCTCTATAGAATTGACATGCTTGGTCTTGTGAGATTTCCTGGTCTGCTTTCCCCTCTTGCATGAGACACAAAAATCAGGAAGTTTGAAGTTCTTGACAGTAACTCCATCAACTAAGTTGTTATGAATCAGATGATTCATCTTCCTGTGATTAATGTATCTTATTCTTCTGTGCCATGAGATGGATTCCTTCTCTGTTGCTTTGGATAAGAAACACTTAACTGTAGACTCAGAGGAAGAAGCATTAGACATATCCAATACATATAAATCATTGTACCTGGATGCTGACATTAAGACCTGTTCCTCTGGAATCTCCATCTCTTTCTTTAGTATGTAACACTTACGATTGTCAAACATCACTTTGAAGCCCTTGTCACATATCTGAGACACTGAAAGCAGATTGTTTTCTAATTGTTGTAAAAAATTGACTTTGTCGAATCTTACCTTTGCATTACCTACTTCGTCTTGAGTGGTAATGTATCCTCCTTTGTTACCAGTAAAGGAAACGTGTCCCCTTTTAATTTGTTTGACATTAAAAAAGAGAGACTTATTTCCTGTCATGTGCCTGGAAGCTCCGCTATCTACAATCCAAGTATTGGTAGTAGCACTGTAGCGGACAACCTGCACATAATTGAAAACATTTAGTTAAGGAGTGGGACCCAAGCCTTAACTGGCTTGGGTTTCCCAGAGGCATCACACATTATGAACTCTACCCACTATCCTTTGTCAGTTGGTGGGACCTCAACCTTCAGTTTGTCACTGTTATCTGACACATCAGACATTTTAGCTTTTCACATACCATCTTTATGAAAAGATTGTTTGTGATAGACAGTGGATTAATTAACAGTTTGAACCTTTGTTTTAGTTTCCAAAACTAGTTTCACCTCAGGCATCACAGACTTGCCAATGACTTATCTGTGTTGGATGTGGTGTTGAGGAGATGTGTAAGACCTAGCAGGTGTGTTAGACCTAACAGGGGTCTTAGATCTCTGTTTTGGGAACTGAGTAACTTCTTTGTCCAGTTCAACTTTAACCCTAGGTGTCTGATAGCGGGGACAACTAGAAGATATGTGACCCCGTTTACCACATGCATAACAGGATCTCCTTTCAAAGGGACTAGAAGATCTCTTGTGGGGTGGGGAGTAGACCTTAGGTATGTGCTCTTTGGTCTCGGTCTTTTGATGTTCACCTTCCTTGACAAACTTGACTTGTTTAACATTATGATTTATTTGCCTCTGAAGATGAGTGTTATCTTTCTTAACTTTTTTTTGAGTGGGTTTGGAAATCTTGGATTGTGTGTTAGTAGACTTAGAACCCAACCCAAGAGATGCTTGAACATTCTCTTCCACCTTTTGTTCATTTCCAGTTGTGCCTGAAGTTGAGGGTTTCTGATCAGCACCCGAAGAAACAGTCTTAACTACTGTGTCCGGGTCACTGACCAGAGGAGTTGTCACCACATGATCTTTAATTGGATTATTATTGATTGGACATTGTTTCGTGTTCAAAAGAATCTCATGTGGTGGGGGCACAACTTTATAACCCAAACCCTCCCCGTTGTTGCGTTCCTTAACCAAGTTTTTCAAAATATGCGAGGAACTCGCAAGACTACGAAGTTTTTGTTTTAAAGACTCATTTTCAACTTGTAAAACTGCTTTATCCCTTTTAGTTTCTTCAATGGTCTTTAAATAGAATTTAATATCATTCTCTTGGTTGAAGGCAACAACTTCAGTCTCTTTTAATTGTTTCTTTAATGCCTCTACCTTTTCCTTGTTTACTGCTTTCATTTTGTTTTAAAACTTTGTTAGCCTCTGTGCACAATTTTAAGTCCTTTACTAAGTTATCATTGTGATCTAATAACCTAGCAAATTTTAAGTCAATGCTTTCCCTAAATTTTTCACATTCAACACATGCATGTTTAGCAAACAATTCATCTTTTGATTCTACCTGTGCAGATGTGGATGTTCCGGCCATGAAAGCATTTTGAGATTGTGGTTATGCTTCAGATTCAACATTCATCTCATTCTCAACGATTTGGTTAACAGCAGCTAAAGTCTCTTCCATTTCAGCAGTATCAATCTCAGCTGAGCTCTCCCCCTCACTTGCTGAGTCTTCATTCAAATCTTCAACTGATGCTATGTTGGCTTCACTGTCAGATAAGAATCGGAAGGACCAATCCTGTCCTTCATCACCATGAGCAACCATAGCTTTGGAGTCACTGTTTGTTGGAGCTGTCTTTTTCTCCTTATCTTGTTTGTTGAAAGATGAGAATGGATTCCCGTTGCCAGTCTTCTTTGGTTTTACACATTCCCTCTTGAAGTGGCCTTTTTCTCCACAGTTGAAGCAAGTGACTTTGGACTTGTCAAAACCAAATGTAGTATCTTTGGTAGCCACTAGATTCTGTCCCATCTTTTTTACAAACTTCTTAGCTCGTCGCACAGCACTTGCTAGAGCCCACATTATGTCCATCCGTTCCAACTCGTTCTCATCGACCTGCTCGTAGTCTTCATCAGCCAGGTGGCGGTTTCCAATCTTCCCGGCCACTAAACCATCATAGGAGTGAACTACCGCAGCAAGTAGATCCATGTGTTCCTTTGCAACCTCTACAGTTACTTTTCCCAAATTTTCAGTCATTAACTTCGTTGATTGAGTAACTATAGGACTTTGTAGAACCCCAGATGCACTATGAGACTCACTACCAGATGATGAGCCTTGATCAGTAGATGGTGATGCGTTTGACACAAATGCAGTTTGCAGAGGAGCACAGGAGGCTTTGGAAGTAGAAGTAGAAGTAGG
Source organism: Flaveria linearis (assembly GCA_024085815.1). Taxonomy (NCBI): domain Eukaryota; kingdom Viridiplantae; phylum Streptophyta; class Magnoliopsida; order Asterales; family Asteraceae; genus Flaveria; species Flaveria linearis. The sequence goes on along the minus strand of CM044014.1, from coordinate 59,284,961 downwards.
AGTAACATTGTAGAGTGATGGATCTTGAGTGTAAGCTCCTTTCTTCGTTCTGTACTTGTGTCGCACCTCTTCCTCTCTCAGTTTCAGAATGAAGTCATTAATATCCAAAGTTTCTAAAACTGAGTTATAGCGTAAAGTGGAAATAAAGGAATCCCACTTCTCTGGTAAACCCTCGGCCAAGCTTGCAACTTTATCTTCTTTAGACGTCTTAACCCCGTGAGTGTGAAGTTCACTCATCAGATGGTAGAAGCGATCAATGATCTTATTTAAGCTTTCATTCCCAATAGACGAGAAGTTGTAGAACTCTTTCTTCAACGCTTTAGCCTTCAGTGACTTAAGTGTTGAATTGCTATCGTATCTCTTCTCAAGAGCGTCCCATAACTTTTTGCTCTGTTTGTGCTCTGAGTATTGATGGAAGATGTCCTTGGGAATCGACTATGTCAACATTGCATAAGCTTTCTTTTCAACATTATAGGCAACCTTTTGTGCATCACTTAGTCCACTTAAAGTCAACGGTATTCCATCAGCACCAACGAGCATGTTATATCCAGTCTCAATCGAGTTCCACAAATTGGTATCCACACCATTTAGATGAATTTCATATCTTTGTTTCCACTGAGGAAACTCATCAATAGACAGTAGTTTAGGTGGTTTATTATGGTTTCCAATTTCATTTTCCAGTAACAGAAGGTTCTGAATCCTAGAGTCCTTTCCTGCTGAGAAGGCAAAATTTTCGGAGTCCATTTTGTCTTAGTTTAAACTTGAAGAGTGAACTGTTTGGGTGACTGGAGTGTACGACTGAGAGGCGACTGACACAAACAGTATGCGATTCAACTCAATCGTACGACAGGACAGGCGATTGTGACACTTGAGCTACTGGACAGACCGACTGACTCAACCGGGCGATTAAACAAGCGACTAAGTTTAATCGTACGATTGAACTGGGCAACTGGACTTCAGTCGTACGATTGAGATAATCGTGCAACTGAGACTGCTGAAATCAAGGTTTTTCACAAACTTTGACCTAAAACGCAAGTTTTTACACCCTAGACGACTGTAACTCAAAAAGATTGAATTTTCAGAACATGCACACGTAAAAACTTGATTTTTAGCAGAAAGAATGGATCTTTTCGCTTAAAAACTTTGACTTTTTCCAAAACGAGATTGAATCCATGAAGAAGCAAGAGCCAAAGTTCTGATACCACTTGTTAGGACCGTGTACGACGGAGTACTAAGTGATTCAACATGATACCGAATCAAATAGCGCGGAATTCTATTTGATTGGCGATCCAATCAGGGAGAACGTAATCCGGATCAATACTAACGATTAGAAAATGTTAAGAATTGATCAGCAATGATCAGGAACGCTCTATGAAGTTGGAAGGGACACTTTGTGCGATCTGGGACGGCTAGGGTTGAGAATAATCGAAGTGTGTCATTTTTCCACGAATTAAGTGGTATTTATAGGTTACAGTTCTCATTCGTACGACTGAGCCAACCGACTGGCTCAGTCGTGCGACTGAGTCATACGATTGGTTCATTCGGACGACTGAGTCAGTCTTATGACTCAATCGTACGATTGACTCAATCACCTGGTTCAGTCATGCGATTGGCCCATTCGCATGGTCCAGTCGTACTACTGAATCAGGATACTTAGTTAAACACATTCTTGAACCTTTAATGGTTCAGAACTATGTCTAACAACTGTAGACCTATATAACATTGTCATATATGCGTGTAACAATAAATAATGTAAATAAATATAACATTAAACAACCAACAATCATATATAGAAGAGATTCTCATTATATTGATTAAACATTACATATGTGTTACAGGAAGAAGTTCTATTACATTTAAGCTCACTAGACTAGAACTGGGGACATGTGTACCAACACAGAATCAGCTGGATGAGCAGCGTTGACTATCAACTGAATGGATCTTGGATACATAATAAAATTTTTCCCAGCAGATGTGATCACATTCTTTTGAATCTCTACGAATATGGCCTTGGATATGCTGTAAGGCATGTCATCGATAATAGAAACTAGTAGTGATCTGAAAACAACACTTAGGCTGTAATGGCATAATGAATACAACATGTCTTCAATCCTTTAATTAGTGATCAAAATAAAGCTTTGTCTTCTTCAACTTCTCCAAGATAAGCAATAGCATTATGGTTTTTATTAAAAACTATTTGTCTAGCTATCTGTAATGAAATTAAGCATTTAATTAGTCTTAGGTTTCATGAAATTTAGACTTAGAAAATTTTCAAAAATTATTGAAAATTTTGAACTTTTCGCACGAAATGTACAACATTTCGCATGCCAATAGTTTTGAAATATTTCCAACCTTTCGCGCGAAATGTTACTCGCATGAAATCAGATTTGACCACAAGTTAACTTCTCGTGTGAACAGTCAAAGATGCTTTTACGAATAGTTCATGTGAATTTCAAAGTTTTTACTTCTGTCCATAATCTCAGTAACTTTTTGCGTGCGACAACATCAAAACTCATTTTCAAATTCAAGTCATTTCACTTAGTTTTCACCATTGAAACTTGTTGTATTAGTGACGATTTAGTGACTATTAAGTATATTAACTTTCAATTTCATCAAAATTGAAGAATTTAAGGATTTAAAGTTTTGATTCTACTTCAAAATCATTCAAAATCCCCTGTTAATCATCAATATACCTTGTATCCTAGTAATCTACAATCAACCACAATGAACTCATTGAATATTATTAATCAAATGATTACAATACCAAAGGAGTTTACATCGTTTAAGCTCGATCCACCCGAGGTGAGCTTCTCTCGGGCGGCCTATCACAGAACATTCTGCTCTCTCACCCTCAGAGCACTTTTGTAAAATGAATCACACATAAAAGAATAAAAAGGAAAAACATCTATATATACTATCCAGATGTTCTCGCTTCTTGAACATTAAGTTATCGTGTGACAACTTCAAGTTTTTACACGATGAGATCTTTATCCATCATCTTGGTTTCTCGCATCCTTGTATTTGTCGCATGATTTGAGTGTTTGCTTTTCACTTGATATTATAATTCATAAAGGCTAGTTCCTTACAATTTCCCCTTATGGATTATGATATCAAGCTATGTTTGACTTCAGTCACTCATCTTCAAGAATTATCTAATTCGTGGGTATCTTTCACTTTAGTTTTCCCCTCAGCTTTAATCTCCTCCTAATATATAACTTCATCATGTCTGAATCAAGATCAAACCATTCTATCATGATTACTTACAACTTTAGTTTTATTAGGCATATGATAGAGAGATCCAACTTCCATTTCAAATTTCCAAAGAACCTGATTCTTCAATCCAATGAAAAGGTTATGTGATGACAAACTAGATCATATAAAGTATTCTTTCCCCTATGTAAGAGGTAATAAGCCCATATTTTTAAAGCAAGAATACCAAACAATCTTAATTTTTCACTTAATTAAACTATTCGATCATTGTCCCATCGGTAAGATAAGATAAGGCCACATAGTCAAGTTTCAATTCACGAGTGACTTGAATCAAATGTTATAGATATAGAATCTTGAACTTGCTAAAATATCACAAAACCCCTGTTTAAGTACCAAACTTCAAATCATCCAGCATCTTCCAGATATAGGCTGAAACACTTGTTCCAAAACCCTCATATACGAACAAGTTTTTGCATTTGGATCATGTTCTTGCATTTTGCAAAGTTTATGTAAAAATTATAATCGGTCACGGTTTTCATATGGATGATAAAGTTTTTTCAAGGTGAAGATTTTGCATGAGAAAATTTTTGCAAATAAATGTTACCGCTATGAAGATTTTGCATGAAAAGTTTTATCATGAAAAGTCTTCTCATGTTTAAGTTTTCTTATGAAAAGTTCTCATGAAAAGTTCTATCATGAAAAGTCTTCTCATGTTTAAGTTTTCTTATGAAAAGTTCTCATGAAAAGTTCTTTCATTTGCAAAGTTCTCGCATGATGCAGTTGCTCCCACGAAAACTTCAAGAAAAATTCACTTTTATGAGTTTGAATCACTACTACAGTCTCAAATCTTCGTTTTCCACCATCTAAAATTGAAAATACTGAGTGTAATGATGCAAATCATCAATATAGCATGTAACAAAGCCGATTTAATGTGTGTTTACCCTCGGTTTCACCTTCATCTCCTCTGAAACCGGTCCAAACTCGATAAAAAACCTTTAGCTATTCGACCTCCATGTTTAACGTCTTTAAAACAGATGATTGCTGAATGAAAATTTGTGTATCAAGAGCAACACCTTGCTCTGATACTAATTGTAAAGATTGTGATATCATCGTAGATCAATATCGTGAGAAAGACGCGGGATGAAATCACTCACGGTAACATGATTAAACTATAAGATGTAAGAAATCAAGTAGAAACAAGCAACACGTAAATAACTTCTAATAGTATTGATCTCTGATAAAGATTACAAGTGAACTATTCGCACAATATCAGAATTCTAAACAAAATAAACTAAGCAAACTATATATGCTAAACCAAAATTGTCTTGCGCAAGAACTAGCTTCTCACGCGGATCAAAGTTTTCACGTGAACAGATCTTCAAAATCTCATTTTTTATTTCCCAAGCTTTTAGGTTCAATCCCTACACACTCTTTAAAACAACAGAATAACACGTGTCAGGCCTACAATCTCTTTTAGGTTTTCTAGATTAAATTCATTAATTTAATAATAATGTAAAATATTATTATTAGCAATAATCGCTATAGCAACAGTAAGATTAATCATAACATAACTATTAACATTATTACTAATAACTAAAATTAACAATAACAATAAAATTTTGTAAATTCATAAGTTAGAGTACTACTAATAACATCCATGGTGTTATCATTATTAATAGTATAAGTATTGCTATCAGTATTAACAATAATGCTTTTAATAGGAATATTATTAGTATCATTAATAATTAGGTTAATTCACTAGTATTTTTTTTTCTTACTTGTTTCCTTAAAATATAACATTTCTAGTACTTGGAAAAGATTTAAGTAATCAAAGCAAGTATAATCACATATAATTTAGCCTTTTGGCCTAAGATATCAGATGTTTATATTTATCAAAGTGGTGTGGATTCAAGTTACAAAATGAACACTATGTTGATTTATTTTTAGAGGGTGTTTGTTCAACTTAAAAAACACTTAAGATTATTAGGGAAAGAGTTTTCTTGAGAACTCTAAATATTATAAGAACCATAAGAACTCTGTTACATATGTGTAAATTATGACAATCCGAGTTTTCAAGTTAACCTCGTCTCCTTAATAAATTATTTTGAACCAAATTTTACTATAAAAAATAATGAGTTATTGTTATTATTTTTAACTAAACAAAATTTACTTATAGTTAATGATTGAATTTAACTAACTTAAAAGACAACAAAGGAAACTATAGGGACTATTGGGTAAATAACCCATGAATTGACAACCATATTTCCGTAACCCCCACCCCAACCCTTTGGCACTTTCCTCTTCCCGGCCATTCCTGCACTGAGAGCAATCCCAGAACCCTAGTTCGGCAGCCCCTGTTCCCCCATGCAAGAGAGATCTCCAACGACCTTCGCTTAAGCAACCGAGGATCGCCTTTGTCCTCTCTCCATGTTCTACACCCTTTCGCGAACCGATAGCTATGTTTTCGTTGTTGTTCGTGATCGGTATGTTTCTTGTTTGTGATCGGGGTTGCAGTTTCGGTTAAGGGTTCATTCCTTACTTGTCGATTACGTTATGGTTCAAGTTCGTTGAATTTATATGTACCCGGGTTCACGAGGGGAGCCTTGAGGTTAGTTTTGGGATCGGCCGAGGGTTTTCGCCTGCATAACGTGTGTGCTTGTAATCTGTGATATGAATATGTGTGTGTGTTTTCTATGCGTGTTCCTGTGTGTGTATACATCGTAAATATATATACGTGTTTTGTTGGAAATACATATATACATATATATATATAGAGAGAGAGAGAGGGGGGGGAGGGATAGTGTAACGCCCATAAATTTTGTTTGGAATGTCATGCGACTGGAGGCCAAGCGCATGGAAGTCGTGCGACTGGAGTGTCCAGTCGCATGGAGCTCACGCGACTGAAGGTCCAATCGCATGGACATCAGGCGACTGAACTGTAGCTTTTAAGGGAGAGGGCGGCCATCTCCCCCTCCCCACACTTGCAAAACTCAGCAAAAAAAAGAGAAGAGAGAGAGAAGAGACGAAGAGGAGAAAAAGAGAGAAAAGTTGTGATTCGGGCTCCAAACTCGTCGAGTAACTAGTCCAAACGAAGCTCTTCATCTTCTTATTGTTTGTGTGAGTTCTAGGACCCCTTATTTACTTGTTTTCAACCGAATTTGGGGCTGGAACACATATAAACCCGTGTTTGAAATGTGTGTGTTTGACCTATTTGGGTTTGATTGTGTATAGTGTGTTTAGAGCGTGATTTTGGACTTGTATGTGCTTGTATGATGTCATAGTATGATTCCTTAAGGTTTAGGAGGGTTGATTTGGGCTTAGAATGTGTTTGGGAGGGTTTGAAGGCCGAATGTCACCGCTGCAGTTCGGGACGAACTACAGTCGCTGCCCAGCTAGGGCTAGGCGACTGGAGGGCCAATCGGCCGACTGAGGGACGAATGAGGTTCAATCGCATGACTGAGGCTTAATCGCACGACTGGAGATCCAGTCGTACGACAAGTCATACGATTGAGAGTTCAGTAGCATAGGTCCATTCGCATAGCTGTTTAGTCGCACGACTGAGGGTTCAGTCGCATAGAAGCCCATTCACATAGTGTTCATTCGCACGACAGAAAGTCTTTATTCGTACGATTGGGTGTTCATCCGCATGGATGCTCATCCGCATTGGTCCAATCGCATAGTGTTCAGTCGCATGGAGGCCATGCGACTGAAGGGTGCCCAATCGCCCAAGTAGGGCTGTTGTGTACGAGGAGAGATATAGTTCAATTACTGGCCTTCGGGAAAAGAGCAAAGGTAAGTAATGATGTGATAGCTCCCGTAGGTACATGTGTGATAACTTTCGAGGCTTAGAAGTTACGTTGGGCATGATGACGATAGTATTGTATGTATATGCATGATGTATGTATGTTAAGTATGATGCTGCCATGATAGATAGTGATGACTGATGACTTGTAAATGTCGGTGCTCCTTGTATCGATGTATGTTCATCTTTTCTGTATGTATGTTAAGTATGATGTTGCCCTATATAATGCAGATGACTGATGAAGAACAAGGATGGCAGCATGAGGATGTGTATAGATTACAGGGAGTTGAATAAGCAGACTGTGAAGAATCGATACCCTCTACCCCGGATAGATGATCTGTTTGATCAGTTGCAAGGGGCAAGTTTGATCACTATGAGTTCCTGGTTATGTCTTTCGGGCTAACCAATGCTCCTGTGGCATTCATGGACTTAATGAATCATGTGTGTCGCCCGATGTTGGACTGATCAGTGATAGTCTCCATTGACGATATTTTGATATACTCAAAGAACGAAGGAGACCACGCTTGTCACATCAAGGAGGTGTTAGAAACTTTACGAAGGGAGAAACTGTATGCGAAGTTCTCTAAATGTGCCTTCTGGCTACGAGAGGTGCAGTTTTTAGGGCACATTATAAACCTAGGGAGTTATGGTTGATCCAGCGAAAGTTGAAGCAGTTACGCAATGGAATTCCCCAAGGACGCCATCCGAGATCCGTAGTTTCTTGGGATTAGCTGGCTATTATAGAAGGTTCATCAAAGATTTCTCGAAGATAGCTTCCCTATTAACAAGGTTAACGAGGAAGAACGTGGTGTTCGACTGGGGAAAAGAACAGGAAGATGCTTTTCAGGAGTTGAAGGATAGACTAACCAAAGCTCCTGTGCTAACCCTACCGGAAGGAGATGAAGACCTAACGGTATACTCCGATGCTTCTTACTGCGGGTTAGGCTGTGTGTTGATGCAAAGAGGAAAGGTTATAGCTTACGCATCCAGACAGCTAAAGGGCACGGAGGTTAACTACCCGGTTCATGATTTGGAACTTGCCGCAGTAGTATTCGCATTAAAGATATGGAGACACTATTTGTATGGAACTAAATGCGCCATATTTACTGACCACAAAAGTCTGAAATATTTCTTTGAGCAGAAGGACCTAAATATGAGACAGAGGAGGTGGTTGGAACTAATAAAGGATTACGACTGTGAAATCCATTATCACCCGGGTAAGGCAAATGTGGTAGCCGATGCCCTGAGCCGGAATGAGGGATATGAACCAATCCGGGTGAAGGCGTGCCAACTAGTAGTAACCCCAGATGTTATGAGTTTGATAAGCGGAGCTCAAATGGACGCTTTGAGAAAGCAACAAATCAAGAAGGAAAGGATGGTGGGAAAAGTAGATGAATTGGTAGAGAACACCTTGGGTGTTAAGACCTTCCACGGCAGGATATGGGTTCCAAGGCATGGCGACTTGCGAGAAAAGATTATTGATGAAGCGCACAAGACCCGCTACTCAATACACCCAGGATCAAATAAGATGTACCACGACTTGAAGAAAGATTATTGGTGGCCTGGGATGAAGAGAGATGTGGTTGCATATGTGAATAAATGTCTAACGTGCCTACAAGTGAAGGCTGAGCACCAAAGACCTTATGGTTATGTTCAGCCATTAGAAGTACCAGAATGGAAGTGGGAACATGTTACCGTGGACTTCATCACTAAATTACCGCGCATGACAAAAGGCCATGACGCGATATGGGTGATAGTTGATAGGCTGACTAAGAGTGCGCATTTCCTGCCAATCAAGGAAGCAATTAGTTCAGAAAAGCTTGCTGAACTGTTTATCTGAGAAATTGTGGTGCGGCATGGTATGCCCGTATTGATTGTTTCAGATAGAGATACGCGGTTCACCTTAAAGTTTTGGAAAAAGTTCAATGAAGAAATGGGTACGAGGTCGCACGTTAGTACCGCATACCACCCGCAGACCGATGGGCAATCGGAAAGAACGATCCAGACACTGGAAGATATGCTTCGGGCATGCGTTATCGAATTCGACGGTAACTGGGATGATCATTTACCACTAGCAGAGTTCTCCTATAACAACAGCTACCACGCCAGTATTAAAATGCCCCCATACGAGTTATTGTACGGCCGATGGTGCAGAACTCCTATTTGTTGGTGTGATGTCGGTAAGAAGGAACTAGGGAGCTTGGAAGTCATGGAAGCCACCACGAAAAAGTTGGAGAAATCAAGGCGTATATGAAGGCTGCAAAGGATAGACAGAAGTCATACGCCGACAGAAGAAGGAGACCAATAGAATTTAGCGTGGGTGACAGGGTAATGTTAAAAGTGTCGCCATGGAAAGGGATTATCCGATTTAGGAAGAGGGGGAAACTGAGTCCTAAGTTTATCGGACCATTTAAGGTACTAGCAGGAGTTGGGGATGTAGCTTACAGGCTAGAGCTTCCAGAAGAACTAAGTGGGATTCCCCCTACCTTTCATGTGTCGCACCTAAGAAAATGTCTAGCACCAGGTGAGGCAGTTGTGCCTCTAGATGACATCGAAGTGGACGAAAAGCTAAACTATGTTGAGCAACCAGTGGCTATACTGGACCGGAAGGAGAAACGATTGAGAAATAAAATAGTCAAGCAAGTCAAGGTGCAATGGAAACATCGAAAGGGGTCAGATGCCACCTGGGAATCCAAGGAGGAAATGAGACGACAATACCTCGATCTGTTTAACGACGAGGCAGGTTTCGAGGACGAAACCTAAATAAGGGGGGAGACTTGTAACGCCCCGAAATTTCCCGAAACAAGCCATTTAATAATAATGGGCTTTTAAGGGTTAATTTAAAAAATAAAGCGGTAAATTAGTGGGCTATGGATCAAATAGCCTTAATGGGCTAGGCTTGATGGGTTTAAAGGCCCTAATCAGCCCTTAAACATGCATAATCAGTTCCATTCCATCACCTTACAACCCTAGCCACCAAATTCGTAGAGAGAGAAAGTAGAGAGAGAAAGTGAAGAAAATCAAGATTTGGAGTTTGAAGGGTTGAAGGATTGGAGAGCTGGGTGATTGGAGCAGCAAAACACAAGGAAAGAGCAACAAAACAAGGTAAGAATCGACCTCTAAGGCCTTCTGTAGATCAAACCCGGATTCTAGGGTTTTGGGGTTTTGAAAAGTTCAAAGAAACACATAAAGGTCAAATTTTTACGTATGAAAACGTGTAAAAAGGCTAGATCTGGTTTCATGGAAGGTAAACCAAGGATTTAGACGTAAAAAGTTAAGATTTTGGGTTAAACGGGCTGGTTCTTAGTTTATATTCATCCAGCGAAACTGGAGCCCGATCCAGCGAAACTGAGTATTCATCCAGCGAAACTGCTTAGTTATCCAGCGAAACTAAGGGGTTTCCAGCGAAACTACAGTTTCGCTACAGCGAAACTACAGTTTCACTGGAAAGTTCGCTAAGTACTTAGGCTGACCATAGACATTGCGAAACTAGGAAATTCCAACGAAAGTTGGGCGCTCAAGGCAGCGAATCTGTCTAGCGAAACTAGCAGAAGTACTGCCCAGCGAAACTGGTAGCGAAACTGTAGTTTCGCTGCAGCGAAACTGTGGACGAAACTATGAAGAAAATGACGTTTTTGCATATTAACTTTCGTGCAGCTAGTGTATCCAGACTATAGCTTAAGTGCTTAGAATCTAAGCTATTTGGACAAGTTCAGGTGAGTTCTAGATCCTCGATTTTATACATGCTTTAAATGTTTTGGGGCGGTATGCATACTAAGATGCATACTTTTTATGATCAGTTCTTTTAAAGTAAAGTTTTACATACTATTTTATATGGGAAATGGGGTTTTATAATGAATTGATAGTGTGTTTCCCTCATTGTGATATGATCTAGTAGAAATGAATTTCCTTGTAATGTGATGTGTTATATTATGTATAACTTAAACATGAAAGTGAAACGTAAAGAAAAGTTATTGGGCCCATAACGTGTACCTGGATAAAGTAAAGTCTTACAAGTAAAGTCCTGCAGGCAAGGGATAAAGTAAAGACTTGCAAGCAATGGCTAAAGGAGGGTTGCATTCGTTATGCCCTCACCCAGATAAAGTGGATAAAGTAATGCTCGAACAGGCAGGTCCGTAAGCCCTGAATTGGCATGACAATAATGGCCTGATCGAGTATGACAGTAAGTCCTTAATTGGCATGTCGGTAAAGTCCTAGGCGAGCCTAGGCACCGATAGTGACAGAGAATTGACGGATAAAGAAGAGTAATAAATAACGAGAAATGAAAAGTAATGATAAAGTATCGATAAAGTGATAGCCCGTGTGTATTGATGGTTGATAGATGATGCCTATTTTCAACTGCTAAAGCTAATATCGTTTACAAAAGTTATTTACAAAGTAAACCTTGAATTCACTCAGCGAAGCTGACTTTTGTATGCATATCAGTTGACAGGTGAATATTAGAGCTTATGGGATGTGGGCATGGAATGGAAGCTTCTTGGCACGCAAAGGCTGGCATCCCCGATGAAGAAAAGCTTAAAAGGACTTTTAAATAGTTTGAAGATTAAAGACAATGTTTATATATTTAATTGTAATGAATTGAAATTTCAGTATTTTCCGCTGCAATATATATTTATACATATATGAGTAAATGATTGCTTTAAATCGATGTTTTGCTATGAATGACCAACTATGAGGTCCCCCTGGATAGGAGGGCCTTACAGTGAGACACCCTGGGATCAGGCCAAATACTCAGTTTGTCCTTTTGAAATTGATATGTATGCCTTAAAGTGAATAATCTCAGAGCTTGTTTCCTCATATTCATGATTGATGAGGAAGCAGCATAAGCTTTATCTACTCTTTTTAACAGCTCATCATCATGTAGCCTATGCTGTTGTTCTTTTTCAATCTTAACCTTCACAGCTTCCATCTGTGAGGCAGGAGTGATGGGTAAAGGTTTGGCTTTAGGCAAATATAGAACTACAGAGAGAGGAAGCCTATCTTCTTCCTCATCATCCTCTTCTTCTTCTTCTTCTTCTATCCTCAGCACCCTTCTCTTCCTCTTCAAGGGTGCATATCGGCTATGGGTTTTGATGGTGAAGGGGTTGGTTTTGTGGGTGTGGTTTGGTTTTTGGTGTGGGAAATTGGGCAGGCTGAGCTAGCAATTTAGATGTGAGAGAGGATTTGGTTTGTTTGACTAACTCAGTCCTGTTCCCAGCACTAGCTTCACTAAGGACTTCTATGATCAGTCCTTTGGTGAATACCTCAGACGAACAGATCTTGGTGGCCATTGCCAAGATGCTGTCCCTGGACCATGATTTGATCTCCAGGACTGATCTTCCTAGATACTTCAAAATGAATCTTGTCATAGCCTCAAGTCACTCTTTTTCCTCTTGGCTATGACAAGACCATCGGTATTCTCTCTCTTTCACCTCCAACTTCCTTATCTCTTGATCTAGCTCAGCAGTGTTAGTGTCAAAGCCTTGCTTGAACAGCAGATCAATGATGTTATCCATTGAACTGCTATGTTCAGCATCAGCCTCCTTGACAAGAACAGCTAGATCTTTCTCCTTCTCTCCCTTCTTATTCTCCTTCTCTCCATTCTTCTTCTTGTATGTGACATGAAAGTCTTTTTGACTTTCAGTCACTTTTTCCAATTCAGCACTCTCCTACTCCTTCTCCCTCTCAGTCTCCACCACCAACTCCCTCTCATGTACCACCTCATCCTCAACTTCTTTCTCTTTCACTTCCTCCTCCACTCTCTTTCTCTTGGCTTTTACTGAAGTCTCCCCCTTTTTGGTTGCATTGGTTGCAAGGGTTTGACTGTCAGAAAGCTTCTTCAGCACAACAGCTTCCACCAAAGGCTGTATAGTAGAGGGAAGCCTCTTATCAAGGGTTTTTATCACAATATCTGTGATAATGGGTGTGATAAGAGGCAAGGAATTTTGAAAGATAGTAGCTAATTGCTCAGGGGGTTCTGTCCCTGAGAACTAGTGCCAGAAGCAAGGGCAGGTGGCTGAGTTTGTGGGAGTGGCTGAGTGTTTATGAGACCTTCAGGTGAAGGTGCCATCTGTGGGTTTATGGTGGCAGATGGACTTTGATCTTGAGTCATTTTGGCGAGTAGCTCTTTGAGTCTACTCACCTCATCCTCAAGGATAGTGTTTTGAGCTACTACATCATAGAAAAAGCTCAGCTCATCATCAATTGTAACTGAATCACCTGGCCTCCTGATTGAATCAGGTTGTACATGTGCTGAGTGTGGCTCAGTGATCACATGTTCCCTTTGTTCTTGGTTCTGGGGACTTCCTGCCTCCGGATTGGATCCATCATCGGCAGTTGCCTCTGGTGAGGACTTAGAGATGGTACCAACTTCTTCCTGTTCATGTGCTGATACAGGGGAAGTGGCAGCCTCACCAGATTGTCCTATCTCCTTTGCCACACTTGGAGATGAGACATTTGATTCCCTGTGTTGGGGCTCCCATCAACACTTGTATCCACCCTCTCTGTGGTTGTAGTTTTCCCAGTTGTGATTGGTACCTGGGGAGAGGGTGGAGTGTTAAGATGAGTCAACACTTCTGCGATTATGAATGTTGGGGGCTCCCATCAACACTTGTATCCACCCTCTCTATGGTTGTAGTTTTCCCAGTTGTATCCACCCTCTCTGTGGTTGTAGTTTTCCCAGTTGCAGTGGGAGATGGGGTAGAAGCAGTATGCACATGGGGAGATGTGTGCTTTTTAATGGCAGCCTCCTCAAGTGAGAAAGGTTCCAGATGTGCGGCAGCCCCTGAAATGGTTGCATCAGGCTCCTGTAAAGGGATGTCTATGCGGTTGTGGTTGGTGGAGTCGTGGTAATTGCTGGGAGAATCGTGCCAGCAATTACTTCCTGCCTTTGTTGTGCAGGGGCATCCTCAGGCGACGTATTTCCCTGAGTAGCCTTTTTGGGTTTCTTTTGTTTGGGTTTGGTGGGGACTTTGGAATTTGAGGTGGAGGCTGTGGGTTCCAGCTGCGTGGGTTTTCGCAGCTTGGTAGCCTTTTTCAATGTTTGGTCAGTGTTGTGCCTGGAGTATACCTCAGGCAATACAGCCATGGCAGGGACTCCAAGGCCAACAAGTCCCTCAGCATGTAGCTGGTTCTCTATTATGGCCATTATGAACCATGGATATAGTATCCAACGGTTAGCAAAAGGTTTTGTGGCCATATCCTTAAGTTCCAAAAAGATTATTTCAGAAAAATTTAAGTTTTGTTTCTCAAGGATAGAAAAGAATACCTGCTGCCACCTTGATGACATTTGGTCCCATGAGGAGGTCTTTGGGGCTAAGCAAACATTCACCATATGGAATATAAGTCGTTCGGCATCATGGAAATGTTTCTTGAGCAGGGTAGAGGCATGAAGGTCACCCTGATAGTCATAATATGCGAATGAAAGATCAGTGGTGCCTTTTGGATATTCGATTGGGAAGGTGGCATCATCCAAATTTAGGGTTTGGCGGATGATTGCCGGATTGATAACCACCTTCTGGTTGTTGACGAATGACTGGAGAGAGACCTCGGCGTCGTTCTCTCCAGTAAGGGTGACATTCGTCCAGAACTGGGTAAGGGAATCGGCATATATTGTGGGATTGAGGAGGAAGGCCGTTTGATAAGGAGAATCGACCATGAGATCTATGGCGTTATGAAACTTGGTCCAAAATAGGGATTTGGTGAGGTATGAGACACAGTTGTGTCTTGGCTTGAGCTGCATGGTCGCCATTAATGGTGTGAGAGAGGTTTCAGAGTTTTTGAAATATTAGGTTATGAGAGAATGAAAAACTCTAAAGGTAGGGTTAGGTATTTATAGGGTACGGATTGAAACGGCTAAAAGAAAACGACTGAAGGTTTTGGTGGTAGGCATCAGTTGTTGAAACGACTGAAGGTTTTGGTGGTAGTCATCAGTTGTTGAAACGACTGATGACATGGTTTTAACCTTCAGAGGTTATAAACAGCTGAGGACTTGGTGTTAGTCATCAGTAGATGAAACTACTGAGACCGTGTTTTGTCCTTCAGATGTTGCAAACAACTGAAGACTTGTTGTTAGTCATCAGTAGTTGTAAAACTACTGAAGACGTGGTTTTGTCCTTCAGTTGTTTGGTATGAAACAGCAGAAGAAATCAGCTAAAGAGTAAAATTACTCATCAGCTGTTGTCGTCAATTCAGTTGTTTCATGCTGACCTCAACATTTACTCATCAGCTTTTTGGCTGACTTTCAGATGTTTCATTGGGCTTCAGCTCTTGTAACTATTTATTCCTCAGCTCTTGTGAACAAATTTTCATAAGACCTGATGAAATAAATCATTCTTCAGAGCTTGTGAACAATTTTTGTCTTCAGTACTTATGTGTAAGATTACACATCAGTACTTGTGAACAAAATTTGTTCTTCAATACTTATTTGTTTGAAAACTATACATCAGTAGTTGTAACTACATCAGTTGTTTTCAACAAATAAGGTACTTCAGTACTTTGAAGCATTTTAGTCTTCAGTAGTTATGAAAAATGCTGAAGACTAAATTACTCATCAGTACTTATTTTTGACTTTTGCATACTAATGCTCATCAGTACTTGTGAGCTGAGAGCATCAGTATTAGTCAAATTATTCTAGTTGCAGCATACCAAGCCTTAGTACCAGATTTTGAAATGTGGCACTATCTAAAGGCTTAGTAAATATGTCTGCAAGCTCATCAGCACTAGGCATAAACTTTGGATCAATCAGACCTTTTTCATAGCAATCACTAATAAAATGATGTCTGATCTCAATATGTTTGGTCCTAGAGTGCTGGACTGGATTTTTAACAATACAAAGAGCTGAAGCACTATCCATTAATAATGGATTCTTAGTCTCTATAATGCCATAATCCAAGAGTTGATTTTGAAGCCAGAGTACCTGGGATGTACAACTTGCAGCAGCAATGTACTCAGCTTCAGCAGTGGATGTAGCAATTGATGTTTGTTTCTTACTCTGCCAAGAAACTAAACAATTGCCTAGGAATTGGCAACCACCAAAAGTGGATTTTTTGGTGACTTTACATCCTGCATAGTCACTATCAGAGAAAGCAACTAATTTGCAAAAATGCCCAGTAGAATACCAAAGACCTAGAGATTGGGTACCTTGCAAATATCTAAAGATCCTTTTGACTGCAATCAAATGGGATTCTTTAGGTGCAGCCTGAAATCTAGCACAAGCACATGTTGCAAACATAATGTCTGGTCTAGAAGCTGTAAGGTACATCAAGGACCCAATCATACATCTGTAAAGGGTTTCATCAACCACTTTACCTTTCTGATCAACATCCAGTTGTGTGGTGCTGCTCATGGGAGTAGAACAGGGCTTACAGTTTTGTAAATCAAACTTATTTAACAACTCTTTGGCATATTTGGACTGATGAATGAAGATTCCATCAGCCCTTTATTTGATTTGCAAACCTAAAAAGAACTGTAATTCTCCTATAGCACTCATTTCAAACTTTTGCTTCATTAGCTTAGTGAATTCATCACACAACTGTGGATCAGAGGATGCAAAAATTATATCATCAACATAAATTTGAACAAGTAGCTTATGCTGTCCCACATTCTTAATGAATAAAGTTTTATCAATGGAGCCTCTAGTGAAATTATTCTGTAGAAGAAAATTAGATAATGTTTCATACCAGGCTCTAGGAGCTTGTTTCAACCCATAAAGAGCCTTATCATGCTTATACACCCAATCAGGATGTTTATTATCCTCAAAGCCTGGTGGTTGACACACATAAACTTCTTCTTTTATTTTACCATATAAAAAGGCACTTTTGACATCCATTTGAAAAACTTTAAGATTGTGAAAGGCAGCATAAGCTAAGAACAATCTAATTGCCTCCAGTCTGGCTACAGGGGCAAAGGTTTCATCATAATCGATGCCTTCCTCTTATGCAAACCCCTATACAACCAACCTGGCCTTGTTCTTGACAATTTGGCCCTTTTCATCAGTTTTATTCCTAAACACCCATTTAGTGCCTATTGCACACTTACCTTGGGGTAAAGGAACAAGCTCCCATACTTGCTGCTTTTTGAACTGAAGAAGCTCAAGCTGCATTGCTTCAACCCATCCATTGTCTCTTAGTGCAACATGGTAATTCTTTGGCTCTTACTGTCTGATAAAGAGAGCATGGAAGCAGAAATTGGATAATTAACTCCTGGTTGAAACTCCAGCATTGATATCACCAATGATTTGAGACATTGGGTGATTCTTCAGCTCTTGATAGACAATAAGATCAGTGCAAGTGTTTGTAGGACCTTCAGCAGTAACAGATGGTGATGTAGATTCTTGAAACCAAGTGGGAGATGGTAACTCAAATGAAGTAGAGGATTCAGAAATCTCATCAGCATTTGTTGTGGATGGAGTTGCTGAAGCTACAGGAGCATCAGGTT
The DNA here is from genome assembly GCA_024085815.1 of Flaveria linearis. Classification (NCBI taxonomy): domain Eukaryota; kingdom Viridiplantae; phylum Streptophyta; class Magnoliopsida; order Asterales; family Asteraceae; genus Flaveria; species Flaveria linearis. The sequence goes on along the minus strand of CM044014.1, from coordinate 59,267,512 downwards.
TAGTTGACTCAGGCAGGTGGTCACTAAACCTGAAAAGGTGAGTACTGGCTTCATCCTCATCAGTACCACCAGGTGGAGAACTGTTGACAGAAACAACAGCTGGAGGTTGATAAGGAACATATTGCAGTATGTCCAGATCAAATAACTCCACAGGGTTTTGTGGAATCTTGTCCTTTGGAGATTCATTAAACTTCACATGCAAAGTCTCTTCAACCATTTTTGTTCTGCAGTTGAAAACTCTGTATGCCTTGCAAGTTGATGAATAACCAATAAAATACCCTGCATCTACCTTTGATTCAAACTTCTGGAGTGGATTGCTAGTGTTGAGAATGAAACAAGGACACCCAAAGGCTTTAAAAAAGGAAATCAAAGGGGCCAAATGATGAAGTACTTCATAAGGAGTCTTCATCAACCTCTGATTCACTAATACTCTATTCTGCACATAGCAAGCTGTGTTGACAGCTTCAGCCCAAAAGGTCAGTGGCAATCCTGAGTCAGCCAGCATTGACCTTGCGGCTTCAATGAGGGTCCTGTTCTTTCTCTCCACCACTCCATTTTGTTCAGGAGTTCTTGGAATGCTGAACTGCCTTTTGATTCCCTTTGACAGATAGAAGTCATCAAGTGTGTGATTTCTAAACTCTGTGCCATTGTCACTCCTCACACACTTGACTGGAAGGGAATACTGCTTCTCTACATATAACACAAAGTTCATTATAGCTTTTGCAGCTTCATCTTTGGAGTGCAAGAAGAAAGTCCATACAAATCTGGAGTAATCATCCACAATTACCAGACAGTATTTCTTCTTTGACATGCTCATCACTCTAACAGGACCAAAAAGATCCATGTGCAAAAGTTGCAAGCAGGCATTGGACTTTGGTTCTCTATTGGAGGGAATGAGACTTTGTGTTGTTTCCCCTTTAAACAAGCAGTGCAGTTGTCTTCACATTTGAACTCCTTCAAAGGCAACCCTCTTACTAAACCATGGTGTATCAGCTGATTCATGTTTTTGAGATTCACATGACCCAGCCTTCTATGCCATAGAGTAGATTCTTGAGGAGAAGCCTTGGAGAATAGGTAAGGATGGCCTTTTAGATCAATTTTTTTTGAAAAATCTAAGGCATATACTCTTCATGTCCTGTTGGCCTTCAGTAGAGTATATTCATCCAACACCTTGTCAATCAAACTCAAAACTTTGGATGACAGAATCCGACAGTTCTGGCTAGTGAAAAGAGCAACATGGCCTTTATCACACATTTGACTGACACTCAAGAGATTGTACTTGAGATTCTCCACATGGTTAACATCATCAAACCTTATTTCCCCATTGGAAACAAAGCCTTTGCCGATGATGTAACCTTTTGCATCATTGCCAAAGGAAACAAACCCTTCTTTCCTTGAGAGTAGTCATTAAGAAGTGAGCTGCTTCCTGTCATATGCATGGATCTTCCACTGTCTACATACCAGATGCTTCTGTGGCATGTTGAAGAATCCTGCATTCATCACAACAAGTTAGTTAGTTTTTGAGAGCCAAACCTTTTTGGTTTTGGGTCTGTTCTCATCAACAGATATGACACTAACTAGTTTGTTATGTGTGACAGCCTGAGGTGAAGGAGATGGTGTAGAAGAGGAATCCTTTGGCTTGGATTTCGTGTAGAAGAGGAATCCTTTGGCTTGGATTTCCTTTTCTGTGGTTTCAGCACAGGAGCATCTAATTGGTTGACTCTTCCCATTAGATGTTGGACCATCATAACAAGCTGTGTCTGATTTTGTGATAAAGCCTTTAGCTCATCAGACACATTAGTGCTTGCTTGTGATGGATTCCTGTGTTGCACCATCTTCTTTTGAGCAACCTCAGCTGTTGCCTGATTAACCTCATCCTTCTTTTTGGATTTCTTCTTGGACTTAGGGGTTTCAGGTTTTGATGTTACTAGTACAAACTTGGTCTCAAACTCAGTTTTCATTACATTCATTTTCTCTTTAATTTTCTCCTTTTGTTTGAGTTTGGAGCACTTTTTGTACCAGCAATCATCAATAAGATATTGAACAAGCCACATATTTCACATAGCTTCTTCTTCATCTTTGGTTGATCATCTACTAAAGAAGATGAAACTACTGAAGACTTGTTCTTCAGCAATTTGCTATCAGTACTTGCAGTTTTCTTCCTTGCAGTACTTGCTTTCCTGATATCTTCTTTAGTAGTCTTCAAACCCTTTCTACTTGCAGTTTTCTTCCCTTCAGTACTGGCAGTAGTTGGGGTTTGAACTTCAGGTGTTATCACTTGCTCTCCAGTACTTTCAGTACTTTTAGAGACAACACCTGAGTTGATCAACTTTTTGATCATGTGACAGTCAGCATTTGAACCATCAGCTGGTGTAGCATCAGCTGATTGGTTTTGTGAGGAATTAATGCTGACTTCAACTTCTGATGATGTTGTATCAGATAGTAGGTCACATGATGAGAAGGATTGGTTATTGCTTTCTCCATCAGATTCTACTTCTGCTCTGGAAGTAAAATCTGTTGGAGGAGCAGTGTGATTATAACCAATGCCAAACTTCACATTGAAAGCTGATTGCTTACTCAGAAGCATTTCAAAACCCTTGCAGGATTGCACCCAGCGATCACACTCTACCTGGGTAGCTGCAAGTTTTTCCTTGAGGTCTCTGTACTTCTCTAGAAGTACCTCTTCCCTAGCCTTATCATCTTTGATTTGGCATTTAAGTTTATAAATCTCATCATTTTTATCATTAAGCACAGACTCAAGTTCAGCTTTTCTTTTGGAAAGGGTTTGCTCTAGCTCAAGATTTTTATCAATTAAAGATATATTTGCTTCTCTAATAGATGCAAATGCAGCTATGTAAGATTCAGAACATATCTTGGCTTTGGCCTCAGAAGATGCCTGTGATGAAGCATTGGAGGATGACCCATCAGCAGACTCCAGGACCATGAGAGCAAGGTTCCCAAAAGGATGATCACCACTATGTTGACCAGCACCAGGAAACAGTTGTTCATTACCAGATAAATCATCTGGTAAACTGCTCCAGTCAACAACTCCTGGGGTGAAGAAGCTGTGTTGTTGAGGTTGAGATTGTTGATGAGATTGGGATGGTTGAGGCATAGGAAGAGCATGTGGTTGCTGAGCAGTGGGTGCTTGAACTTGACTTGACTGAGGCATGTAGTAGCAGAACTGGTGGTATGTTGCCCTTTGTGCTGTGAGCTATTGCTTGGAAAAGTCATAAAGGGTGCAGAGGAGTTAGATCCAGATGATCTACACTCTCTAGCAAAGTGTCCAAGCCAATGGCACTTGTGACACCTCAAATTGCTCTTGTCAAAACCAACTTTGGTTTTGCCAGAGAGACCAGGAAATTTCCTGCCAGTTCTCTTGTAGAACTTTTGAGATCTGATATTTATCATTGCCATTTGACTCAAAATATCCATCTCTTCTCGATCATCATCTGGAATGCCCTTCAAGTCCTCCATCAGAAAGCACAGGTTATCATTGCTACCTCCTGAACTACCATCAACACCAACAAAAGCATGTTAAGAATTGGTAAAGAAATCAATATGCTCATCATAGGCACTCTCTGATGCAGCATATTCTGACTCTTGACCTATCAGTGCAGCATTGCCTGATACAAAGTCATCAGTGAGCTTGCCAGAGGTGGACAACTTCCTTTTCTGCTCTATCTCTCTCTCAAATGTAAGCAGTTTCCCATGAAGTTGGGTGAGAGATAGAGTATCCAGATTTGCACTGGAGCGTAGGACAATGGTATAAGTGTCCCATCTCTCAGGAAGGGATCTGAGGAAACGGTTGTTCATCTGACTATTGAAATACTCTTGTTTAACCATTTTCAGCTCAGAAATAAGACAAGAGAATCGCTCAAACTGTTGAGTCAGTGTCTCACCCTTTCTATGAGAGAATGTCTCATATTGTTGGGCGAGGATTTCCCTAGTATTTGCTAAGACCTCATTGGTTCCTCCGAATTGTTCCTTCAGATCAACCCAGAGATCATGAGCAGTTTCATGATGCAAAAGCCCTAAATAGATTTCATTTAGAATTGCCATAGCCAGAATTCCATGGGCTTTAGCATCAATTTCGAACAGCTTTAGATCTTCGTCTGAATACTGATCAGGTTTTTTTGGAACCCTCTCATTTGATTCAGGAACACTCATAGTAGGCTTGTATGATCCATGCACCACTGACTTCCAACAACCAGCACTATTGACAGACAAGTGATGGAGCATACGACGTTGCCAAATGTTATACTCACACCTCACAAGCATCGGAGGCTTTGTTGAGGAGCCAGTATTGTGAGGATCATTAGTTGGTGTCGCCATCTCAGACTTCAAGCAAATTCAAGGTCAACAAAACAAATCTAGCTCAAAAACCACAAGAAACTCAAGTTTAAAGGCCAGAAGCAGCAGAAACTCAATCTCTATAACCGATTCTTGCAAATTTGCTAATTCGATCAAATGTAGATAGCAAAAGAGCAGTTTCAATGATCAATTGTTAAATCGATCAATGATTAACCAGCTCTGATACCATTTGAAAGGATCTCAGCCTCTAGTTTGATCAATTAGGTTGTATTCGCAGCGGATTTAGCACAAGAATTAAGCAAATTATACTAAGAACACAAGAGATATATCAATGTAACAATAGATTATAGAGAAAGAGAGGAATTCTGTAAAAAGGTGTTTTCTATTAGATCACACGCTTCGGCAAGGATTACAATTAGGTCATCTTCCTTTTATAGATAGAATGACGTCAGCTGATGTCACTTGATAGTGACATCAAACCGTTATTCTAACAAACTACTGAAACTATCTTAACTACTGAAGATGTCAAACAGCTGACATCTTCTTACAAAATACTAAGTGTTAAACTTATTACAACAGCTGAAAAGAAACTACTAAAAACTACAACGACTGAAGAACAAACTCTTCAGTCGTTTTACAAACTACTGAAATAGAAAATAAAACTACTGATAAGAAAAGGCTGAAAGGTAAACCATCACAACAACTGAAGAATACATCTTCAGCTGTTGTGACAAACTCTGAAGCTTCAGCACTTGTCTTCAGACTTTAACTTCAGATGTTTCATCATCTGATGACTTCAATAGTTGTCATCAGCTGATGTCTTCAGTCTTTATCTTCAGTCTTTGTACTTCAGCTGTTGATCTTCAGTACTTTGATCTTCAGCTGATAGTCTTCAGTACTTGATTCTTCAGCACTTGAGTCTTCAGTACTTGAGTCTCAATACTTGTACTTCAGCACTTGTACTTCAGCTATTGATCTTCAGTACTTTGATCTTCAGCTGCTGAGGTCTTCAGACTTTGTGAAACAGCTGATGATGCTTTCAGCAGTTGTTGTGATGTCTTGTGGGACTTAGAGGTTTTTCTGATCTGGCTCATTAGTTCTTTTGGTCCAACACCCCTCATCCGGAGGGTGGTGATGAGAGTGCAAACTTGAGGGCCTCGGTAAAAGAGGCAGTGGTTGAGGAAGTACATCAGGTCATGCAGACAATCTTACCGTCTGTGGTGACCGAAGTGATTAAGGCTGTGAAAGATGGAGAAAGAAAAGAGAGGAACAGGTCCTCGGGAGGACGAGAGCAACCAGAAACTGAGATGATTCCCTCTGATGACGAGGAGGAGGAGGAAGAGCCCGTGCAGGAACCGACACGAGGCTGTAATTACGGGGCGTTTCAACGATGCAAGCCCCTTACTTTGGATGGTAACGGCACTGCTGCTGCTGCTCACCGGTGGGTGAGAGAAATGGAAGCCGTTCTGAATATCAGCGAGTGCAGGGAGGATCAGAAGGTAAAGTTTGGTAGGATGAGATGGTCAGAGCTGAAGAGGTTGGTCATTAAGGATTTTTGTCCTGACCGAGAGATGGATAAAGTTGAGAAAGAGTTCCTGCAGCTGAAAGCGGGAACGATGACCCACCAACAGTACACCACAAAGTTCAACGAAATGGCATGTCTGGTGCCGAACCAGGTGACACCTCTGTCACGAAAGATCAAGAGGTATATTCAGGGTTTGTCGGCGGATATTCGCAGACATATGATCGCCTCCCGACCGAGCACCTTTAGGTCGGCGGTAGACTTGGCAGGAAGGTTGTATGATGAACGGGCTGTGGTGGTGGTGGCTGAAGGTAGTAGGAAGGGTGGCGGTGACAGGAATTGGAATGGAAAGAGGTTTGGTCGAGGTAATGCCTCGACGAGCAACAAGAAGGCACGGGTGGATGACCGCCGTGTAGCCACATCGGGTACAGGACTGAAAAGATGTGGTAAATATGGGAAGGAGCATAGCGGGGAGTGTAGACTGGGGTTGAACGTTTGTTTCAAGTGTGGGAAGCCTGGTCATATGGCTAGAGAGTTTAGGGGCATGAGGTGCTTCAACTGCGGGGAAAGTAGTCATATGAGTAAAGACTGTAAGAAGCCGAGGGCTGAGGGTTCCAGGGTGAAGAAGACAGTGGGGTGAAGGATAGAGGGCGAGCGCCAGGGCATTCACGATGACACAGGAGGAGGCTAGGACAGACCCTGATGTTGTGTCTGGTACGTTTCTGGTGAACCAAACTTTAGCCTCTGTATTATTTGATTTGGGTGCCACTAGGAGTTTTATTTCTGCTGCTTTCTGTGCCAAACTGCCTGTTAGTAGTAGACGTGTTGACGTACCGTTTGATGTAGAAACTGCGATAGGTAAGTCTACCAGGATTTCAGATGTGATAGAGGGTTGTGATGTGGAATTAGAGGGCCATAAATTTCCGGTTAGACCATTTGCGATGACCTTAGGTGGTTTTGACTTGGTGCTTGGGATGGATTGGTTGGCGGACTTCGAGGTAAATATAGTGTGTTGAAAGAAGATGATTCGTTTGATAGCACCTGACGGGAGTTCGGCAACTGTTTATGGGGATCGGGTCATGATGATCCCGAAGGTGATCTCAATGGCGGTGGCGGGAAAATGTATGAGGCGTGGATGTAGCGCCTACTTATGTTATGTAAAGGATGTGAAAATGCCAACGCCACAAATATCTGATGTTCCGGTTATGTGTGACTTTTCAGACGTGTTTCCCGAAGACTTATCGGGAGTGCTACCTGACATAGAGATTGAGTTTCAGATTGATCTGATACTAGGCGCCCAACCTGTTGCCAAAGCACCGTATCGATTGGCTCCGACAGAGATGAAAGAGTTGATGGAGCAGTTGCAAGAGCTGCTGGATAAAGGGTTCATTAGACCGAGTATCTCTCCTTGGGGTGCTCCAGTCTTATTTGTAAAGAAGAAGGATGGTAGTATGAGGATGTGTATAGACTACCACGAGCTAAACAAGTTGATAGTGAAGAATCGGTACCCGTTACCGAGGATTGATGATTTATTCGATCAGCTTCAAGGTGCCAGTTGGTTCTCACGGATCGACCTTCGATCTGGCTACCATCAGCTAAAGGTGAAAGAGCAGGATATTCCTAAAACAGCTTTTCGCATGCGCTACGGTCACTACGAGTTCCTCGTTATGTCTTTTGGTTTGACCAATGCGCCAGCTGCTTTTATGGATCTGATGAACCGGTGTGTTGGCCAATGTTGGATAAATCAGTGATTGTGTTCATCGATGATATCCTGATTTATTCAAGGAGCGAGATAGAACATGTCGATCACATTCGAGAAGTGTTAGAGACGTTGAGAAGGGAGAAACTGTATGCCAAGTTCTCCAAGTGCGCGTTCTGGTTGCGCGAAGTTCAGTTCTTGGGTCATGTGGTGAATCCAGAGGGGATTATGGTGGATCCGACAAAGGTGGAAGCGGTGATGCAATGGAAGTCTCCAAAGACGCCATCCGAGATCTGTAGTTTTTTGGGTTTGGCGGGCTATTACAGAAGATTCATTCAAGACTTCTCTAAAATCGCTTCTCCACTAACCAAGTTGACCCGGAAAGATGTAAAGTTTGTATGGGGTCAAGCTCAAGAGAAGGCGTTCGAAGAATTAAAGGCGAGATTGACCCAAGCTCTTGTATTGTCATTACTCGATGGAAGTAAAGATCTGGTGGTTTATTCGGATGCTTCCTACTTGGGATTGGGGTGCGTGTTAATGCAGAGGGGAAAGGTTATAGCCTATGCATCCCAACAATTGAAGGTTCATGAGGTTAACTATCCTACTTATGACTTGGAGCTAGCAGCTGTGGTCTTTGCATTAAAGATTTAGAGACACTATCTCTACGGGACGAAGTGCACCATCCTCACCGACCACAAGAGCTTGAAGTACTTCTTCGAGCAGAAGGATTTGAATATGAGACAGAGGCGATATTGGGAGCTTATAAAGGATTATGATTGTGAGATCCATTACCATCCGGGCAAAGCCAATGTGGTGGCAGATGCCCTTAGCCGAAAAGAGAGGCCCGAGCCGATTCGGGTGAAGGCATACCAGCTGATTATAACCTCGGATGTGATAAAGCAAGTCAAAGAGTTTCACGATGAGGCACTAAAAGAAGATAATCTTAACTCCGAAAGAATGAGAGGTCTGGTCACGGAATTGGGTGAAAACACACTTGGTGTTAAAACCCGATTTGGGCGTATGTGGATTCCTCGTCTTGGGGATCTACGGGAGAAGATTATGGACGAAGCTCACAAGACTCGATACTCTATTCATCTCGCTGCCACAAAGATGTACCAAGACATGAAGAAAGATTATTGGTGGTCGGGTATGAAGCGTGACGTGGTGGAGTATGTGAGTAAGTGCCTCACTTGTTTGCAAGTGAAGGCCGAGCACCAGAAGCCGTATTGAAAGATTCAACCTTTGGATATGCCGGAATGAAAGTGGGAGCACATCACCATGGATTTCATTACGAAGCTGTCGCGTGCTCCGAAAGGGTATGATGCTATATGGGTGATCGTTGATCGCTTGACGAAGAGTGCTCACTTTCTACCGATGCGCGAGACATATTCATCTGAGAGGTTGGCGGATCTATTCATAAAGGAGATTGTGACTCGTCATGGTGTGCCGGTGTCGATTGTGTCTGATCGCGACACCCGGTTTACATCCAAATTCTGGAAGAAATTCCATGATGCCATGGAGACGAGGTTACACATTAACAGAGCTTATCATCCCTAAACTGATGGTCAATCGGAAAGGACCATTCAGACATTAGAGGACATGCTTCGGGCATGTGTGATCGATTTTGGGGGAAATTGGGATGACCACTTACCGTTAGCTGAATTCTCATACAACAACAGGTATCACGCCAGTATTGGTTTGCCACCATATGAGATGCTATACGGTAGGAGATGCAGGACACCCGCTTGTTGGGGTGATATTGGTCAGAAGGAATTGGGGAGCGTCGAAGTGATCAAGGCTACGACTGAAAAGCTTGAAAAGATCAAGGCCTACACGTATCTCATCTGAGAAAGTGCTTGGCAGATGAAGATATGATTGTTCCACTGGAGGATATTGAAGTAGATGAATGGCTCAATTATGTGGAGCAACCAGTGGCAATCATCGATAGAAAAGAGAAGAGGCTGAGAAATAAAGTGGTTCCTCTTGTGCGTATACATTGGAGGCACAGGAAGGGATCTGAGTCAACGTGGGAGACAGAAGAGGAAATGAGACAGCATTACCCATGCTTGTTCGAGGAATAACAGGTTTCGGGGACGAAACCTAAATAAGGGGGTGGACTTGTAACGCCCAGAAATTTTGTTTGGTGTGTCATGCGACTGGAGGCCAAGCGCATGGAAGTCGTGCGACTGGAGTGTCCACTTGCATGGAGCTCACACGACTGAAGGTCCAATCACATGGACTTCAGGCGACTAAACTGTAGCTTTTAAGGGAGAGAGCGGCCATCTCCCCCTCCCCACACTTGCAAAATTTAGCAAAAAAAAAGAGAAGAGAGAAAGAAGAGAGGAAGAGGAGAAAAAGAGAGAAAAGTGGTGATTCGGGCTTGAAACTCGTCGAGTGACTAGTCCAAACGAAGCTCTTCATCTTCTTCTTGTTTGTGTGAGTTCTAGGACCCCTTATTTACTTGTTTTCAACCGATTTTGGGGCTAGAACACATATAAACCCGTTTTTGAAATGTGTGTGTTTGCCCCATTTGGGTTTGATTGTGTATAGTGTGTTTAGAGCGTGATTTTGGACTTGTATGTGCTTGTATGATGTCATAGTATGATTCCCTAAGGTTTAGGAGGGTTGATTTGGGCTTAGAATGTGTTTGGGAAGGTTTGAAGGCTGAATGTCGCGGCTGCAGTTCTGGACGAACTACAGTCGCTGCCCAGCTAGGGCTAGGAGACTGGAGGGCCAATCGGCCGACTGAGGGACGACTGAGGTTCAATTGCATGAATGAGGCTCAATCGCACGACTGGGGATCCAGTCGCACGACAGGTCATACGACTGAGAGTTCAGTCGCATAGGTCCATTCGCATAGCTGTTTAGTCGCACGACTGAGGGTTCAGTCGCATAGAAGCCCATTCGCATAGTGTTCATTCGCATGATAGAAAGTCCATTCGTACGAGTGGGTGTACATCCGCATGAATGCTCATCCGCATTGGTCCAATCGCATAGTGTTCAGTCGCATGGAGGCCATGCGACTGAAGGGTGCCTAATCGCCCAAGTAGGGTTGTTGTGTACGAGGAGAGATATAGTTCAATTACTGGCCTTTGGGAAAAGAGCAAGGGTAAGTAATGATGTGATAGCACCCGTATGTACATGTGTGATAACTGTTGAGGCTTAGAAGTTATGTTGGGCATGATGACGATAGTATTGCATGTATATGCATGATGTATGTATGTTAAGTATGATGTTGCCATGATAGATTGTGATGACTGATGACTTGTAAATGTCGGTGCTTCTTGTATCGATATATGTTCATCTTTTCCGTATGTATGTAAGTATGATGTAGCCCTATATAATGCTGATGACTGATGACTGGTAAATGTCGATGTTCCTTGTGTCAATGTATGTTTATCTTTTCCGTGACTTTACGTGCTATGTTAATGAATGAAATGAAAGTATTAAGAAACGTAAAGTGAAAGATAATGAAAGAGGAACATGATGAATGAATGCATACATTAACGAATGAATGAATGAAAGTAGGAAAAGGCTTGCAAGCAAATGTATGGAGGTGCACACCCAATGAAGGTGTTAGCTCAACGGTGTGCGGGTTAGCTACCCCGAAGGATGCACACTGGGGTCCAATCTTTGTGATTGACCATATGTATGGAATTCTTCCCGCTTGCCCTAGGTGACTGGATCAGCTTCGTGCATAATGTTCGTGATTTTATTACCATAGGTCCAGCACCAGCACTCGTGCATAATGTTCGGGGTATAGCGCATGGCATTAATCCAGAATGAAAAAGGAAAGATAAGTGGTGCATGTACTTGCCCTAGGTGACTAGATCAGCTTCGTGCACAATGTTCATGATTAATTACCACAGGTCCAGCACCAGCAGTAGTGCATAATGTTCGGGGTATTGTACATGTCACCGAAAGTAATGAACGTACGAATGAATGTAATGAATGTATGAACGAATGTATTGTACATGTCATCGAAAGTAAGGAACGTATGAATGAACGTAATGAACGTACGGACGAATGTAATGGATGAATGAACGAAAGTAAGAAACGTATGAACGGAAGAAAGAGTTATGAATGAATGTGAATGTTAACGATGAACGATAAATGAACAAAAGCCAATGAATGAGTGATGAAGATAATAATGAGATTATCTATATGTACGTATGTTGTGTGACCGCATGTATGTAAAGAATGGTTTAACGAAAGAAAAGTATGTTTTATTATAAAACTAGAACTCACTCAGTAACGCTGACTTTTTATGTGTTTCCAGTTGACAGGTAGTGTTGCTGAGGATGGCACGAGGCTGCTACTTGACTCTTTTGGGATGGCATTCTTTTGTTTAATGTTTTTGTATTGTAATGCAAGCAAACAATATTTTGTAATGAGTGTTGTATTACTTTGCAAAAGCATTTATATTAAAAATAAAAAGTTCTTTTATTGATTCCGCTGCGATGATTTAAATATTAGTATGGATTATGTGCGATGAATGACCAACTGTGAGGTGCCCGGGAACGGGGCCTTACAGAGAGAGAGAGATAGAGAAGAGAGATTAAATGAAAACCACCATTATAGGAGAGATCAAATCAATATTGGGGCGTGACTATGTGGAAAGGTGTTAAGCGACCTATAATGAATCAAGTAAAGAAAAATTTTTCTTGGTAATGTCAAGATGAAGATGATGGTACTAATGAACTTAGTTACATATATGTAACCAAGATGAAGATGAATATGATGATGAACTGGATGGAAAAGTGGTATTTCAGGTAGGATTCATATATGTACCTAGGTTATATACATGTAACCTTATGAGATACATATACGTAACGGTGATAAAGATCAATCACTTAGAAGTGAAAAAAATGGTATCATGGTAGGATATGTATATGTACCAATGTTACATATATGTATATGTAAAAGAGTATTTAGGTAGGATACGTATATGTACCCAGGGTATATATATCTAACCATCAGGTACATATATGTAATCATATTGCATTTTATTTATTTATTTATACGTAACCACATCTACATATGTGTAATTTTTTTATTTCAATAAAATGTTTTGTACTTTGTATATGTGATCGTAAGGTTTTTATTCGATACTTATAACATTTAGTGTCTTTATTTTATACAAATATTAGTGTTGAACATGTGTACTTTGAGTGTGTTAATACGTGCAGGTGCTAGAACACAAAAGTACATATATTGGGAGCTTTAGGGAAGTATTGGAGCAAGTGGAAGGACCGGATGTGCAATTACACGAAATATGGAGTAAAATCAAGTCAATCAGGCACCACCATATCAGTCATTGTATCCATCGCCCTATCATACTCTGACCACCGTATCAGTCACCATATCCACCATCGTATCATACGCTGGTCACCGTAGCAGCCACCGTATCCTAAAAAATTCAAGTGAAAGAGCTCCGTAAAACTTCACAATTAGAGTATGATACGCAGGGGTCACCGTATCATACGCCGGTCACCTTAACAACCTCCGGATTTTTTGGATTTTTTTCCATATTTGATCCCAATCATTAGGGTTTCGAAGGGGACTTCTCCCACATGAATTTTAGAGGTTTTACAGGCGTTTTTCAGAGTTCTTTTTACCACGGTTTCACCCGAATCAAACATTAACAACATCCAATAAGCTTTAGATTTGTTTACTTGTTTATCTTAAAAATCAAAAATCCTGGTACTGCAAAGAGCTCCCGCGTTTTCGCAGGGTCCAGGGAGGGTCCGTCCTATTTAAAAATCAAAAATCCAGAAACATTTTTTTTCTTTTTTTTTTTGCTCTATGTCTTTTGTTCCTTGTTACCTTGGGTATTTTATTTGTTTGTGCAGAATCACTCTTTACATGCTTAATAGAATATCAAGGAAGTTGATTTTGCCATGAATTGGAATGACGATTCGTGTGAGTGTTGTGGGAGTCTCTTTCATGAGTTGCCAGATTGTCCAGTGTTTTGTATAAAAGTCAAAGATTATATGAAACATTACGAGGAAAAGTGTATTAATGGAAGCAAAAAATATAGAAAGGATTATGAAGAATTTGAAGATACATCATCATCATACCAATATTACAAGCCACATCCGCCAAATTATCAAGGATATTATAAGTATGAGGTGAATAACTTTAGGAAAGGTTAGGACGGTAACAACTATGAATTTGACGCGACATAACGATCAAGTTACCAGGAAGAGTATAAAAACTATAACCATGAATACTTACAACCGGCATATGCAGATCTTAAGAGGGGTAACCAAGGGGATTGTTATAGAAACTCGAATCAATCAAATCTTTCCTAAGGATATGATCATAATCAATGCTACCATCCTTATCAACTACAAGAAAATGTTGCATTCCAAAATATCAAACAATTTCAAAATACTTATCAATCAGAGGATGAGGAAACTATTGCTCGATTGGAGTTGATATTGCCCGAGATTGATAATTTTTTATTACAAGATCGTCTTTCAGATCAAAAACGATTTGAATACTTAACTATCAAGCATGACGCTTTATTTTTGAAAATAGAATTAGAAGAGTTAATCTCACCATCTTTTAAAGTCGTGGATGAGGACATGGAGATTAATACCACACAAATACCCTCATTTGTTGAAGAGCCATGTGATGTATGAGTGGTGGTTGATTCTTATAATGATGTAGTAGAAGAAGAGGTTATAGGTCCTTCAGAGCAAATAGCTGAATGTTTAAACCTAATGGATCACATAACACCTCCTAAGGAACGAAAGACTAAGATATCGCCATGTGGTCCCGATCGTCCTTTAGTAGTTATTATAAAAATTGACAAAATAAGGGATGATGGGTCGTGTTTGAAGAAATGGAAGGTGAGTATATAAGATATCAGACAATTTATTCAAAGGAGAGCCCACAACGATTCAACATACGTGTTAATGTCCGGAAAGGAAGTACGGACCCGACACATCAACTACTGTGCATACATTGGAAACTCGGTGGGTAAATGCAGATTTAGAATATCAACCATTGATTCAAGAGAGATGGAGATAATGAAAAAGAAAATAGGGATTCGATATGTCTACCATCGAGCTTCTGTTGGTAAAGTAGCAGGAAAATGTTCAATTCAACCACCATAAGTGGTTGCAGGTACGGTCTGGCTGAAGACCTAAAACTTAGCGTTTACGGGAGGCAACCTGGAGAACTTTATAGGTGTGTTCACTAGAAACCCTCACGAGACTTCACTCGTCCACTCATGCCTACCGAGTGGTTTAAAAGGCTTGTTGTTGCATACGCTAAATGCAACCGTGATTCCTACTAAATTGAGTTTTAATATTATTTTTAGTTTTTGTTTTCTTTTTTTAGGTTTTTTTCTAGTTTCAACCACCAAAGGAAAATATTCAAGTGTGGGGAAGCACATGGATGTTAGGAGCATATTTAAGGATGTGTTTAGGTAGCTTTTTGCACAATTACCATATAATAGTGTTGAAGCTCTTTTCGATCGTCTATGATCAGGTCCATGTATTCTTTCTTATCTTATCTGTTATGTTTGTTGGTGTTTGATTGTGATTATGATTGGATTTATTTAATTATTTGTAGTTTTAGTAATTGCTTTTATTTAGCTCGTAAAAACTCATTCTCTGGGATTGTTTGTTGAAGTGATTCGGGAACCTCATCCCTATGATTCTGGAACCTCATCCCTATGATTCTTTATAATATTGCAAAACATACACTAAGGATAATGTACCTCAAGTGTGGGGATGAGGGGAAGGGAGTGAAAGAGAAAAAATTTAGTAAAACTTGAATATTTTTTGAAAATTCAATAAAATTTTGAAATTAGCCTCAAATGAGTTTAATTGTGCATTAAACATGATTTTTTAATATAAATCGTTAATTACCAATTACTTGCACACATGTAGAGGTCCTTTGACATGGTTAGTTGAAAGTCACAGTAAAGTTTCCTCAACAAGTAGTTTCTATAAAATGAAATATAATTGTCTAGTTAGGTTTAACAAGCTAGAAGGTGGATAATATGCATGCTTCACATCCTTAGCCTATTCAACCGTTTCCGTGAAAACTTGAGCTTGTTTGAGCATTATTCATATCATATCTAATTTCTATTTTCTTTTCTTAAGTGTTTACCATAATGTGCACTTATTTTAGAACTCGTGTATCTTATACATGTCAAGATCTTGAAGCGTTACGGTGCATGAACTTGATGGAGGAATTAGGATAAGCCTTTTGTTTAAGCCTTTTCATTTGATTTCTTCACCTTAACTTATTCCCTGTAGAAGCCACTTTGAGCCCCAAACTTTTCTTTTATATGAACCCATATCGTCAAACCAATAAAACCTTTAGCCTTTTCTTTTAAACCCGTGTAGTGAAATCCAATTTAGAAAGTGTTAAAATTGTCTATTTATATGTTCTTCTATTTTAGTGTGTTAATAATATTCAATAAAAAATAGCTGAGATGTTTAAAAAAGAAATAAAAAAAGAGAAAAAGAAAAAAATAGTTATATATAAGGTCAAAATGACCCAAATATAAAGCGCCAAAAATAGAGTGAATTATTGTAGTGTGTCCGGGTCAAAGCGATCCAAGTGATGTTATGTAGTCAGGAATTTAGCCTTTTGAAATTGGATTTTATGCACTTCATCCACCTTAAATCCATTTTACTCACCCTTCACCCTAGACTAACATTAAAACTCTTAAAATCCCTCTTAATTTCTGTATTGTCTTGTGTTTGTTGATGGAGATGTCATTTGTATATGAGCTTATGAAATAATGTATATTATTGGTTTTGAGTGTTACAGATATAATAATATATTATCACAAGTCTAGAAAATAAACCAAGAGGAAAGATTGATTGTGAGAGGTGTGAATGCATGTGTGTTAGAAACTTGAAGCAAGTTGACTTAATTGGATAATTCTAGGTTTAAAACAAGAAATCAAATATACTTGTTGGCTTGTCAATCTTTAATGATGTAAACCTTGAAACTAGGTATGTTTTGGAACCTTGACTTACATAGTGCAAGAGGTATTTTAATGTTTTTGATTGATATTATTGAAATGTTACAAGAAGGCTTTGCTTAAGGTCAATCAAAGAATAAGTGTGGGGATGTGATGGTAAGGTGTTTATTCGACACTTATAACATTTAATGTCTTTATTTTATACAAATATTAGTGTCGAACATATGTACTTTGAGTGTGTTAATGTGTGCAGGTGCTAGAACACAAAAGTATATATTTTGGGAGCTTTATGGAAGTATTGGAGCAAGTGGAAGGACCGGATGTGCAATTACACAAAAGATGGAGTCAAATCAAGTCAATCAGGCACCACCGTATCCGTCACCGTATGCATCACCCTATCATACTCTGACCACTGTATCAGTCACCGTATCCACCACCGTATCATAAGCTGGTCACTGTATCACCCACCGTATCCTGAACAAATTCCAATGAAAGAGCTCCGTAAAACTTCACAACCAGAGTATGATACGCCGGAGTCACCGTATCATACGCCGGTCACCTTAACAACCTTCAGATTTTAAGGATTTTCTTCCCTATTTGAACCCAAGCATTAGGGTTTCGAAGGGGACTTATCCCACATGAATTTTAGAGGTTTTACAGGCGTTGTTCAGAGTTCTTTTCACCATGGTTTCACCCGAATCAAGCATTAACAACATCCAATCAAACATTGAAGATCCAAGCATTTGATGAGCGGCTAATTTATTTGTAATCATTTTCGGGAGGAGAGTTCTTGTAAGTGAAGCACTAGGTTTAGTTTGAATTTATGTTTTGGGTTATGTTCTCTTGACACAAGAATATAACTGTATATTTATTTAAAGTTAAAAGACTTGTTTATGTTTAAGTATTTGTGTGCTTTCATTCGTATTCGGTTTTCTTGCATCGTGAGCAGTTTGTCATGTATGTGAATACTTTACATAAATGAGTTGGTAATTGTGTGAACGAGCGAGTCTTAAAAGTTTATTTCATAATTATCACTTTAATTAAACGATTTTGCAAAATCATGTCTATGTGATTCCCAATCAATTCTTATGAAACCAAGTGTGAATCTTTGAACTTGAATCTTGAAAGTGGTTGCCTTTTTCTTATAAGTTTCAAAACCCATTATCAAGTTTGTTTATTTCTTAATTATTTTAATTCAATTACTTTTACACTTAAATCAAAACCAAAAAATATTTGCTTTTTAGTATTTTCGTTTCGTATTTTAAGTTTTTAGATATAAATCTTTACTCTTTCCACCGATTCCCTATGGAGACGACCTTACTTACCCATACTACTTATAGGTAGCTAAGTCTTTAATATTAAATTGTTTTTTATCCAACCACGACAACACGATCAATATGCGTTATACGTTACCACATCTATATATGTGTAATCACCGTTGGATTTTAAAATATAAAAATGACATCATGAAATCAATTGCTGATGAAGAATCAGAATGTAGAAACTTTATCCTTTCAATTTTTTGTTTATGATGATGATGTTGATTTGATGGGTAAAAGATATGAGTATAAAGAAGATGAATTAGAAAAGAAAATGGTTAATTCAAATGACGCATATAAGATACATATACGTAAGTATGAAGAACAGAACGCATACTTAAACATCATGAACAAGTCGAACACGAAGAACATGAAGATTTGTAATTTTATCATACTTACATATATGTAACATTATTGTTAAATATACGTAACTCTATTGTAACATATATACACCTCTATGTTATTATGTTTATTTAAGTTTATTATTCTAATGAGTTTTTTACCTTTACTATATCCATGCATAAGTTTGTTCTTGAAATATATATAACTTTGTTTGTTATATGATGTAACCTGTATATGTATTCATATTTAAATATATATATATTTTAAGGTTTTTCAATAGTTTTTTTGTAACATATATAAACTCTCTTTGGTACATATATGTAACTTTGTTAGTATATATATGTAACTTCATTGTTACATACATATACAATAGAAATCGTTGTTGCCATTAAAAATCACCGAACATGTTATCAGAATTTGACAATTCTATATATAATAAAATAATATATAATAAGGGAGAACAATTTTGGTTTAAATTAATATATATCAGGGAAAGTGAGAAATCAATTTTGATTTTCTTTTTTATAGGCATGGTTTTAAAAATAAAAAAATAGTCTTTACCTATTCTACCCCTTGCTATTAATACTTGTCATATTTAATTAACAAATAATACAAAACTAACCCTACTCATTAAAGACCATTGATCTAAATAATCAATGGCTAAGATTTGGTTTATAAGGTTTTCATTTATAACTAGGTTTCCATTGGATCCTCCCCATATAATATATATATATATATATATATATATATATATATATATATATATATATATATATATATAGTTGTGCTTATGCATGTTGTGTGAGGGTATGCATGAGAACAGGGGGTAAACATTGGGTCGATGCAAAGGTTTTGCTGACATGTGTGTTTTAGTGTGTGACAGTGTGTGTGGATGTTGCAGATTTAGTTCATAGAGGTGTTCTATATGTATATGTATATAGTTAAGTGGAGTAAGTAGATTGCATGAGGGCAATGCATGAATGTTTTCTTATGTATATATATTGGTATATATGAGAGTAGTGCTTGGATGTTTTGGCTTAATAATACGTATGTGTATGTATATACATTCATTAGTGGCTATATGATGTTCATGTAGGTGAATGTATGTAAGCCGATGGGGGTTGGATTTCATGGATCTTGGTTTGCATAGAAGTCATATGTGTTGATCCATGGGTTCGTTGTTTGGGTTATGTTATTGTTATGCAATGTGTATATGCATTTAGGCATGTGCGTTAATGTAGAATATATATAATAATAAGGGTAAGAACAGAATAAATAATATTTTTATACTTGATAATTAGGGTGATGTATTTGAAATGAATTGACATTGAGTGTGTTACACGTGAAGGGAAACAACCAAAACCGTACAATCTTTATGTTTATAATTATTAATTAATATTAATTATCTATTAAATGAAATTCAGGTTATTTGAAAACCTAATTACCTCCTCTCTGCATTATTTCTCGTACTGTGCTAATCAAGGTGAGTTCTCAGCCCCAGTTGACCTACTTTCGTTGGGGTGAATGAAACGTGTGTTCAAATATATTTTCATTGGTTAGTATTACTATGTCTCTTGTTTACTAGTGTGATACCATACCTAAGTCCTCATTTTCAAGCCGTTAATGTACGTATTATAGCGAGGTAATTTTGAGTAGATCTACTGGGTTTGACAAACACCACTCGGCCTAGTCACGCTAGCACAATTGTATGTCAAACATGTGTTTAATTGACTTAATTTCTGTTGTTGTGATCTGGTATTCACAGCCAAGGCCTTCATTTACATTATCAGCTTCAGTTACGAACTTCATACACTTAGTAACTTGTTAAGTAGACTATCTATCTACTTATATTACTTTGTTTACTGTATCTGCTAACATTTGGTTCTATTTATCAAAACATGTGAACTCACCAACCTTGTGTTGACACTTTAACATGTTACTTTCAGGTTCTTAAGGTGTGCACAATAGGATCATCACACGCTGCCTTCATTGACATTGGGCAATTGAATACATTTACATTTTCTGTCTTTTATACCTTATTGGTTTTGCGCGTGTTTGCGCCATTTGATACAAATTAATACGCTTCCGCATTTATTTTCATGTTTTTTATTCAACTCTGATTCAGGAAACTTTATCGTTAATGAGCAAATGCATTTTATAAATGTTCCTGGTATGTCACGCGCCTAACGCTATTACTCCGTTTGTAGAAATTGAGAGTGTGACTTAAATATATAAAAAATGATTTAGAATACAGAATGTGTTTTGTATAACTGAAGGTAAAGTTATTTCGCAAGAAAAATCACACAAGGATTGCGTTTGTGCGAAATTATTACGCAAAAAGGAAATTTTCAAACAAGAATACTCCGTGCGTGATAATTTCACCTTTGGGTGTGATGATATCCTCTCCGCTTGATTAATTCTACAAGTTAAGTTATCTACAAGTTAAGTTATAATTCCACCCGTAACATTGTTTTTTTACGTAATTATTTTGTATACTTTGTATGTAAAATCGGTTTTATAATAATTTTCCCAATATATAAAAACAAGATATGTTTAAATATGTGTAAAAAGTTCTTATGTTTTTTTATAAAAAATAATTAATATCTGTTAACTGTGTGTTAAGGTAATGTGTGTTGAAAAAATTTCTTATCTAATTTAGCACTATAGCCTAACTTTAATTTATGTCGGAACTGAAATTTACTTTTTGATATTACCTAATTTAGTAGTATAACCTAAGTTTAGATTTAATTTGTATTAAAGTACCCAACATATTTAAAATTGATTAGGTCTTAGTTTTTAGTCTCACTCAAATTAAAAATGCTTAGTGTTGAGTCAAAAGTTTTCCAATTTGCCCACTTCCTTCTTGTGTGTCTATATATATATATATATATATATATATATATATATATATATATATATATATATATATATATATATTTATATATATATATATATATATATATATGTATATATGTATGTATATATATTTATGTATATATATGTATATATGTATATATATATGTATATATATATATGTATATATATGTATATATATATATATGTATATATATATGTATATATATATGTATATATATATGTATATATATATGTATATATGTATATATATATATATATGTATATATATATGTATATATATTGTGACGCCCTAATCCCGGCAGGGCACCGGAGGCACGTCACGCAGTTGGATTAATATTTTAAACATAAATCAGAGCATTCTACTTACAACGGAAGACTTAAACCACATTATATATTAACCCGACTGTTTAACACATTTTACATATGACTGTATTTAATTACACATTGCCCTATTTACAGTATTAACAGGTCCTAAATCCTATGTCAGCAGCTACTCCGAGATATCATCCTTGTTTAGCTCATACTTGCTTTCCTCTATTATTAGAGGATACTCAAAACATCAGATAAACTGGTGAGTTCTAAATTTTCATTAAAACATTAACAGCATCATTACGCACACAAGAGTTATATTTATATTGGCAATATTATAAATTCAACTTTTATCATTACTTTGTCCCACTGGACCTGTCCCACCGAACGTCGGTTGCCCACATTTAGCAACTACCAGTTCCCCCCATCCAGAAACGTCGGTTGCCCACATCCAGCAACTACCAGTTTCTCACACTCAGAAACGTTGGTTGCCCACATCAAGCAACTACCAGTTTCCCATACCCAGTAACTGTCAGTTTCCCACATCCAGAAACTGAAGTTACTATCTCTCATCCAGTAGGATGCCAATTAATCATCTAGGGTCGTCACCACAAGATGTTCACCAAGCTGAGTGATCGTCATCACTCCTATCAAACTGTACAGTTTATACACTCAGACATCTTACCCTAACTGACCTGTTGAGATTTACATCACATTACCATTTCAAAAACATTTCTTTTACTTATTGCCAATATTATCACATACATTTACACCCCACACATTCTTTCTTTGAGCACCAGTTTTATCATATCTTTATTAATCATTACACCCCATCTGACCCATTGGAATCATCACCATCACGCAATGATTAACAATGTTCAGATGACCATCTTTTACATTCTACCTGGCCCACGGAAATCATTACCATCACGTAATGATTAACAATGTTCAGGTAATTATTCATTACCCCCAATTTCCCCCTAACAGCTTTACAAACTATTAGAAACATATCAACATCACTAACACATTTCTAGTACTAAAACATTCAATTCATTTATCATTGTATGTGTGCTAGCCCGAATGTTAAAACCAAACATTTGAAAAGGGTTAGAACTCACCTTATCAACTTCCTCACCACAATCTACACAATCCACGTACACAAGATAACTAGTCCTTCCTCTAATCAAGGTATATCTAACGCAATAAACCTTGATACAGTAAACTTATTCTCAAACAGGGCCCTCATGCGATTGAACACTTATGCGAATGAGTACTCATGCGACTGAACCTATGCGGATGAACCATGCGACTGAACCTTCAGTCGTACGACTAGCCATTCATTTGCACGATTGAGTTCTCATTCGTATCCAGTGTTCACTCGTCTTCATTCGGCCTTCTAACCAGGCGACTGGGTTCCAATCGCACGACTGAACCTCCATTCGCACTCAGTCGCACGACTAGACTCTCATTCGTACGACTGAGGCATGCGATTGAGCCCATTCGTCTGGAACGGATCAGCAGCTGTGTTCTTGACGTTTTTGATCCAAACTCACTCAAAATTTGAGTTTTAACCATCCAAATTATGTCATATTCAAAACAGATCATATACCCATCGTTTACAATGGTTTCGGACCATTATTTCATCAAAACTACACAAAAACTTGGATCCGAATTCTTGGATTTTAATTTAGAAATGAACCAAACCAATTCAATGATTTAAAAAACGTTGTTGGATCAAATTCAACCATTTACACAGATTATAACATCTCCAATTTGATCTGCAATGCTCAAAACTTACCAAAACGGAGTTTGGCCTGGTCAATTGGTAAGAACAGGGTATTTTGGGTGTAAAGAGAACAAGAGATTGAAGATGATGCAGATAGGAATCTGCCTTTAACCCTATGCACCGCCTTACTTATCCATTCCTACAACTTAACCGCCTCACTTCCAGTCGCACGACTGAACCATTCGTACGACTGAATCGTGCGACTGAAGCTCATGCGCCTACTATTCGTACGACTGAGTCTCAATCGCATATAAGGAGTGCGACTAAAGTTCATTCGTATGCAAGTCATGCGACTGAACACCAAAACAATCAAACAAACTCAACTTAGTTAATTAATCATAACTATAATATAATTACAAGTCCGGATTTAGAAACCGGATGTTACAACTCTCCCCCCCTCAAATAGGTTTCGTCCTCGAAACCGACTATTCAAACAACTGGGGATAATCTCTCTTCATCTCATCTTTTGATTCTCAAGTGAAATCAGATCCCTTTCTATTCGACCACTGCACTTTAACTAACTCAATAGTTTTATTCCTCAGCCTTTTCACCTTTCTGTCTACTATAGCAGTAGGTTTCTCAACATAGTTCAACTTATCATCTACCTCTATATCATCAAAAGGTACATAAGCATTCTCATCAGCCAAACACTTGCGCAACTGTGATACATGAAAGGTTAGGTGAATTCTTTGCAACTGATCGGGTAATTCTAGTTTATAGGCCACTTCCCCAATCCGTTCTATAATTCTAAACGGTCCTATAAAACGAGAACTTAACTTTCCTCTCTTCCTGAACCTTATAATTCCTTTCCAAGGGGATACTTTCAACATAACTTTATCCCCTACTTCAAATTCTATATGCCTCCGCCTTTTATCTTCATAAGACTTTTGTCGATCCTGAGCCGCTTTAAACCGAGCTTTAATTTGATCCAACTTCTCATTTGTAGCCTGCACAATTTCCAGACTGCCTAACTCTTTCTACCCAACTTCTCCCCAGCATATTGGACTCCTGCACTTTCTTCCATATAACATCTCATAAGGGGCTCTCCCAATCGTAGAATGATAACTGTAATTGTAGGAGAATTCAACTAATGGCAGATGACTATCCCAGCTACCCCCGAAATCTATAACACAAGCTCGTAACATGTCTTCAACTGTTTGGATAGTCCTTTCAGTCAACCCATCAGTTTCTGGGTGAAAAGATGTGCTGTGTAATAAACGAGTACCCATATCTTCATGAAACTTTCTCCAAAACCTCGAAGTAAAACGCGTATCTCTATCTGACACAATAGATACTGGTACCCCATGACGAGTAATAATTTCTCGAATAAACAATTCTGCTAACTTCTCGGAGTTATACGTCTCCTTGATTGGTAAGAAATGTCCGCTACGTGTCAATTTATCCACTATGACCCAAATGGTATCATAACCTTTAGTTGTACGTGGAAGCTTAGTTATGAAATCCATTGTCAATTCCTCCCACTTCCATTTTGGGATCTCTAAAGGTTGAAGCTTACCATATGGTTTCTGATGCTCAGCTTTGACCTGAAGACACGTCAAACACCTATTTACGTACTGCATCACATTAAACTTCATACCGGGCCACCAATATTCTTGTTTTAAATCTTTGTACATCTTAGTAGCACCAGGATGTATAGAATATCTGGACTTATGAGCTTCATCTAACACCAAATCCCTCATCTTAATCGGAACCCACATACGACCACATTTTATCTTGACCCCAAAACTATTTTCTTCTAGATCTTTCGTTTGAACCTTCATTCGTTCTTGCTTCATGTTCTCTTCTTTCAATGCTTCTAATTGAGCTTCTCGTAACTGGTGCATAAAATCTGGGGTTATTACTAACTTATATGACTTAACTCGGATCGAAGGGTGTTCATTCTTTCTACTTAACGCGTCAGCAACCACATTTGCTTTACCCGGATGGTAAAGTATTTCACAGTCATAATCTTTCACCAACTCTAACCATCTCCGCTGGCGCATGTTCAATTCCTTCTGATCAAAGAAATATTTCAAACTCTTATGATCCATGTAAATCTTACATTTTGTCCCATATAAGTAATGCCTCCATATCTTCAAGGCAAATACCACTGCTGCCAGTTCTAGATCATGTGTCGGATAATTCTTTTCATGTTCTTCCAATTGTCTGGAAGCATAAGCTATCACTCGTCCCCTCTGCATCAATACACAGCCTAAACCTTGATACGAAGCATCTGAATAAATCATCAAATCTTCATTTCCATCTGGCAACGACAATACTGGTGACTGGGTTAATTTCTGCTTCAGTTCTTGAAATGTATTTTCTTGTTCTGGTCCCCAAACGTATTCTTCATTCTTTCTTGTCAACTTCGTTAACGGGGATGTAATTTTGGCAAAATCCTGAATAAATCTTCTATAATAACCAGCCAGACCTAAGAAACTACGAATTTCAGATGGCGTCTTCGGAGGACTCCACTTCACTACTGTTTCAATCTTGGTAGGGTCTACTAAAATACCATCTGCATTGATCACATGTCCCAAAAATTGTACTTCCCGCAACCAAAACTCACACTTAGGAAACTTTGCGTAAAGTCTTTCTTTTCTTAATCTTTCCAACACTTCCTGAAGACGACAGGCATGATCTCCCTCATTCTTCGAATAGATCAGTATATCATCTATAAACACAATTACTGATCTATCTAACATTGGCTTACACACTCTATTCATCAAATCCATGAAAGCAGCAGGTGCATTTGTTAACCCAAAGGACATAACCAAAAATTCATAGTGACTGTAACGGGTACGAAACACCGTTTTAGGTATATCTTCCTCCTTAACTTTCAACCGATGGTAACCAGATCGGAGATCTATCTTAGAAAACCAACTGGCTCCCTGTAGCTGATCAAACAAATCATCTATTCGCGGGAGTGGATACTTGTTCTTTATCGTCAACTCGTTTAATTCTCTGTAGTCGATACACATACGCATATTCCCATCTTTCTTCTTCACAAACAATACTGGAGCACCCCACGGGGAAGAACTGGGTCTAATAAAATCTTTTTCTAACAAATCTTCAGTCTGCTTCATTAATTCCTTCAATTCTGATGGAGCTAATTTATAAGGTGACATAGCAACTGGCTTAGCACCCGAAATCAAATCAATTCTAAACTCAACTTCACGATCTGGAGGAATGCCCGGTAATTCTTCTGTAAACACATCTACAAAATCCCTAACCACAGGAATATCCTCTATCTTTCTCATAGACTTTTAGGAATCAATTACATATATTAAATAAGATGCACACCCGTGGCTCATTAACTTATCAGCTTTCATCATAGACACTATTTTCACAGTTGACTCTTCTCTATCACCATACACATTAATCGTTTTCCCATCCGAAGCTCTTAACTGAATCAGCTTTTTATTACACACAATCTGGGCTTCATGGTTTGCCAACCAATCCATACCCAAAACTATATCAAATCCTCCTAACACCATTGGATATAGTTTAACAGGCAACCTATATCCTTCCAATTCAATATAACAACCATCAATCATACTACTAATCATCATAGATCTATCATTAGCAGTTTCAACTATGAAAGCTGCTTCTAATGGTCGAATTTCACACACAAGCATAGGGCAAAAATCAACAGATACAAAACTTCCACTTGCACCAGAATCAAATAACACATAAGCTGGAATCCCATTAACTAGAAACGTACCTGAGACTACATCTAGTAAAGCTTTAGCCTCACTAGCTGACATAGAATAAGCTCGCCCCTTCGTCACACTCGACCCTTCTCCTAACCCTTTCATCAATCTAATTGGTTCAGGCTTTCTAACAGTTAATTTTGGACATTCACTACGAATATGCCCTATTTCTCCACACTCATAACATTTACGAGGACTCTCACTGCATTCATTAGCATAATGCCCGAACTTTCCACATCTAAAACAAGTTCTACTACCAATCATACATTCACCCTGATGTAGCTTGCCACATTTCCCGCAACGTGGCAGCTCATTTCTGACATTCCTCGGAAATTGACCCCTTCCAAACCTACCCTTCTTTTGAAAACTTGGATTCTCAAATCTTCTTTTCACTACAGGTTCTTCACGCCCCCTTTTACTCCCATCAGGAGCAACATTACTACCATAAACTTCTTGATACATATCTGCAGCTAAGTTTACCGTCAACTGGTAACTACTCGGAGCAGATGATCTAACCAACTTTCTGACTTCTTGAGGCAACCCCTGAGTGTACCTTAAGATTTTCTTTTCTTCAGGAACCACCAAATGAGGCACCAACCGCGCCATCTCTTCAAACTTAGACGTGTATTCCCTATGGGACATATTACCTGCCTGAAACTGCAGGAAACTCATCTCTATACGATCCATCTCACCCTTCGGACAAAACTTGTCCGACACTAACTTTCTAAATTCAGGCCATAACATTTTGTCAGTAGCCTTCTCACCTAACGTTTGGATAATTGTATCCCACTAATACAGAGCCTCACCTACAAACAAGTGGGCTGCAAACTTTACTTTCTGATCCTCCCTACACTCACTCAACTTAATCACGGCTTCCATTTCACGAAGCCATTTATAAGTGGCTACCACATCCATAGCCCCAGAAAATCATGGAGGATTACACTCTTTAAACTAACTATATGTAACTCCCTTTCTCTCGCTAGACCCCTCAGCTTTATCAACATTCCTACTCTCATCAGGTCTAGCTACATTCAAGGCTTTACGAACCTCCTCAGCAATTGCATCACGGAATTGCTGTCTCGTCATACTAAGCACCTCGGTGCTCTCATCAACATTTCTTTCCGAGGTTCCACCTTGCATTCTTTCACTCTCTCTATCAGCCATAACCTATTAAAACGAGATCAGGATTATTTGGTACTCGCATGTAAGTATATAACCAGAATACCATAAGTAAAGTAAATTATTAATAATGTTGGCCAAGTACTATAATTGTTTACTTTACTTGTACTATTCTCGTTATTCCTTCTCATGATAGTCCCATCACCTTCTCTTGTTTTAATAAACTATTCTATCTAGCTATCCCTGCTGGCATATCTATTTTCTAGTTAAAGTCTAGTTATTATGACACTAGATCCCTTTAACTACTGCTCTGATACCAACCTGTGACGCCCTAATCCTGGCAGGGCACCGGAGGCACGTCACGCAGTTGGATTAATATTTTAAACATAAATCAGAGCTTTCTACTTACAACGGAAGACTTAAACAACATTATATATTAACCCGACTGTTTAACACATTTTACATATGACTGTATTTAATTACACATTGCCCTATTTACAGTTTTAACAGGTCCTAAATCCTATGCCAGCAGCTACTCCGGGATAGCATCCTTGTTTAGCTCATACTTGCTTTCCTCTATTATTAGAGGATCCCTCCTTACCTAGCACACAACATACTCAAAACATTAGATAAACTGGTGAGTTCTAAATTTTCATTAAAACATTAACGGCATCATTACGCACACAAGAGTTATATTTATATTGGCAATATTATAAATTCAACTTTTATCATTACTTTGTCCCACTGGACCTGTCCCACCGAACGTCGGTTGCCCACATCTAGCAACTACCAGTTCCCCCATCCAGAAACGTTGGTTGCCCACATCCAGCAACTACCAGTTTCTCACACTCAGAAACGTCGGTTGCCCACATCCAGCAACTACCAGTTTCCCATACCCAGTAACTGTCAGTTTCCCACATCCAGAAACTGAAGTTACTATCTCTCATCCAGTAAGATGCCAATTAATCATCTAGGGTCGTCACCACAAGATGTTCACAAAGCTGAGTGATCGTCATCACTCCTATCAAACTGTACAGTTTATACACTCAGGCATCTTACCCTAACTGGCCTGTTGAGATTTACATCACATTACCATTTCAAAAACATTTCTTTTACTTATTGCCAATATTATCACATTCATTTACACCCCACATATTCTTTCTTTTAGCACCAGTTTTATCATATTTTTATTAATCATTACACCCCATCTGACCCATTGGAATCATCACCATCACGCAATGATTAACAATGTTCAGATGATCATCTTTTACATTCTACCTGGCCCACGGAAATCATTACCATCACGTAATGATTAACAATGTTCAGGTAATCATTCATTACCCCCACTTTCCCCCTAACAGCTTTACAAACTGTTAGAAACATATCAACATCACACACATTTCTGGTACTAAAACATTCAATTCATTTATCATTGTATGTGTGCTAGCCCGAATGTTAAAACCAAACATTTGAAAAGGGCTTAGAACTCACCTTATCAACTTCCTCACCACAATCTACACAATCCACGTACACAAGATAACTAGTCCTTCTTCTAATCAAGGTATATCTAAAGCAATAAACCTTGATTCAGTAAACTTATTCTCAAACAGGGCCCTCATGCGATTGAACACTTATGTGAATGAGTACTCATGCGACTGAACCTATGCGGATGAACCATGCGACTGAACCTTCAGTCGTACGACTAGCCATTCATTCGCACGATTGAGTTCTCATTCGTATCCAGTTTTCACTCGTCTTCATTCGGCCTTCTAACCAGGCGACTGGGTTCCAATCGCACGACTGAACCTCCATTCGCACTCAGTCGCACGACTAGACTCTCATTCGTACGACTGAGGCATGCGATTGAGCCCATTCGTCTGGAACGGATCAGCAGCTGTGTTCTTGACGTTTTTGATCCAAACTCACTTAAAATTTGAGTTTTAACCATCCAAATTATGTCATATTCAAAACAGATCATATACCCATCGTTTACAATGGTTACGGACCATTATGAAAAGAAGTTCACGACCCGTGGGCCTTCTACCTCCACGCGGCATTGCTCCGTCAGGCTTTCGCCCATTGCGGAAAATTCCCCATATTTCATCGAAACTACACAAAAACTTGGATCCGAATTCTTGGATTTTAATTTAGAAATGAACCAAACCAATTCAATGATTTAAAACACGTTGTTGGATCAAATTCAACCATTTACACAGCTTATAACATCTCCAATTTGATCCGCAATGCTCAACATTTACCAAAACAGAGTTTGGCCTAGTCAATTGGCAAGAACAGGGTATTTTGGGTGTAAAGAGAACAAGAGATTGAAGATGATGCAGATAGGAATCTGCCTTTAACCCTATGCACCGCCTTACTTATCCATTCCTACAACTTAACCGCCTCACTTCCAGTCGCACGACTGAACCATTCGTACGACTGAATCGTGCGACTGAAGCTCATGCGCCTACTATTCGTACGACTGAGTCTCAATCGCACATAAGAAGTGCGACTGAAGTTCATTCGTATGCAAGTCATGCGACTGAACACCAAAACAATCAAACAAACTCAACTTAGTTAATTAATCATAACTATAATATAATTACAAGTCCGGATTTAGAAACTGGATGTTACATATATGTATATATATATATATATATATGTATATATATATATATAGGGAGGTTCTACTAAAAAATAAATTTTACCTAAAAAGGATAAAAAATTATCTTAACCTTCCATTTCTTAATCAATGTCTAAGATGATAAAGTTGTAAATAATAAAATAGAAGGGTATTTTGAGTATATAACCACCTTTGTTGACTTTTTTGAGTTTTCCTCAATTTTTTAAACGTTTATAACTTTTTCATGCTAGATTATTTTCTAAAAAAAATTACACCATAAAATCAAGCATTTTTTTCTCTTTAAATTGAGTATAGTATTGCTATATTTTTTATAGAAAAACAAATTAGGTGAAATTATGCTGCATTTTAATATTTTTGTGCTGTATTTTATAAAACAGTATAAAATTGTGTTGTATTTCATAAAACAGCACAAAATTGTGGTATATTTCATAAAACAGTATAAAATTATGCTGGATTTCATAAAACAGCACAAAATTATGCTGGATTTCATAAAACAGCACAAAATTATGCTGGATTTTATAAAACAGCACAAAATTATGCTATATTTCATAAAACAACACAAAATTGTGCTGGATTTCATAAAAGAACACAAAATTGTGCTGGATTTTATATTTCATAAAACAACATAAAATTGTGCTGGATTTCATAAAACAACATAAAATTATGTTGTATTTCATAAAACAGCACAAAATTATATTGTATTTCATCAAAACAGCACAAAATTATGCTGTATTTTATCAAAACATCACAGTTTTGTGCTGTTTTGCATCAAACAACATAGTTTTGTGTTGTTTTGTCAAATAGCACAATTTTGTGCGGTTTTACGTAACATTTTCTATGTTGTTTTAAGGTCTCATGTGTTATTTATGTGGTGTATTATGTCAAGATATCAAACAAAATAGAAATAACACTTTTTTTACTATTTAAATGCTCACTATTTGCGTTAATATAACACGTTTCATGTTGTTTGGCGTTAGAACAACAATCTATATATTGTTTTGTGCTTGAACAATCAACGTGACAACTAAGTGTGATAAAACGAGTGACATTTGAGTATAATTGATCATTGATATCATCCT
The DNA here is from genome assembly GCA_024085815.1 of Flaveria linearis. Taxonomy (NCBI): domain Eukaryota; kingdom Viridiplantae; phylum Streptophyta; class Magnoliopsida; order Asterales; family Asteraceae; genus Flaveria; species Flaveria linearis. The sequence goes on along the minus strand of CM044014.1, from coordinate 59,235,839 downwards.
CCTTCATTATTCATTATCTCCAATTACCACTATCATTGGTCACTGAATGATTGTCTTAAAACACTACCTATTAATACCCTCCGCTCAAGTTAACATCTCTAATCACCGATTAGTTGTTGTATGTAATTATGAAGTTTAAGACAACGAGTGACATTTAGTCTTTGGTTGAATTCTGAGGTTAATTTTTCATAGGATTTGTGTGTGAAAAGTGTATAAAAGAAATGTGCTACATTTTTAAAAGGAGAAACGGAATTAGACTAAATGGTTGATAGACTAAAATATCATTTAATCCTATTTTCTAGTTTTGTCACATGTCACCACCTCATTTCTTCTTAATATTTTTAGGCAAAATATATTTTTAGTGGAACCTCCCCCTATATATATATATATATATATATATATATATATATATATATATATATATATATATATATATATATATATATATATATATATATAAGTATATATAATAAAAAATGCAACACAAATTTGAATGTAATGTGCTGTTTTATTAAATACATCATATCATCATACTTGATCATGATGGATATGCAGAAATCAAAGCTCTTGGTACACAACAAGAGTTATTCCAAACCCTAGCATGCGTCTTCAAAACCTCCATAGCTTTCTCCTTCATTCTCATACCACAATCCACCTGCAACACCAAACACAGCTTCCCCACCACCCCCAACTGCAGCATCTCCGCCACGACGTTGCCGTTGCCTGAGAACTTCGCCACCGAGTGCACGATCCTCACCGCTCTCTCACTCGCCGCAGGCGAAACCCTAAAGATCTTCTTTGAAACCACTGCTAATCCTACAGCATGCTTCAAAAGCTCAGATCTACTTCATCAACTACGATGTTGATGATGATCGTAGTTGTGATTTTAATTTCCATACCTATCGTCCCCTCGGAATTGATCGATCAACGCCTGCTAATTCTCAGGTAATAATTGTTCTTGTGTCAGTTATTTTTTTTATTGTTCTTCGATATCTAATTTTGAGTTGTTATTAGAAATAACTTGGAAAAAGAAGCAAATTAAGCATGTAGCTCTTGAACCCTAAGTTGAAATGTACACGCAACTGGATTATGAATCTATGGTTAATTTGTTTGTGAAGCTTATGAGTTATGAACCCTAAATTGAAGCTCATAAAACCTAAATTGTCTGGTAGTAGAATTGTCAAATTGAAATATGAGTATGATTAATTGATTCTACAGATGAGAGGTGTGATGAACCAGAATGATACTGTCGAACCTAGGGCTTTTGACAATGGGGCCTTGATATTTCAGTTAGACAATACAATGAAGAACATCTCTGATAAACTTCAGCACACAATTGAAGGTATTGGCACACGAATATCTCACCTTGAGGATGAAACTTGCAAGCTTGATAACTATGTGGAGGATGTGACAGGTTTGTGCTGTTTTATGAAATACAGCACAGCTTTGTGCTGTTTTATGAAATACAGCACAGCTTTGTGCTATTTTATGAAATACACCACAGCTTTGTGCTGTTTTATGAAATACAGCATAGCTTTGTGCTGTTTTATGAAATACAGCACAGCTTTGTGCTGTTTTGTGAAATATAGCACAGCTTTGTGTTGTTTTATGAAATACAGCACAGCTTTGTGCTGTTTTATGAAATACAGCTCAGCTTTGTGCTGTTTTATGAAATACAGCACAACTTGTGCTGTTTTATGAAATACAGCACAGCTTTGTGCTGTTTTATGAAATACAGCACAGCTTTGTGCTGTTTTATGAAATACAGCACAGCTTTGTGCTGTTTTATGAAATACAACACAGCTTTGTGCTGTTTTATGAAATACAGCACAGCTTTGTGCTGTTTTATGAAATACAGCACAGCTTTATGCTGTTTTATGATATACAGCACAGCTTTGTGCTGTTTTATGAAATACAGCACAGCTTTGTGCTGTTTTATAAAATGCAGCACAAAAACGTTAAAAATGTAGCACAATTTCACATAATTTGATTTTTTTTTGTAAAAAAACTATAGTAATACTATACTCAAATTAAAGAGAAAAAAATGCTTGATTTTATGGTGTAATTTATTTAAAAAAATAATGTCGTATGAAAAACTTATTAGCATTTAAAAAAATAGGGGGAAATTTTAAAAAGTCAACAATTGTGGGTAATATAATAAAATACCCAAATTACCCTTGATTACTTATTTTTTCTATACTTCGATCTTAGCCCTTAATTAGATAATTAGAAGGCTAAGATTACTTCTTAGTATTCTTAGGGAAAAATTATTTTTTAGGGGAACCACCCTCTATATATATATATATATATATATATATATATAGAATGACGTTCAATTGAGAATCATTAATCTGTAAAGAACCAGAAAGAACCACTTTAACTCTTATAGTATTTATTAATAAATATATCAAAATATTTGTAATTTTACTATTTTTAAGATAAATTTTTAAAAATCATGATATTTATAGTCTTTTAATAATGTGCATCAATGCACACACATTGTATTGCATATATGAACCTTTTTGAAGTTTTTTTAAAAAATTAAGGAGAGAGGTGTTAAATTAAAAGAAAAGGTTAAAATTAGAATCAAACCATCATCTTTTAGTATTATTAATTTGATCGAGGTGTTTCGTCCATTGCTTATGTGGTTTTTAGTAGTTCTTTACATATTTATGGTTCTCAATAGAATGCTTCCCCATATATATATATATATATATATATATATATATATATATATATATATATATATATATATATATATATATATAAGTATATATAATAGGTGGTTACCGTGTTATCACCAACGAATCGACACCAATGGGTATCACACCGTTTCGTAAACGATAAATAGGGGTAATCCCTTTATTTGTACACAAGTGAACTATGAATGAAAGTATATATGAATTAGTATGAGATCTCTATCAAATTCCATGTAATATTATTGAGTATATGAAACCATTATAAACCCATAATGTCTGTATATATCTGTTTACGTGTGTTTACGTATTCAAGTTTTGTTTTATATACGTTATCTATAAATATTTATATATAACGTATAGGGAGAAAATTTAATTTTTCTAAACATTCATTTTAAAATAATTTTTTGCCATATGTGGTTGCAAACACGGTCTACACGCCTATACAAATAATGGATATTCGCAACACACCCAAGTATATATATATTTTTTAAATGAGGATATCTGATCAAAAAATTTACTCGAAAGGTTAGAACCCGGTCTCTTACGGATAGGTAGTCATCTTTCTTTTTTTCTTTTTTCTTTTTTAGTTTTTCTTGGTGACATGTTCATATCACATCACATTTTTTTTTTAGTTTTCCCTACATTTTTTTTATAATTTTAAACGGTGTAGAACTAGTTTTTCCTTAGTTTTCCTTATTTTGACCAAATTAATTTATTTTAAAATTTGTATATATATTTCATATTTTATAATTTGATCAAATTAAACTAAACTAAACACATAAACAAAAAATAAAGAAAGAAAATACTGAAAAATTAAAATAGAAGACAATATTTTATTAATGAAACAAAAACTATTGGTTCATTTGGTTCAATTGATACTAATGTTCCAAATGCTCAATAAGATCCGATAAAAGGTTATCATAGATTGTGTGTGATTGTAAACATTAAAGTATATCGTGCTTTAGCGGTTCATCATTTGAAGGATACTCTATATCATTGCTCAATCTCTCTTTACATGGAAAAACAAGTATTATATTGTGTAAGATAATACACACATACTTAATTTTTTCTAGTTTTTTAGGGATGTAGTTGTTTTAAAGGTTGTTGAAGTATGTGTCACTCACCTTTTAGGGTCCCAAAAGCTCGTTCAACATCCTTTCTTGCTGTTTCTTGCGCTTTGTTGAATCTTTGTTGTTTGAAATTGTTCTCAAGTGGGTACAACTACGTTTTAACTATGGTTGTTTTGTTTGGGTATATCTCATTAACAAGATAATAGTCAAATCTATATTTAACATTGGTCAACACAAAAGGATACACAAGATTCCACTTATAACAACATTATAAAAAAATGCGACCGGTCGAGGATGTTACCGTCATTGTTAGCTCCTGGGATCCCGCGTGTTAAATCCATAAATCCTGAGACACAACCACTTTAAGCATGAGCATCGATTGTTTCTTACCCCCCTCACGCGATCTATCGTATAACGAAAGTACACTTTTATAGCAAAGTAAAACTCTGACAACACCGCATATCAAAAATGGTTTAATAGTAGTCAAAATTCCTCTGCAAATCAAATAGAAATAGATCTTTGTCCATTCGAAACCTTTTTCTAAACATCTTTGGGAAAATGTTCGACGATGGTTATCCGTAAAGTATTGCGTCACTAGTCGATTATGAGCTTCTTCATGGTCGTCTCTATGGATGTATCTTAAAATTAAACAACAATATAATAAAAGACAATATTCTATTAAAAACAAACATACCATAACTTAAACATAAGCCTATAAAAAGCCAATATTTTATTAAAAGAGTATAGAGTTTGAAAAGATTTAAAAATTATAAAAGGGAGAAAGTATAGTTTTTTTATTGTATTTATAAGATTACAAAATTAATTTATATAATAAAAGTATTATGACCTTGGTAACTTTCAAAAGCGGCTGAACTGATCCGGTGATTACCGGTGAAATTGACCTGATGGAGGGTTAAGAATTGCCACCATCCTCAGTTCTCACTCCGTATCACTTTTGATACTTTAAGAGACATTTCAAACATCTTAACACATCCGAATATATAGTTATAATAAACTCATAATCATTTTAATGTAATACTTGTTTTTCAAATATAACTAGCTGGTAATCAACCGCGCTTTGCGGCGGTTAAAAATCCGATCACAACACCACACAACAGTATAAATCAGGAATAGAGAGTTCAGAAATTACATATCGTAGCTGCAAAAGATCAGTTGCCCCGCCAAAACGACACCAACTTTTTTATATCATCACAACCCTTAAACCGGTAGGCCTCGGATGAATCATGATGCATAGCATCGTCACTGACCCAACCATTGGATTCATTGACCCAAACGACCACCGTGACCATTAGCACCAACATCATCGCCCAACATATATCACAGATCAAAGACAAACTAAAAAGATGACAATCGGGTCTTAGATAAGGAAAACCCCAACATCATTGATAAAAACATCAGTTTTATGTCTCAGATGAACGCTATGTCACCATCATCGACAAATCACATAAGGTATGGCCACCGGCGGCAGCAAGCACCACCATCAACGCATGCATGCCACGGCGGCACCGGAAGTCAGTGTGCGGCGGCATCCGGAAACCCTAAAAGGGTAACAGAGAGGCTGTGAAGAGTTCCCAGCTAGTTATATTTGAAAAACAAGTATTACGTTAAAATGATTATGAGTTTATTATAAGTATATATTTGGATATATATATATATATGTATGTATGTATGTATGTATATATATAGGGTTACAAAGAAAACTATCTTTTACTAAAAATCCGATCACAACACCACACAACAGTATAAATTAGGAATAGAGGGTTCAGAAATTATGTGTCGTAGCTGCAAAAGATCAGTTGCCCCGCCAAAACGACACCAACCTTTTTATATCATCACAACCCTTAAAACCGGTATGTTTGAAATGTCTCTTAAAGTATCAAAAGTGATACGGAGTGAGAACTGAGGATGGTGGCAATTTTTAACCCTCCATCAGGTCAATTTCACCGGTAGGCCTCGGATGAATCATGATGCATAGCATCGTCACTGACCCAACCATTGGATTCATTGACCCAAACGACCACCGTGACCATTAGCACCAACATCATCACCCAACATATATCACAGATCAAAGACAAACTAAAAAGATGAAAATCGGGTCTTAGATGAGGAAAACCCCAACATCATTGATAAAAACATCAGTTTTATGTCTCTGATGAACGCTATGTCACCATCATCGACAAATCGCATAAGGTATGGCCACCGACGGCAGCAAGCACCACCATCAACGTATGCATGCCACGGCGGCACCGGAAGTCAGTGTGCGGTGGCATCCGGAAACCCTAAAAGGGTAACGGAGAGGCTGTGAAGAGTTGACGGTACCCAGAGATCCAGCCGACGGGACCACCGCCTCCACCGCCACCATAAAGACCTTGTTCTTTCTATTAAACCTCAGATCCGTAGATCTTAAGCCCCACCGTAAGACTTCCGACAACACATAACGGCGAGGGGACGACAGGGTTCGGTGATGTGAAGTGAAGAACTGTACAATTCACCAAATTTATGTGGCAAAACCACAAACACAAAAAAAAAAAAATAAACACTATTTCTCAAAGTTGTCTATTCATATATGGATAATGAAAGGTTTTTCCTCTTTTAATTTATATGTGAAGTGAAGAACTATACAATTCATCAAAGTTATGTGCAAAACCACAAAAAAAAAAAACATTTTTTCTCAAAATTGTCTATTCATATATGGATAATATCGCAATCTTTCTTTCCGTAATTCTCAGTTATATTGCTATCAATATCCACTGTCCACTAACACTATAGAAGCGGTGGCCAAATCCATATTCTCCACTTACGTGCCCATTACAAGACAAATTCTTGTCACGGTTGGCAAGTAAATTACTTAATAATATTAATAAAATAAGTTAATAAATAATTTTTGACTTACATATCCGCAGTTCATACACCTTTATAGGATAAATGGTATTTTTAATTTTTAATGTTTTATGTCGAATATACTTATATCAATGCTAATAATTTTGACTAACTTGGGCGCTTGCCGGTCCTAAATAAAAAATATATGAAAATGTAAATGAAAAGAAATACATTGAAGAAAATGTTTGGGGTTTAAAAGAGACCAACAAAATAGAAAAACGGAATGCCTTGAGGAAAAGTATCAAAAATTAAAAGATATATATATATATATATATATAATATATATATATATATATATAGAGGAGGGATCCTAAGAAAACCAACATTTTTTAAGAAAACCATGAAAACCAAATTCATCCAATCAGAATTTTTCTTTAATTTTTCAGATTTTTATTATAAAAGGGTATTTATGTAATTTTATACATAATATATTCTTAATTAAGATTAAATCCCTACTTTTTCTCCAAATTCGATATGATGAGCAGAATTATTGGAACTGATTCTCTATATCGTATATTATTCAGTTACATTTTCTTCATCGATGCGTGATTGTTTATTTTTTGGATTCAATTCGAGTTTCAACAGATTCATAGTCGAATTCAACAAAGCTTTTAACGAAGAAGGTAGGTATCTGTTCATTGTTTACTGTATTTGTTTTCGATGTTGCTCTGTTTTCTGTGATCTTATGTTTTCACACATTTTAGGATGGAGAATTCCAATTCTAATGCATTGGTAACTGAATCTGGGATGGAAATTGAAGATTTTGATGAAGCGACACATTCAAAACTTATTGATGAGATCGATAAACCTTCAACCGGTAATAATCTCGAATTAGATTCATCGACCACATTTGTCCCATCAAATATGTACCGTGGAGGTGGACAAATATATCTTACTGGAGTTGAAAATGAAGGTAACTATTTTCCTTATATGTTTGGGAATTTTTTTAAAGTTAAACGTAATGATATGGATGTATACGTATATGTAAGTAACATATTGTTAATGTAACATATGGATGTTTACGTATATGTAAGCTGACAGAGGTAACCATATTTCTATACTAATGAATACGTATGAATCAAGTCTGATTACTTAATTGTCCATAATCAAAACATTTTAGATAGTGCTTACATATATGTATCCATATATGTAAATTTCTAAAAAATGACACCCCATCATTGTAATACTGTACTGAGCTATTATATTTTTTTTCATTATCAAGGTTCTTTATCTACCAATGTTTATGAATCTCCAAATGGAACACGATATTGGACTCCTAATGTTCCAGTTGAGTACAAGCTTGTTGTAGGAACCAAATTCGATACATGGCAAGATGTGATGAATATGTACGAAGCGTATGCTGAGAAGGCTGGTTTTTCTACTCGACTAGGTGCAATGAAAAGAAAGGATGGGGTGATTACTCACAGATACATGTTGTGTACCAAAGCTGGTAAGCCTAATGGTCAAGTTGTTGACACTTTGGAATCCACGTCAAAGTCCCCTATTCGTCGGACAAATTTTAAAGTTACTAATTGCCGAGCACGTATAAAACTAAGAGCTATTTTAGGCACATCAGCTTATGAGGTATATGATTTCGATGAGGTTCATAACCACGGATTAGTGAATTCAGACAATTTGGATATGACACGGAAAAGACGGAAGTTGAATTTTGTTGACCAAGAGTATATTGCCAAATGTCGTTTGGCAAATATTGGGCCAACCAAAGCTCATAGGCTACAAGTTGCATTAAAGGGTGGCCATCACATGGTGCGTGGTACAAAAACAGACTATAAAAATTTCAGTCGTGATATTACCAAGTACATTGGTAAAAGAGACGCACAAATGTTTGTAGATACAATGAAAGAACGTAAGATGTATAGAGAAAATTTCAGTTTCGAGTATGTTGCTGTTGATGGTGAGGTTAGATCATTTTTTTGGGTGGACAATGTTTCGAAGGTAAATTATGATGCTTTTGGAGATGTCTTGGCATTTGATGCAACATACCAGACAAATAAGTAAGTTTTTTTTTCTTTATTCAGTAATAAATCATACTTATTTATAATTAACTTTTTTTATTTCAGGTATAATATGATTTTTGTGTCATTTACCGGTGTTGATCACCATAAAAAGTGTGTAACTTTTGGTGCCGGGTTGTTGTATGACGAGACAATTGAATCTTACACGTGGTTACTCAATTGCTTCGTTAAAGCCCACAACAACAAACAACCAATGTTGATTCTTACGGATCAGGATGCGTCTATGAAAGTAGCGGTCAATAAGATTTTTGACAAGTCAATACATCGTTTGTGCATGTGGCATATCACTATGAAACTTCCATCAAAAGTATTATATTCTTATCTTTTTAAATCTACTTTAATGTCGTCATTATTTGTAAATATCGCATTCTTATATTGATATTCTTAGATACATAGATCTGACTTACATATATGTATGTTCTAAATATTAATCTTTACGTATAAGGAATCACCCTATTTTTTTGTGTAGGTTATTGGGAACAAGTTGAATAACACTAATTTACGTGCATCTATTCATAAGTTAGTTTGGAATGTGTACATGAAACCATCTGAGTTTGAACGTCGTTGGATTTTGCTGATGGAAGAGTACAGTTTGCAAGATCACCATTGGTTGTCTGACATGTTCTCCATTAGAGATCAATGGGTTCCTGGTTATTTCAAAGATATACCCATGTGCTGCTTAATGAAGACTACCTCTAGGTGTGAAAGTTCTAATTCTTATTTTAAAGTCAACTCAAGTGCATCCAATACTCTTGTTCAATTCTTGTTGTGCTTTGACTCTGCGATGGATGGACAAAGGTATAACCAACGTTTGTTAGAATATAGCACTGCAACTACAGTACCAAAACTTCGTACTTCTTTAGCAATCGAACGTAACGCGGCTGAGATTTACACACGCAACATATTTTTAGAAGTCCAAAAGGAAATACATAAATGCATATCATTATGTTACATAGTTAATCGTGAGATTCTGGATGGAACCTACGTTTATATGATCGCCCACGAAGATAATAGGTCGGATATTATCAACGAGTTCAAGGTTAACACTTGTCTAAACTTTTACATGTTTTCATATGTTTCAATTTATTGCTGAATTGCATCCTTTTCGACATTCATCTAATCCAAATTTGTTTTATTGCGTAGGTAACGCTTAAATTACTTGACAACTCGATTACATGTTCTTGCATGGGCTTCACGCGTATTGGTTATCTGTGTCGTCATGTTTTTTGTGTGTTTAGACACCATAAAATTGACAAAATTCCAGATCAATACGTGCATGTTCGATGGAGAAGAGATGTTCTACCTAAACATTTGTTTAGTATTGCCAACCGATATGGTGTGAATCAAAGTAAAAGTTCAATAATTAGACATCGTGTGATGGAAAACATGCAACAATGTGTTGATTTGTTAAGACATGACACTGACCGACTAGCATGGCTTGACAAGCATGTGGAGAAACTAAAGCAAAAAATATTTGATGACTTTCCAGTGCAGCATGCTAAAAATAACATTGATGTTGTAATTGAAGAGGTGGTAGGACAATCCGAACCAAAAAATATTGAAGTCAATGCTCCGCAAGGTATAAGAAACAAAGGATGTGGTACAAAACGAAGACTAATTGGTCCAGGGGAGAAGGCAAAAGTCAAGAAAAAAGAAGCTACAGGTTGTGCAATTTTTGTCATAAAGTTGTAAATGATCACGATTCCAGAAACTGTCCCGAAAAGAAGAAATTAAAGGATAAGATGGACCAAGGTGATATTTCTGAAGACGCATCTCTTATGGAAGACGAAACAGTTGATTCTGACGATGGAATAAATGACGATTACGGAGATTCTGATGCACTTTAGTATCATTATTAATTGGCATACACACACGTATAAGATTTTGCGTTAACATAGTTTCTTATAAGTTTGTCATTTTAATTATGTTTCTAATTGGGTAATGTTCTACGCACATTTTGTTACGGATGGATTATATTTCATTGCTGTGGGTGTCACATGATAAATGATTTGTTGGTCCATCGTTATTTATTTGTGTATAAACAGTGAACAGTCAACATAATTGCAATTGCTTACATATAAGTAAGCATTATATATGGTAAAATAAACACAAGTAAACATAATATGTAAGCATACAATACTTTTACATATATGTAACCAACTTATATGTTAAAAGTGTTTATAGAAAATTTGATATATTCTTACATATAGTAAATTTGTACACACCAATTTTTAACAAAAGTTTTCAAATGTTTACATATATGTAAGCATCTTATATGTTAACAATGTTTATGTAATCATATATGTTAGCAGACATCATCATACTGCATTTTTATCTCAAAACAAGATGTATTAGTTCTTTATATATAGACCCATTTAATGTAAGCTTATACAGATACGTATAGTAATTTTGTACACACCAAATTTTAACAAATTGGTTCTAATGTGTACATATATGTAAGCAACTTATGTGTTAACAAATGGTTATGTAAGCATATATGTTACCAAACATCATCATACTGCATTTTTAGGTCAAACCAAGCTGTATTAATTCTTTATATATAGACCCATTTAATGTAAGCATATACAGATACGTATAGTAAATTTGTACACACCAATTTTTGACATATTTTTTCAAATGTTTACATATACGTAACCAACTTATGTGTTAACCAATTTATGTAAGCATATATGTTACCAAACATCATCATACTGCTTTTTTTTCTCAAAACAAGATGTATTAGTCCTTTATATAAAGACCCATTTAATGGAAGCATATACATATACGTAAACAAGCTTTATACCATAAGCATAGAACATACAAACTTGTAATTCAAACATCAGATAATATAACATATGAAATGTTAATCATTCAAATTTCCCAAAAGAAGACTTCTTACAATCCTACTGGTTCAACAAAAAAAAACAAAAATCATAAAGATCTAATCTAATATATGTTTTCATTCACCATGTCTTCTGCCTCCATCATTACTTTTTCGCGATATACATTAATATCTGACATCAGAATTTTAAAAGCATATTTCTTTCTCAAAGAAGCTATTTTGGTTTTCTTCCTCTTTTCATCACTTGGAAACCCGCAGTCCCAGTTTTTCACATGATTACCCATGTACATTTCCATATGCCGCATGACGAACACTCCACAATCCACATAGTTCTTTGATGTCGCCCATCCAATTCTGAGTTTTTCTGGGTAACATGACTCGATTTGACTCCACTTTGGGTGTCCAATTGATCGCAGATAATACACAAAGATTTCTTTCTGCAAAACAGTTTAAAGAAATATTAAACTTAGGTCACACTTAATCTAATCAAACTTAAATAGCTAAATAAATGTAAAGGAAATTTCTAACAACTAACCACTTTGAGAGCCGTTGACTTTTTATTATAATCTTGATCATCGACAACACTAACAAAACTTTCTTTCTCGTTCATATTATCAATGATCGTGATACCTGGATATTTGAAATTAAAGCATATGTGTATCTAACTGGTCAACAACAAAATGCCCAAGTTTCGCCGGTATACCATCAACATTGAAATTTAGAATTTTACCAAAACCCATGCTCCTTACACAATCTCTTTGCCTTTTGTTCATCTTCCTAACTGCATTATATAGTTGATGTGGTGATGAACGTGTGCGAATACCAAACCACTTGCTAACAGCTTCTACCTTAGAACCTAACCCATCTCTTTCTTTATCATACTCACTTTCATCATTAACATGTACATTCTTCTTTTTTAATTTCCTACCATTAATCTTTTCAGTTCTATCTGTTAAAATATAAGTAAGAACAAAATGTATTGTTAACTAAAAATATATTAATATGAGGGTACAATACTCATAATCATACATATATGTATAGTTTCAAATTAATACATACCTTTTCCATCAACCTTTTCTGCTTTTCTCTTAATCCCTTGCTGTTGAACATTTTTTGTTGTTCCAGTTGGTGAGGTAGTATCTGATTAAGATGTTTTACATTGTAATATCATTAGTTTCATGTTATTTACATTGATTACTTATTGTTTACATACCTTCTCTGGCATTCTTTCTCTTCTTTGAAATTACTCCTGATGAAGCTTTATTGTATTTTGATTCAACTACACATACATAACTAAGATTATCATACATGTTTAATTTCCTATTTACATATGTGTATCCACTGGTTACATATATGTATCCATCTGATTACATATATGTATCCAGTTACGTTCAAAAATTTTCATACTAATAAACAGTAACAAATGCATATCAAACTGGGTTATAAAAGGCACAAAATCATAACATTTTAAATAATGATTACATATATGTAATCATTTGTGTTCACTGATGTACATACTAACAAACAACAGTAAATGCATATCAATATGTGAACTAAAGGTGACAACCATAACTTTTAAAAGAATGGTTACATATATGTATCCATATGTGTTCATATATGCACATACTAACAATCAATAATAAATGACTATTAATCACTGTACTAAAAGGGACATTACAAAAACATTTTAACAGAATGATTACATATATGTATGCATATATATAAACATCACTGTACATATATGGACTAACAAACAATTAAGAATAGTGCTTACATATATATAAACATCACTGGACATAATGAAAACATTTTAACAGAATGATTACATATATGAGGGTACAATACTCATAATCATACATATATGTATAGTTTTAAATTAACACATACCTTTTCCATCATCCTTTTCTTCTTTTCTCTTACTCTCTTTCTGTTGACCATTTTTTGTTGTCCCAGTTGGTGAGGTAGTATCTGGTTAAGATGTTTTACATGGCAATTTCATTAGTATCATGTTATTTACATTCATTACTTACTGTTTACATACCTTCTCTACCATTCTTTATCTTCTTTGAAGTTACTCCTGATGAACCATTTTGTCTTTTGATTCAACTACACATACATAACTAAGAATGTCATACATGTACTATGATGTCATTGTAAAATTATACATATATATAATAATCAAAATAAAATACCATTCGTTAGGCTCATAATTTCCTTTATACGTAACAGATTCTCCTTTACTTCTTGTATCACATTCATCTTATCGATATCACTTATCTTTCGATTTGCCACTGTTAAAGTAGAATAAATAAAAAATTCAATTACGTAGAACAATGTTTAAATATACAACTTACAATAGGTCGCTTTAATTTCTTTCGTATCAATACTTTTTTTACCAGCTCTCCCCTGTTTTGATTCAGTATGCAATCCTGTATTAAAATTCATTTAAATACAAAAACACGGTAAAATAGATACTCAGTTGATTAATTTGATAAAAAAACACATGATTATAATTAAAAATGATATTAACCTTTCATATCTGATCCTTCTTCATTATCTCCAACAACGATAGGATCAGATGAAGTGTTTTTAAATTTATTAAAGGTATAGTGCAACGCAATTCTCCCACTTTTCCTCCTACTTCCGGATGACATCTACATGAAAGGTAGTTTAAGAATAAAAAGGAATAGCATAGCAATCAAATAATTCACAAATAAAAGGGACATAATATTAATCTTTTAAAGGCAGCTTACATACATGTATACATTTGTGTACACATATGCACATACTAAACAACAATAAAAAATGCTATCACCGTCAAATCCCAGTACTTGATTACGATCACATAAAAATAACATTTTAAATCTGGGTACTTAACAAGCACTAATCAAACTATTTTAGAGTTTGCTAACATATATGTACCATGATTATTTATATTTCAGATTACTTCATTGTCGATTATCAAAACATTTTAAATATTGCTTACATATATGTATCCATATGTGTACACATATGTAAATACAAACAAACAAAACCAATTGAATATCAATCAAACAAATCAACACTTGATTACATACACGTATCAACAAAAATTTTAAATATGTGCCCTAACAAAACATTTAACAGCTTGCTTACATATACGTATTCAAATTATCACACTTACGATTTAAGAAACAAATGAGGACAGGAATACATATGAACAATCACCTATATTTACATGAATGTTACAAATTGATTCTGATATGCATACTTAAAAACCCATATTCAATCAACATAGGCGATGCTTACATATACGTATACATCTGTGTACACATCAACAAATCCCCAATTGTACAGCATAACAATTTACATTACCAATCCGGAAAAAGCCCTAGCATTTTAGTGTTGATACCATAACATAATGATGATTAATGTTTCGGAACCCTCTAACCGAGCAATCGTTTTCATCTTATCACAACATTTCCTACTTCGATTCGGCCGACATTTATAAAAAAACACACATTATTGAAGTTTCAAATCTTCTTAAAGCACATATACTGCATTATGCAATCACAAATCACTCACATTTACATATTACCTATCTTCCATTCCATTTCTATTAGCAGAACACATACCTTTTTGCCTCTGTTCGTCGCCGAAACCCTTCTTCGCAAGAATCACAGTCCTTCGCCTATGTCGAAGCCGGATTGAAAGAAAGTTTCAATCTTTTTAAATTTCTTCAAAGAATCTATCACCAATTTGGAGTGAGTGGGCGAAATTCGGGGGATTTGTTATTAATCGGATTGGTATTGGCGGTTACATACCAAAAGTAATATTTTGTGTTGCCTAAACTACCCTTTTGTAGACTAATCTTAATAAGGATTTCTCAATTAATTACAAATTTGCCACTTTCAATATTAACCATTGATCTAAACTAATCAATGGCTCACAAGTGGTTTTTTTAGTTTTCTTAATAATAGTGGTTTTCTTAGGAACCACCCCCTATATATATATATATATATATATATAAATATATAAATATATATATATATATATATATATATATATATAAGGTACTAGATTAGTATCTTATGTATTACAGAATTATACAACCATGCTTGAAAACAAAATATGATTACAATTACATATAAATAACTATTTTAAGTAAATAAATAATAATATATTTTTTCTGAACCTTTTTTTATAAAAAATTATGTTTTTAAATAATTTGTTTTAAGAAAAATAATTTATTTTAATTAAAACTTTGTTGCATTTTGAATTTTATAAATTTTTTTTAAAAAGTGTGTATTTAATAAAAATATACATGTTTTTAATTTATTAAATTATATATTTTTTAATTTGAAAATGGTATGAGTAATATTATTTAGATTCAATATTGTTATAAACAATATGAAAAATGGGAAAGTTAGTATGATTAATCTTACAATTACGTAACGTCTTATCTTGTTTTTTTTATTATAGATAGATAGATATATAGAAAGACAGATAGACAGATAAACAGATATATATATATATATATATATATATATATATATATATATATATATATATATAGATATGATAGAAGCTCATTTATTAAACGAATTATATTTAGTAATAAACATGAAAAGTTACACTATGATATTTTAATATAAGATATTATTAAAATTATATATGCATAATAGTTCAAGAAATAAAATAAATATATTATTTTTTTAAACCACTTATCTAAATAGTTTTATTTTCACACATTCGTTTAAGATTTTTTATAAATTTTTTTATAAAAATCTTGTTGATTGAAAACTATGCTTTGTAATTATTCTAGTTGTTTTTATAAGACTACTTTAATAAAATATTAACTTTTTGTATAATTTTTTTAAAAAAACATCGATTTAAAATTTTTTTTCAATAAGGTTTAGTGTTTTAGAAAATTTCATATATATGAAATTTTTATTATTATCTTAGTTTTAACAAAACAATGTGATTTTTTAGTTTTCTTAATAAAATCTATTTTTATAAAGATAGCTTGATTTTAAAAGATCTAATGAGAGAAATAAATGTAGCAATTAATAAAATTATTTTTTAATAAAAGAGAGAAATTAGTTTGAATGTTTAAATTATAAAAATACATTTTTGTAGGAAAAAATATGTGAGAATATCTAGAAGAATAACAAATGGTAAAACGGTGGATTAAGAGAAGTACAAGTGCCAAAAAAGACTCTTTTTTATCATGTATAAGAGATTAGAGCGGACACGGTTTGGAGTGAAACTTATTTTACTAAAATTTTATTATGTAAATATGGTACATGTATGTTTCTTATTTTCAATTGATCATATGTTACAAATTTTGCACTATTTGCCGCTAAGATTGTTTGAGAACACCAAATGCTCGTTTCTCAGCCTTCCTTGTCGCTTCTTGAGCTACTTTAAATTAAGTGGACAGTTGAAGATTTCACAAATACAAAATATTCAACATATAACCATCAAGAATATATTCATGCTATGATACTGATGTAGCGCGCGGAACGAATCGAAGTAATATCACGTTGATTCTGCGAATACCCGTGAAGTTCTACACCCAAACCCATAAATTCGACTCAAGAGTCACGAATTTGGAAAGACAGAGTTTTTAATTCTCAATAAAATCAGGCGTCCTTCTACATTACAAGAACTGAACTTAAATAAGCAAATAAACATTCGGGATGGTCCTAAAACAAGCAACTCTAGGCCCAAATAAAAGACCAAAACAAATTCGAAAACTAGAAAAAACATAAAAGTGCCCAAAAGCCCATTTAGAGGTCTTATTTCAGAAAATTAACAGGTGTCCTTCTACATTACAAGAACTGAACTTAAATAAACAAACAAACATTCAGGATGGGCCTAAAACAAGCAACCCTAGGCCCAAACAAAAGCCCAAAACAAACTCGAAAACTAGAAAAAACATAAAAGTGGCCCAAAAGCCCATTTAGAAGCCTTATTTCAGAAAATTAA
Source organism: Flaveria linearis (assembly GCA_024085815.1). Classification (NCBI taxonomy): domain Eukaryota; kingdom Viridiplantae; phylum Streptophyta; class Magnoliopsida; order Asterales; family Asteraceae; genus Flaveria; species Flaveria linearis. The sequence goes on along the minus strand of CM044014.1, from coordinate 59,218,321 downwards.
CGGGATAACACGCCTACGGCTGGTTAGCATAACTTGGCCCTTGTTTCTGCGGTCGTTTTGACTGGTAGCACGTCAGAAACGGAAACTCACAGCCCAGGTTACGCCCATTTTCGTGAAGCGCGGTATTGAGCCTCCAAAAAGAGTAAGGCTCGCTCTTCAACACTTGAGCCCGCATCAGATACTCCATTAACTTTAGACAAAGACTCAATTGTTACTCCATTTATAATGTTGTTGATTATCGAGAACTTGATAAGAACATTATTGTTATTTTTAGAACCTTTAACACCAAGAATACATGCTAAAACAATAGATATTGTGACGCTACTACTTCTAACATTATTGTCGAGTGTAGATGATCACCTCATACGCATTAAGCTTTTCATGTGGTAGGATAATTTGTCCACTCCTAATGTATTCAAATAACGGTACCATGCATGTCGTGAAACTTACGTCTCACTTCATGCACCTTATACAATCGTTGAATATCACCCTGCATCGGTTTACACAATTACTTTCCATAGAACTTAAAAACACATTTACATAATTTATAAATACTTAATTTTCCTATAAAGTTTTTTTACCGCTCCTCGTGGAGTAGATCCCGCATCCAACCAAGTCTTTGAACAGGGAACGAAGTTCCCCAGCAGCATAGAGCTTGGGAAGCTCGGACCCGGTCAAGATCCGTTTGACATATTCTAATACGTTTCCTATGGGCGGAAGGTGTCGTATGCTATTTGGTGATAAACCCTTTTGATTTCTCTCACATCCCATGCTAATCTAGAATGGTAGCTCTCTTTCTAAGAGCACACTAGGTTGTTTATTTTTATTTGAGTGTGTGTACTATATATATAGTATAGAAGATATTTGTGAGTGGTTGTGAGCGAAACAAAAACATAATTTATAGGGGTTGTACTGTGTTGTACAACCCATATAAAATTTTTAATATTTTTTAAAGTGATTGTAAGTATATTATAGAGAAAATGTAACGATAAGAATATAAAAAAAATATAATTTATGAATAGAAAAACTAGTATGAATGTTCTAAATCATTAATTAATTTTAAAAATAGTTTACGTTAATTTATGTTATAAATTCAAACAATCTTTATGCCAAAAAGATTCTTATGATATAAATATCAACCAATAGTAGAATTCCAGCTGCAGTAAGTAACGGCAGTATACTCGCAAAATCTTTAATTAAGAATTTTGGTGGAGTACAGGATAAGATTAATTTGCTGCAAAATGTCAAAGAAAATGAAATATATGTTGGCCCAGATAGTGGCCAGCTACCCACTACACATTGACTATATGCATGAAATCACATTATAAATAAAGACCAGAAACACACTAGTTTCCTCATCTTTCTTCCATATTTCCTTCAAAAATGGCTTCAAAGACATTCCTTCTTCTTGCTCTAGCTTTTGCTGTTGTCCTTGTCATCGCCTCACAAGTCGCTGAGGCCGAAGACTTAACCTCCAACCATTATGGTAAGTATTTATGTAGCGATATAACATTGTTACTATTCGATAAGTTAGTTTAATTAATAAGTTATAATAATGAACCAATAAGCTATTATACATAAGTTTATGTATATAGTTATCAACTTATTAATCAATAATTGTATTATGGCTTCTCCGTCATATTATGATGAAGAATATTGCACTTTGTAAATATCACAAAACTTACTAATTGTTCTCAAATTCCAATTAACAATACACTTGCATGTTTATTCTCTAATCTACGAGTCAGAGAAGGAGGACTATTTTCATAATATGTCTATCATAAGTTGGATATCAAATTATATTAGTATATTAAACTAATATACAGAGGCATCGCTATCAAATTAACACCAAATCAAAATTTTCAATTAGTGAGTTTATTAATTTCTTGAATCTTGTTTTATGTTAAATTATTTTAACATGTGTGACTACAAGTAACCTATGTCTTCACACCAATAAATATGCAACGAATGTTAATTGTTTTAGTATGCATGCATCATCGATAAAGATTTTATTAATTTGTTCTACTGCATGCATTTTGATTACTGGAAGTATATATATAAATTATGAGTAATATGGAATGATGCAGGTGAGGTTGACGGTCGTGGAGGATACAACCACGGTGGACATGGAGGCCATGGCAAAGGTGGTGATCATGGCGGGCATGGTGGTGGTCATGGTGGCGGTGGAAGACATGGTGGTTGCAAGCATGGTTGTTGTGGGCATTACAACCATGGAGGGTGCAAGTGTTGCTCCACATTTGAAGAGGCAACCGCGTATAAACAAACTCAAAACTGATGATAAAGGGAACTGATCGCGGGTGAACCGTGGTTTTAGTAGCTAGCCTACTAGAAAGATGGTTCATCATGTATCATGTAGTGCTTATATGTGTAATAATCCCCATGACTTCTTTAGACAGAAACATGCGATTAGTATGTGTACAATAAGGGTGGCTTTGTACACCAACTATATATCATATCTATCTCGATCCGTGCCTTATTACAGTTTACTTTTACTTTTGTTGAACAACGATTTTTTTTAATTTTACAATATATTTGTGCTGGCAATACCAATGCTATTAGACGTACTATTAGATCATAGGAAATACTTTATGATCTATCTACATAAATCCATGCATAAAGCACAAATTGCAACAAATTGTCAATTCTATTTATATATTTTTTAAGAACTTCAAGACTCGTCAACATTAATATATTGACGAGATGAGGATAAAAACAACATTATGATCATCCAACAGTAAAGGCCTCTAAGGAAAAGTCCTAACACAAAAAAAGTGAAAATCCACATTCCACAGCCAATTACAAAGATTTCAAATGTAGAATCTAAATAAAGATTAAATTTCCAAATTAAAGTAAGATACGAAATAACTCATTGTAAAAACCCCAATTACATTGAGTGTAACATCCTAAGCAAATCTAACATCGATTATGGACATGAGAGATGTTAAATTCATAAGGAATGTCCTGACTCAAACACCACCAACGCGTTTTGATGTATTGGTTGTAGATGAGACGAAGATTCCACAAGTTAAGCATGACCAGGTACGTGGTAGCAATCCAAGGTTGGATAAACTATTTTGAAGTTTTCATCCAAGTAACCAAAAGCAAATCTGTGAGTTCTATGTGGCTAAAATAGACAACAGGGTATGCGGGGCCGGATGTTACACAAGTAGTTAGAATTACTGTTGTGTCGTTCGATATGATAGGATTGTTAAAAATAACCCATAATATATAGCATACAGATCATTTAAATAAGTTTTACCAAATGACATAATTAGCCCCTAATAGTATGAGTGGGTTATTTGATGAAAATACCCCATAATTATAATTAGAGTTTCACCTTAGTTGTTATAAATAGAGGAGTAGAGACATAACCAAAACATACCAATAATTTTTCCATCAAGATCATCCATCAATCCCTCTAGACATCATAACAGAAACGCGTCAATCGATCATGGTATCATCATCCTCGTGAAAGATCTCGATTCTCACAAGTAAGTTTTATCGTTTTAATGTTTAGTTCATATTTGGGGTTGAACCCACATGATTAAGGTTTCATGTTTTCATTCATTTTCAAGATATAATCAACATGTGGTATCAGAGCATAATGTTGATTATATCGATTCAATCTTGCGTAATCAGTTCCTGAAAATTATTATTAACATATGATCTGTGAATCAACTGCTTTTCCGGTTATTAGCTTTGGTGATTAAATCCAAAATAACTTAACTTTCAAAATACATATCCTTATGCATACCTTATCCTTATCTATTATATTAGAAAGGATTTTTAAATACTGAAAACATTGTTGAAAGTTTGTACTAGAAAGTTTTTTTTCTTCTTTTCGATCTGGATATTCATGTACAAATTAATTTTGTGAATATGCTTCGTATTCTTCCGGAATTGGTTCTATTTGGGTTTGGAATTGTCAAAACATTAATAATGACATTTATCAAAATCATATTAGTTTTCATAATGGGACCTACTAAAGAAACGCCCAGAAGGATATCTGGACGCTCTACTTACGGCCCGTAAGGGCCTTCACGGGCCGTAAGCACTGTAGGTTAATCAAATCAATCATTCAAATTTTCAACGGCCCGTGAAAGAGGTTATATACTACAGAAACAGGTATTTCCTATGGATTTTTTGTTACGAAAAATATCCGTAGCAAATTTGTTAAGGAGTAGCTACGGATTTGTTATGAATATATTTTGCTACGATTTAACTACAGATATACCGTAGCAAGCTGTGGTCATAGCAAATCTGTAAGAAAAATTAATCAAAATTGATAAAGTTAATATATTAAAAAACAAATTAATAAAATTCATAGCAAATCTGTAGTAAAATCAATAATTAAATTTTATGAGAAAAGAATAATAATTAGTCTAGCAAAATACATAGCAAAATTCGTAGCAAGAATAAGAAATATATTTAAAAAAATTATTTTAATAAAATCTGTAGGAAGATCCGTAGCAAAAGTGAAACATATGTATTTAAATAATGAATAAAAAATTGCTTCATGAATTCCGTAGTAAAATCTATAGCAAAATAAAAAATCTGAAATGTAATTAACAATAAATATCCATCTCGTAGCAAAATTCGTAGCAAATCAAGAAAATAAATTTTAAAATAATTTAATTAGACTTCGTAGCAAAATTCGGATTGGCATAATCAGAGTGAATGAGGTCAATAATAGTCAACTAAAAACAAGTAGTATCAATATTGATCAGATATGGATAATTAATGTTAATAATATGTTAATAATGGTCAATCATCACCGATTAGGGTCAATGAGTTTAATATCTATTGATTAGGAAAATAGTCGCAATCAAAGAATTAATTTAAAATAACGTTGATCAAGACAAATTAAGATTAATATTGATTATGTTTGATAATTAGGATTAAGAATGAGCAATTAGTCCATATTAGTTAGTCATAATGAATTATGGTCACATATAGTAAAATTTGGTTACATATAATAAGCCATGATTAATGATAGTTGAATATCATTGCATTGTCCAGCCTATTATGACTCATTTTGTACAATTATAACTTATTGTGGATTGTTATGACTCATCACGACCCATTATGACAATTATATATGATGTGATATGACACGTTAGATCAAAATAGTTCAAATGGTTAAGACTTGATTAGTCATAATGGTTCATGGTCAAAGATAATTATTATAGGTGATATAATGGTTGGTAGCGGTAAATCTTATTAAAATATAACGATTCATATTCACAAATGCGTATGTATGACCTACCATAACTTCTTATATGTCATAAAGACTTATAATGACCCATTATAACATACTACAACTCATTGTGATACTTATGGCACATACAACAGATTAAGTCAACATATCAATTCCTCCGTAAAAGTGATGTGTGATCATTACAAGTGCAAGTTTTGGTGGAATGAAGAGAAAAAATTGTTGTTAAAAATGTTAAGTCAACTTTATCAATGTAGATCAAACTTGAGTAATAGCTATGATTAGGTGTCAAACTCAATGAATACATCAAATAACAGTCAATCATAAAAGATCGTAACAAAATATAATGATCTACAATCAAATATGATATAATTAACTCTTACAATTCCTTACGGGATTTCATAATTTTTAATGACTCATTATGACACAATGTAGGGCTGCAATTTACAACGCAACCCATTATCATCATATGAAGCAATTTAAAATAAAATGATTTAGTGTTTAGGTTAAGTGTGCCCAATTCAAAAAGAGGTCTAACATGTTTAAATATGTGTATAAATAAATATAGATATAATAATAATTATAATAATAATAATAATAATAATAATAATAATAATAATAATATTATTATTATTATTATTATTATTATTATTATTATTATTATAATTATTATTATTATTATTATACAAATTATATTTTATAATCCAAACAGTTGACTACTCGCTAATATTTATCCTAACTAACAATTTGGTCAGTATAAATCGCAACTTTTGATTTTGTTACCCATTAACAGTACTAGTTTAACTATTTGTTAACTCCTTTATTTTGATGACATGGCACCTCGTGACGTGGCATGTGACATGTCATATTACATATTTAAAATAAAAATATAAATACGTTACTTAATTTTTATGTCTCTTTATCTACGAGCCACATCACGTGATACGTTATCAAAAACCAACGGAGTTAACGAAGAGTGATACTGGAACTGTTATTAATAACAAAATCAAAGGTTGATATTAAACCCTATTAAAATTTTTAGTTGGGATTGATATTCACCAATAGTAAATAATTTGTATTGATAAAATCTAATTTCTATAATAATAATAACATAAATAAATAAATAAATAATAATATATGTATATATATAGTGACATTGAGGGAAAGAAACCCTTTTTTGTTGAAATTGGGGAACTGTAACCACGTTTTTGACCTATCTATATCATCTTCAAATCAAACCCATGTTTATGAAACTGATTCACAAAGAAATCGGGATGTTTATCCCCGTATCAAGAACCGGTCGCTCCTCATCAACCACGTTTTTGACCTATCTATATCATCTTCAAATCAAGAACCGGTTGCTCCTCATCAAACGTCCACCCCCACGAAGAACTTGTTGCTTTCCTTCAAAGAAATTCCAGCGGAGAGACTCGAATCGACGAGGTAATTCAATTTTGTCACACCCCAACCTTGACGGCGGAAACGTCGAGGTGCGAGGATTAGGATTGTTCACAGCCACATAACGCTATGTTAAAGTATAAAATGCCATTAATCAATTGTTTTCAATCACCACATACATCAATGTCTCAAAATAAATTAAACAAAAACAAGAATTCAATCGTCTTTATTAAACCTAGGTCCATGATCTAGGTTTATGCATTCCTTCAATCATCGCTAAGCTTGCACATTACCTGAAACATGTTGAAAATAAAGTCAACTAACTAGTTGGTGAGTTCTCTTGGTTTTAAATACAATAAGTATACAAAATGTGGCAATTCTAGTCAATGGTCACAAGATAGCAAGTATGTAGAACATGCATAGTTACAATCAAGCCTCGACTGAATAATATGAATAAGCATGATTAGCTAAGTGTATTTGGTTCCCTAGTGCACAAGCATACGGCTCCTAGGAGTCGGCAATACATCGACTTTAGCACCAAATAGGCTTGTCAGGCCCAAAGATCTAAGACTTCGCTAGGCTAGCAATAGTTAATGATTGCACACGTATGTCACATCTCATATAATACTTAACATATCCAAACAACCACGACTATGTAAAGAATTACACGTGTGTAATAAGTATCAAAGCGTGTATATGTAAGTTTGTATAAGCAACATGTTTCACCCCGAAAGATGTGAAATAATCATAAAGCGGGGCATAAGAACTCACATGTTTAATAAAGGAGACTTGTAGATGTAATAAGAATAACCACGAATAAGATTTCCAACACAAACGTCACAATGCACCTAAACGAAATAAAGTAGCGCGTTATAATTTGTTTGATGATTAATTGTAGGTCTAATAATTATCCGTATTTATTACATGTTAATAACGCGATCGGTTAAATGGAACGAATGGATTATACTTGGTATAATCAATTGTTAGCGCGTAAGAGAAATAATAAATAAAACTTGATTAAATTGTACGTTCGACTGGTTTATAAGGATTGTATATAATAGTGATTTAGTTATTATAAGGAACTATATAAATATATATATATTTATAGGTATAAGTAATTAAACAATTTAATTGTTTGAATATTTACATATAAATATATATACTAAATAATTATGATATTGTGTATAATAATCAATAAATGATTTAGCTATTAAAAGAACTATGTATAAATAATATATATGTATATAAGTAACTAAACAATTAAATTGTTTGAATATATATATATAACTACATATACTAAACAATTATAACATTGTATAATCATAATAAGTGATTTAATTACTAAAAGAAATATATATAAATATATATATATAGGTATAAGTAACTTAAATAATTTAATTATTTAAAAATATAAATTTACATATTCAAGTATTATATTTACTCATTTCTTTTGTATTTTTAAAGATACAAAAATGTATTTATAAATACAAAAGTAATTTATAAAAATTTAATTTAGTCATAAAATTAATTAAACAAAAGAAAGAAAATAATCTGCATTTTATAAAATTAATTTTAGAAATTTTCAGAATTTAAAAAGGTTAAATAAATAAAAAGAAATAAAGAAAAGAAGAAAAAAATCAAAAAAAGAAAACAGGGGAGGGGGGCTGCCCGGGGTCGAACCCGGGGCCTCCCTGTGAACATGGGACGGAGGAACCAGTGAACCAGGGCCGAGGCCTTGGTTCATTTCGGTTCATTTTAAATTTAAGTGAGCCGCCCCAGTTTTCCCCCAATCCGATGAACCCTAGGTTCATCTGATCTGAAATTGACCCTCGATTCGATATCAAACACTCGAATCATCATAGGGCTTTTGTTCATCGACTAAAAACGAGTGGGTAACAGGTTTTGATTACCTGTTCGGATGGGATTTAAGAGGGTTTCGAGTTCGGCTGTGATTCGAAAGTTTTCGAATTGGGGCTTTATGATTGAGAGGCTTTCTGGTGAAATTGAGAGTTTAGTGAGTTCGGGAACTTCAAAATGATTCAGAAGTCCTTAACTTATAGCTTCGATTACACGGTTTCGGGCTTAACCAATTCGATTTGAAACCGCGTTCGAATTTACCAAATTTGAGAGATTTGAGTTGTTAATTTGTGTTATAGATTGATTGATTAATTGTATAGACCGCGTATTAACTTTAGGAATGATTGATTTGATTCAATTTGTGATTTTAAACATGATTTGATTCGAATTTTTTTAGAATTTTGATTCGGTTTTTGATTTGGAAAGGTTTCGAGCGGGAAATTGAAATTTCGAGTGGGTTCGGGTTCGAAACTGAGGGTCGAGCGAGTTTGGGGGTTTAATTGGGGTCAAATCGCCTTAAAATGGAGGTTTTGAGGTTCGCCGGAGCTCGCCGGCCGGCGGCCGGAAAATCGGTGAGAGAGAAAGCAGTTTGGTTTTTAAATATTTACCAAATGGTCCCTCAACTTTTGATTATTATTACTTCAGGTGGAAAACTTCTTTTAAAATTTTGAAATTGACAAAAATACCCCCTGGACTTATTATTATTATTATTATTATTATTATTATTATTATTATTATTATTATTATTATTATCATTATTATTATTATTATTTTTATTATTATTATTATTATTATTATTATTATTATTATTATTATTGTTATTATTATTATTATTATTATATTATTATTATTATTATTATCTATTATTATTATTGTTAGTATTATTATATGTATATAAAAAACGATTTACTAAAGATGCTATAAAATGGCATAATAAAATGAACACAAAAATACAGAATGTTACAGTCTCCCCAACTTAAAAGAATTTCGTCCCGAAATTAAGAATCAAAAGGGTTACAAGAATAAGTAAGGGTAAGTCTTCTTCATATGTTCTTCACGCTCCCAAGTGAATTCCGCTCCTCGTTTGTTCTCCCATCGAACCTTTACAATTGGGGTCGTAGAGGTCCTAGTCTTCTTCATAATGCGATCCATGATTTCGACGGGTTTTTCAACGAAGTGTAGTGATTCGTCGATCTGAATGTCTTCCAATGGCACATGCAAATTATCGTCGGCCAGACACTTCCTCAGATTCGAGACGTGGAAGACAGGGTGAATTCCACTAAGGTCGGAGGGTAGTTCTAGTTTGTAGGCCACTTTCCCGATCCTTTTCAGGATCTTGAAAGGCCCTACAAACCTTGGAGCTAACTTGCCCTTCCTTCCAAAGCGAACCACACCCTTCCACGGTGAGACCTTGAGAAGGACCATCTCCCCAACTTGGAATTCCAGTGGCTTGCGACGTTTATCGGCGTAGCTTTTCTGTCGACTCCTTGCCATTTCCAGGTTCTTGCGGATGATAGCGACTTTATCGGTCGTCTCTTGTATGAGCTCGGGACCGGTAATAAGATTCTCGCCAACGTCGGTCCAGCAGATTGGTGAACGACACTTACGACCGTAAAGTGCTTCGAACGGTGCCATTTGGATGCTTGAGTGGTAACTGTTGTTGTAGGAGAATTCTGCGAGCGGTAGGTGCGTATCCCAGTCGCCCCCAAAATCAAGGACACAGAGACGTAACAGGTCTTCCAGGGTTTGGATCGTCCGCTCGGTTTGGCCATCGGTTTGGGGATGGTAAGCCGTGCTTAAATCCAATTGTGTACCCAGAAGTTCTTGCATAGTAGACCAAAAGTGAGAAGTGAATCGAGCGTCTCGGTCAGATATAATGTGAAGAGGCACACCATGACGGCTTACGATCTCGTCGATGTAAATCCGGGCTAACCTTGACGTCTTATATGTGTCGCGTATGGGTATGAAATGTGCCGACTTAGTTAATCGGTCGACGATTACCCATATGCTATCGTGCCCGCGAGATGTCCGAGGTAACTTGGTTATGAAGTCCATGGATATATGTTCCCACTTCCACATGGGAATTTCGGGTTGTTCGAGTAATCCACTTGGACGTTGATGCTCCGCTTTAACCTTCGTGCACGTAAGGCACTTAGCAACATAGGTTGCTATGTCTCGTTTCATTCCGGGCCACCAATATTGACTCCGTAAGTCCATGTACATTTTATCGGAGCCCGGGTGGATAGAATAACGAGTCTGATGTGCTTCGTTCATGATAGAAGCCCGAAGGTTATTGCGTTTGGGAATCCAGATTCGGTTTGCGAAATACATTAACCCATTGGCTCTTGTTTCCAATTGGGCTAAGAGATTTGGCTCGAGCTCTTCCTTCATACTCCCTTCGGTTTGCACCGCTTGCTGTGCTTCTCGAATACTCGCCTCGATGTCACAATCGATCCTTAAGTTCTGCAATAACACCGTAGCATTGTTGACATCGAGTCGGACTTCAGTATCAAACTCTCCCAATGTATCGAACCATTGGCGTCGGTCGCGAATCTCTTGAACGGAAACCATCTTTTGATGCGACTTTCGACTCAATGCATCGGCTACGACATTTGCCTTGCCGGGATGGTAGCGGATGTCACAATCGTAGTCGCTAATTAGTTCCACCCAACGACGTTGCCTCATATTGAGGTCCTTCTGATTAAAGACGTGTTGGAGGCTCTTGTGGTCCGTGTAGACTATACATTGCGTGCCGTATAGATAGTGTCTCCAGATTTTTAAAGCAAAGACCACCGCTCCGAGCTCGAGATCGTGCATCGTATAATTTACCTCGTGAACCTTCAATTGTCTCGAGGCATATGCGATGACCTTTCCCCGTTGCATGAGAACACAACCAAGGCCTTGCTTCGACGCGTCGCAGTATACCGTGAAGTCGTCATTTCCATCCGGTAGCGTCAGAATAGGAGCATTGCACAACTTGTGCTTCAATGTCTCAAACGCCTCTTCTTGCTCGGCTTTCCACTCGAAAGGCTTGTTCTTTTGAGTCAAGGACGTGAGTGGCTTTGCGATTTTTGAGAAGTTGGCAATAAATCGTCGGTAATACCCGGCTAGGCCAAGAAATGATCGAACTTCCGTGGGAGTTTTGGGAGCACTCCAATTCTTCACGGCTTCAACCTTCGCAGGGTCGACGTGAATTCCTTGAATATTCACAACGTGCCCTAAGAATTGTACTTCTTCAAGCCAAAACTCACATTTCGAAAATTTCGCGTACAGTTGTTCCTTCTTCAACAGCTCGAGGATTTGACGGAGATGAAGTTCATGATCGGAGCGAGACTTGGAATAAATAAGAATGTCGTCAATGAAAACGATGACGAACTTGTCTAGGTATGGCTTGCACACCCGATTCATAAGATCCATGAAGACCGCTGGAGCATTGGTTAAGCCGAAAGGCATAACCATGAACTCGTAATGCCCATACCGGGTGCGGAATGCAGTCTTTGGGATGTCGTCGTCGTGGACTCGCAGTTGATGATAACCCGAACGCAAGTCGATTTTTGAAAAGATTGCAGCTCCTTGAAGTTGGTCGAAAAGGTCGTCGATACGAGGAAGAGGATACCGGTTCTTGATAGTCAACTTGTTGAGCTCCCGGTAATCGATACACATGCGGAAAGACCCATCTTTCTTCTTCACAAATAAGACAGGTGCACCCCAAGGTGAAGAACTAGGGTGGATAAACCCCTTCTCGGATAATTCCTGGAGTTGGCTAGAGAGTTCTTGCATTTCCGATGGTGCGAGTCGGTAAGGTGATTTAGCCGCGGGGCTTGCTCCCGGAATCAAGTCGATTTTAAATTCTACTTCCCGTACGGGAGGTAACCCGCTAAGATCATCGGGAAAGACCTTAGGGAATTCTCGTACAACTGGAACATCTTTGAGTTCCTTCTCCTTGGCTTTGGTGTTGACTACATATGCCAAGAATGCCGGATAACTCTTACTTAGGCATCTCTGAGCCTTAGTGCATGACATAAGCTTGAGTCCTTTGGAGGACCGTTCACCGAACACCTTCATCGTGTCACCGGAGGGTAAGGGCATGCGAATACACTTCTCGAAGCAGATGATCTCGGCATGGTTCTTGGATAACCAATCCATGCCAATAATAACGTCGAAACTTCCAAGCTTCATTGGAATAAGGTCGATAAGGAATTTATGGTTGTCGAGGCGCAATAGACAATCGCGGATAACCATGTCGACGGTGATGGGTTCTCCATCAGCAACTTCGACGGTGAGAGGTCTCTCTAGATTTGAGCGAGGTTTAGAAAGTGTCGGCTCGAACTCTAAGGAAACGAAACTTCTATCGGCGCACGAATCAAATAATACGTATGCATAGGTGTCATTAATAAGAAACATACCTGTGTAGGTTTTAAAGGCACTTAAGGACACAAGTAAGGAATTTTAAGAGAAATTCTATGGAGATAGGGTTGCAATTTTTTTTTTTTTACGTACCGTTCACCACCTCGTTGTTCGCTTGAGCTTGGTTCGCGTTGATGTTGAAAGCACGTCCACGAGCTTGTGGAACATTGCCCACAAGACGAGGGCACTGGGGTCGGTAGTGACCTGGTTCTCCACAGTTGTAGCAGACCCGATTTGGTTCCGTCACTGCGTTTCCCAATGCTCGGCGACACGTTGCCACAAGGTGCCCGTACTTGCCACATAGTGTGCAGATGCGACACGGAAGGTTTCTCGGATGGTGGTACCTACACGTGTTGCACATAGGTAGAGGGCCTGCATAAGCCCTTGCCACGGGCACTTGTGCGGCTGGAGTAGCCCCGGTAGTACACTGTCTTTGGGGCGGTTTAGGAGCAGCCACGGCGTAGTTCCGTGCCGGTACAAACTTCCGTTTCTTATTATCAGGCTTGACCTCCTTAACCTCCTCGGGGGTCGTCTTCTCAGTCTTCTTGGCACCCTTTGCAGACATAGTGCCTGCTCGGATGTGGTTCTCCGTCAGCTGTGCAGTGATAGTGATGGCTTCTTCCAGAGTTGCGGGTCGGCTACCCACAACGGCATCCTGAATTTGAGGCGGCACACCCTTATTAAATTTTTCCACGTTTCGGGAAACAGTATCCACCATGTGTGGCAGCAGTATGCTTAGTTCATGATGACGGGTAGAATATGCCAGATGGTTCCCGCCATCCTGTTTCAAATTCCAGAATTCCTCCTCCAGTTTCTGGATTTCACTCCTCGGGCAAAACTTGGCTATGGCTATGTTTTTGAATTCCTCCCAAGTTAAAGCCAAGATTGCATCGGGGCCTCGGTTCCTCTTTTCACTGTTCCACCACGTTAAGGCCCGTTGCTGCAGCATACTGGCGGCATACCTTACTTTGAGTGCTTCGGGGCACTCACAGTTGACGAAGGTATTCTCCATCCCTTCAAACCACTCTAAGAGACCGGTGGCACCTTCCTTGCCACTATAACTGGGAGGCTTGCATGAACTGAAATGCTTGAAGGTGCAAGACTGGGTGTTACGCCGTTGGTTTGCACTATTCTCCCCTTGACCATTGCTATTGTTTGTGACGTTTGCGATCATAGTGCTGCTGAGTTCAGCCACCATGGTCGGGATGACCGAAGCCATTTGCCGGGCAATCATGGCAGCAAGCTTACGGCCGGATCTTCCTCGGTTTCCGTGGAAACGAGACATGCTGGAAAAATACAAATTGGGTTAGGATCGGTTAAAAGGATAATAAGGATGGGCAATTAAGGTAAGAATCATGAATTATACGGAATGATTCCATTTGGTGACGCATCACCATTTGGAAACGTTGACACGTCAAGATGAATTGACCCATTCACCTCAGAAACTCGTGTATGTTGGTCATAGTTTATCACTCATCCCGGAAATCCCCAGGTAGCGTAACGGTTCCCTCAATGAGATTTATACGTGTACGCTTGCCTTAGCCCGAGGGCCTTTTGCCAGAAAATCCAGAATACAGGTGTCTATGTACCACACTAGTTCTTTGGTTTATGAAATCAAAAATCTTGATGGGATATTTACAAGATTAGACATAAAGTCTAAAGAATTCCTATCAATAGATTCTACTTGGAGACGAGAATAAGTTTAAGAAATAGTAACTGTCGGGGAGAATTAACGTTTAAGATAAGTCTAGGAGAGACGGGTAACAATATGTAATCATGTAGAAAGGCACCTATGCTAAGGCATCACATTGCACATAATAAGGCATAGCGTTAGGCAGCATGCAAACAACAAGTATGTATTCATAAGAATACTATTCTATAAGGATCATGCATAAACTATAGCCTAGGTCACCATTTCTAATAACCTAAATCCCTATAGTACCTGGCTCTGATACCAATCTGTCACACCCCAACCTTGACGGCGGAAACGTCGAGGTGCGAGGATTAGGATTGTTCACAGCCACATAACGCTATGTTAAAGTATAAAATGCCATTAATCAATTGTTTTCAATCACCACATACATCAATGTCTCAAAATAAATTAAACAAAAACAAGAATTCAATCGTCTTTATTAAACCTAGGTCCATGATCTAGGTTTATGCATTCCTTCAATCATCGCTAAGCTTGCACATTACCTGAAACATGTTGAAAATAAAGTCAACTAACTAGTTGGTGAGTTCTCTTGGTTTTAAATACAATAAGTATACAAAATGTGGCAATTCTAGTCAATGGTCACAAGATAGCAAGTATGTAGAACATGCATAGTTACAATCAAGCCTCGACTGAATAATATGAATAAGCATGATTAGCTAAGTGTATTTGGTTCCCTAGTGCACAAGCATACGGCTCCTAGGAGTCGGCAATACATCGACTTTAGCACCAAATAGGCTTGTCAGGCCCAAAGATCTAAGACTTCGCTAGGCTAGCAATAGTTAATGATTGCACACGTATGTCACATCTCATATAATACTTAACATATCCAAACAACCACGACTATGTAAAGAATTGCACGTGTGTAATAAGTATCAAAGCGTGTATGTGTAAGTTTGTATAAGCAACATGTTTCACCCCGAAAGATGTGAAATAATCATAAAGCGGGGCATAAGAACTCACATGTTTAATAAAGGAGACTTGTATATGTAATAAGAATAACCACGAATAAGATTTCCAACACAAACGTCACAACGCACCTAAACGAAATAAAGTAGCGCGTTATAATTTGTTTGATGATTAATTGTAGGTCTAATAATTATCCGTATTTATTACATGTTAATAACGCGATCGGTTAAATGGAACGAATGGATTATACTTGGTATAATCAATTGTTAGCGCGTAAGAGAAATAATAAATAAAACTTGATTAAATTGTACGTTCGACTGGTTTATAAGGATTGTATATAGTAGTGATTTAGCTATTATAAGGAACTATATAAATATATATATATTTATAGGTATAAGTAATTAAACAATTTAATTGTTTGAATATTTACATATAAATATATATACTAAATAATTATGATATTGTGTATAATAATCAATAAATGATTTAGCTATTAAAAGAACTATGTATAAATAATATATATGTATATAAGTAACTAAACAATTAAATTGTTTGAATATATATATATCTATACTATATTAATAAGGATATGTGAAGGGCAAATATGTCATTTTACATAAATCTCTTAAAATTAAGAGTTTTACAAGTTATAATGCATGTGGTACTACTCTTAATGCATGCTCCCCTCCTCAAGTGATAGTCCCTGATCTAAAATTCAAAATTCAAAGTTGGAGAGAGAGCATAGTGAGAAGAAAGAGTGTGTGTCACGTTGTACCTCTCACCGGAGTCCTGCCGCTCCGATTGAGCTGTAACAACGAAAAAGAGCTTGAATGTCTCCAGATCTTTAACAACGAAGAAGAGCTTGAAACCCTAGATTCCGACAACGAAGAAGAGCTTGAAAACACATCTGCAGTCTTTTGAAACCCTAGATTCCGACACCGATCGCCGGAGCTCCGGCTTCTTCACCGTTTCCACACTTGGATCTCTCGAAGGCAGCTGCTCAAGCCCCATCAGTCTCGCAATCACACTTGGAGACCTTCGTTGCTTATCGAAGCTTTCATCAATGGAGTCGGGTCCATTCTCGGTCCGATCTCTCGCGGGTCCATTCATGGGTTTAGTGTGTTTAAGATCTTGTTTCTTGTTAACTTGCAAAGTGATCTTGAAGGTAACCTAATATTTATGATTTGATATGTAGGCTTGGGTATTAATGTTTGTCTGATTTGGTATTGTGGTTTTGTTTTACTAATATTTAATGCTTATGGTTAACTTCTATTCATTTCAGAGGTGCTTCAATTTGCTAAAAATTTTCAGTTGATGTTCTATAATATTCCTGCGTAGGGGTGCTTCAATTTGCTCAGGTTTGAAGTGCAGATATGTTTGCGCTTAATTTGTTTAAGATTTAAGCAATTTCACTTCAATTTTATGATTTGTTTATTAAATGGCACCTGTTGATTGAATTCATTTAGGTGGATATGTTTTATTTATAAACTGTACTTATTTTCTTGATCTGCTATTGGATCTATTAAGTGTTATGTAGAAGTTAGTACCTTAACTTAGATATGAAGGTAGCACTAAATTCTGAGTTTGGGATGCAATTTTTTCAGAATTTACACCACAAACAGTACTCATAGGCTCAGTTTTTACACCAAACAAAAAAATTTCTTGTGAAATTAACCAACCCACTATACATAAAACTAATATTGTTCACAAATGAGCTACTGTCCAGAGGCCACAAATCATTACAGTTGTAGCAATGCTATCTGCAGTTACTGGATTGTTTAAGAACTCCAATGCAAGTTACTTTACCAAAAGTGTATATGTTGTCAAGGATACCCTTGGCCTTCGGATCCACCTACATCAAAAAGTGTAAGCATATTTGTCTTTGGAACTCATCATGTAGGTAAATAAAATAAATCACAGGATCCAGTAGTTTGATCCAAAAGCCTAAACTATTAGATCTTTTAGGAAGGGACAAGAAATGTTGCCTAATGCCATTTCAAAAAGGTTATATATACATATTAATGTATCCAAATTGGTCAAACTACATGAACAACATGCATCTTTTCATGATTCATTTATAACTCAAGTCTTGATCCATTCATGCATGTACTTTTGGTAATATGACACTGTTACTTCTTGATGGTGCAGAGAATAAACAAGGTCTTTTGGTTTAGATTGCATCTGTGAGGGATGTAGTGATGGGGCCCCACTAAGAGTAATATACAAGCCTTTTATTTTTTATGTCTCCAGTCGTAAGTTTATTAACAATTTGACATGTTTTTTTTGTGTTTTTTATTAATAGACAATGATGAGATTGATGACACAATGTGATGAAAAGGACTTTGAGCTTGAGGTATGCATGCTTATAAAGTTTGCCGGAATTTTGTTTTTCTGTATCACATACATAACAGCTTTTGCAACTGAAACATATATCATTATGTTTCGAGTGCATTACATGGTTTATGGGTTTCTCTATATTAAATCATAAGTTTTTATTGTGTCAACATGGTATTAAGCATTTTAATCCAGTTTTTATACAGCCTTCCTTATTCAAATTCTTTGTATCCACAGATCAAAATAGCAGACAATCGCATTCTCCAGGAACAATTGCAGAACAAGGTGTAACTAATTCATCTGAATTCAATTCATTACATTTGTTTCATGGTATTGCTAACTAACAATCATGTTGCAGATCATAAAAAATGTACACCTTACCTCTTCTACAAATTGATGTTACCCTGTTGGAATATCTTTCCTTATGTTGACGTTTTGTTTTAATTATAGTGTTCTAAAAATAAGGAGCTGTAAGAGAGAATTACATTACTTGAACAGCAGTTGGCTGCAGCGCAGAGTGATAAAGTCGTGTCATCATCTAGACATCATGGATCTAAAGAATACATTAATGAACTAAGAAAGAAAATTCAAATTCAGGTGATTGTTATCAAGCTAGGGGTGGGCTTTTAAGTTTTATTGTATTTACCTGATCATAATGGATATTTTGATACAGGTCGGATTGATACAAAACTTTTTTTGCCCATTTTTTATGACCTATTATTTGTAATAACTAGCAGCATTCATTTTGTTGGTTCTACAGTATTGATAAAGGAGTCGAGTTGGATTGCCATTGGGTTGAATTTGATGACGTTCGTTACCATATCCAGGTTAGCGACAGACATCACTCATATGCCTTGTTGATGTATTGATTTGGTATGGTCATGTGTTTGTCTGATGTGTGTATGTTGATCGGATCTGTTCTGTGTAGGTTAGGTGGTTTGTTGATATGTGAATTAGATTAGATTAGTTTATAAGCTTTGTGTACCTAATATATATATATATATATAAGGTGGTTTGTTAAAGAAAATTCAAATTGGTTTTGACTATACAGTATTAGTCAACTCTTGAATAAATGATCCATTATTGTTTTGTTAATCATATTAGTTTGAGTAATTTAGGGTCACTATAATCAGACTTTGTTGATCTGTCAATGCTCTGATCTTATTATTTAAGATTACCAAATTCAGATTTCATAAGAAAGGATGAACCCGAATGCATGAGTCAGGGGGTGTTGGGTCTGCTGCAAGAGGTTGTTTTCATGACTTGAATCCCTGACCTCTTGGTCACATGACAACAACTTTACTGTCGCTCCAAGGCTCGCCCCGTAAATACAGATTTCATAGAATGTATATTAGTTTTTTGAGTAATTTAGGTCAGTATAATCAGATTTTGTTTAACTGGTCATGATTAAGATCTTATTACTTAGGGTTTTCTGGCTTCCAAAATCTGATTTTAGTATCTTGAACAATAAGATCAGAATCACGATTACAGTTAGCATTACAAACATCCTTCAAGTTGCAACAATTAGCGCTCATGATCTGTTAGTTTATGATGTTATTTGCTGCTGTTAAATTTTAGATTGTAATTAGTTATTATAAGATTAGTTATTATAAGACTTCGTTGCTCCTTCATAATTTTTGCATATATCACATCAGCCCACCTGGGCACGAGGTCTGTGAACCTGCTAATTTATAATAACAGTTGTTTCATTGTGCATTTTTGTTGTGACTTCATGATATTTAATAATTGATTTCAGATATTCAATTGTACTTAAATGGGTTGCAGGAGATGGGTTATAGATGTGCTTTTGTAAAGATGTAATAGTTCGATCACATATATTGAAAGTTTGTGCAATTATGGTTATTTGAAGAATAAATGGACAAAATGACTAAAAAATATTTTTAATTAAGAAAGGAGGAGATGTTTTGTGAAGTTAGAGTAAACTTTCTTCCAAGTTTAGGTTGAAAAAGAGACATTAATTTTATGTGCTTCTTAAAATCTGATAATCACATGTTTGATTATTTGTTAATTTATAATTAATTTTTAAGAATATATCATTAACATAAATATTCTCTTCTGGGATTTGTACAAGAGTTGTTGCAGTTAGGAGCAGCAGCCATATGTCCAGATGATCCTGTTCTGTGGAGGATCTTTGTGATCAAATTCTCGAGGTCCTTAATTATTTTAGGTAAGCCGTTTACAGTTATAGTTGCTGGTCTTGATGGTGATTACTTAAGGTGTTTAGCTTAATTATGTATTTATATCATCATTATATATCCATTGTTTTACCTTTATCTAAATTACTTTCATTTGGCAGAAGGAACTTTGGTCCAGTGCTTGATATAGTACCCCTTTCTGATACAGTAACTAAATTAACTGCCAGATGTGAGTTATGTGGCAAACGGGCCCATTTCACCTTCAGGAAGACTAACAAGACAGAAACAGAGCTTATCGGTGGGGCTGATATGTATATGCCTGTTTGTCGTCAACATTATGTTAATGGGCATATGGTGAAGAAAACCATCGCTTAATTGCATCAACAGTCTGTTAACAACTTGATGTTTGTTCTTTGGTTTTACTTGTTATTGTAGTTTTATACTATTATAAGTAGTTTCTGATTTTCCAAGGTTTGATGAATTGTAACTGTGTTACTCTTGTCTGCTGTATATATAAGAAGTTAAGAATCATGTTTTGAGTTTGAATTCTTTAAATGTTGAAACCAGTTTTTAAAAGCAAAGATTCTTTCCTGCCCACTTAGTATGTTCTTTTTTTTCTAATCATGAGAAACCAGTGGCTTGTTTAATTTGTTTGTTTGTACTGTTTTTTTAGGTCGTTGAGATGGTTACTTTGCATCATATTGTGCTTGTTATGAGTTGAAATGGCCATTTGATCTTCTAATCAGTGACGGATTGATTCTTCAGTGAATAAAAGTTAGTGTTATGCGTGTTTTCAGAGAAAATTAAGAACATAAGCTCTTAGTTAATATAATGGTGAAAGTGGATGAGGTCATTGAGATTTGTAAGGCTTATGACCAAAAATGATCTCATCAAATCCAAGTAATTAACATGCACATATTTTTTTAACGTACTATGTTTATGACTTGTATTTTCTTATTCGTGTGTTTAGATTTTTTTTTTAAAGTACTGTCTATTGAAAACATTTTTTATTCGTGTGCTATTATTTAATTGAGTTTTGTGATGCTCATGATATAAATAGACTATACAATATAAGTCACGCATGTATTCAGAAAACAAATATCGCATTGTGAAATATGTCGATGTCGTCGCCGCCGCATTGCGCGGGTCTCCTACTAGTAACTACATATACTAAACAATTATAACATTGTATAATCATAATAAGTGATTTAATTACTAAAAGAAATATATATAAATATATATATATATAGGTATAAGTAACTTAAATAATTTAATTATTTAAAAATATAAATTTACATATTCAAGTATTATATTTACTCATTTCTTTTGTATTTTTAAAGATACAAAAATGTATTTATAAATACAAAAGTAATTTATAAAAATTTAATTTAGTCATAAAATTAATTAAACAAAAGAAAGAAAATAATCTGCATTTTATAAAATTAATTTTAGAAATTTTCAGAATTTAAAAAGGTTAAATAAATAAAAAGAAATAAAGAAAAGCAGAAAAAAATCAAAAAAAGAAAACAGGGGAGGGGGCTGCCCGGGGTCGAACCCGGGGCCTCCCTGTGAACATGGGATGGAGGAACCAGTGAACCAGGGCCGAGGCCTTGGTTCATTTCGGTTCATTTTAAATTTAAGTGAGCCGCCCCAGTTTTCCCCCAATCCGATGAACCCTAGGTTCATCTGATCTGAAATTGACCCTCGATTCGATATCAAACACTCGAATCATCATAGGGCTTTTGTTCATCGACTAAAAACGAGTGGGTAACAGGTTTTGATTACCTGTTCGGATGGGATTTAAGAGGGTTTCGAGTTCGGCTGTGATTCGAAAGTTTTCGAATTGGGGCTTTATGATTGAGAGGCTTTCTGGTGAAATTGAGAGTTTAGTGAGTTCGGGAACTTCAAAATGATTCAGAAGTCCTTAACTTATAGCTTCGATTACACGGTTTCGGGCTTAACCAATTCGATTTGAAACCGCGTTCGAATTTACCAAATTTGAGAGATTCGAGTTGTTAATTTGTGTTATAGATTGATTGATTAATTGTATAGACCGCGTATTAACTTTAGGAATGATTGATTTGATTCAATTTGTGATTTTAAACATGATTTGATTCGAATTTTTTAGAATTTTGATTCGGTTTTTGATTTGGAAAGGTTTCGAGCGGGAAATTGAAATTTCGAGTGGGTTCGGGTTCGAAACTGAGGGTCGAGCGAGTTTGGGGGTTTAATTGGGGTCAAATCGCCTTAAAATGGAGGTTTTGAGGTTCGCCGGAGCTCGCCGGAGCTCGCCGGCCGGCGGCCGGAAAATCGGTGAGAGAGAAAGCAGTTTGGTTTTTAAATATTTACCAAATGGTCCCTCAACTTTTGATTATTATAACTTCAGGTGGAAAACTTCTTTTAAAGTTTTGAAATTGACAAAAATACCCCTGGACTTTATTATTATTATTATTATTATTATTATTATTATTATTATTATTATTATTATTATCATTATTATTATTTTATTATTATTATTATTTATTATTATTATATTATTATTATTATTATTATTATTATTATTATTATTATTATTATTATTATCTATTATTATTATTGTTAGTATTATTATATGTATATAAAAAAACGATTTACTAAAGATGCTATAAAATGGCATAATAAAATGAACACAAAAATACAGAATGTTACAAATTTGTTCTTCTATTTGTTGTTTGTAAATGGAAATTAAAGTGTGTTCTAATGAATTAGGCATAAGCCAATTAGTGGTGGGAAGATTTGCAGTTGGGTAAGCACAGTAGTTGTGAGTACGATTCAGTATCATAATTTTGTAATATAATGAGCAATTCAATTATAAATATGTAAGTTCATGAAGTGCTATACTACAGCTTTGATGTTCATAAATCTATTCCATATTGCCAAAGAGATAGGGTGTCATAAAGTTTCTGAATCATGTTCGTATGTCTAGCTAAGAGATGGATTCAAAAAGAGATTTTACAATGGTGGATTTTGATTGTTTAATTTTATTTCCCCTGTGGTACCTAGGCCTCCAAGGTGCTCAAAAGAACATCTTATAATTCCTTACTCAAATGAACAAATTATCCTTTTAAATTAGATGTTAGGCATAAGTTATAATTATGGAACAAATTATCTTACAGTAGTATTCAACCCAAATGCGAACAATAACTTAGTACTTGTATGTATAGCGGAATCAATTCGAGACTAAATGTCAAAACGAATGGTATTACTTTGTTAGATATTCATTTCTTTAAAAAAGGTTGTTTCTACGATGTAGTTCAAATGGGTCGAACGGGTCGCTTCAAATATGCTAGACCTATTTGGTTTTGCTAATTTACTAGCTTTCTGAATCCAAAACATGTGTATCTTGAGTAAGTCCAAGCATGATATCATCATATAATGTTCCTTCAATAGGTCAAATCTATTAGAATTGTTAGTTTCACATATAGAATTATATAAATGGGTTTCACATACTTCACAATATAGTTCAAATAATGGTCTCAAAGTTTTTAGTGTTTGAAGCCGTAGACATTGCTACCAGGTGTCTAGAAGAACAAGTTCAAATAATTCAGGTTCTAACAGATGCTTCTGTTTTGGATTTATAATACAATTGTTTCGTATGTTAATTTTGCTTAAGTTTTTTATTTGTATTATTGTTTCTTATGTTGCAGTAATTACTTTGGCTTTACAATTAATTATGTTTGAATGTTCCAAATTGCCTAACTTTGGCTGTGTTGCTATGCACTTAATTTGACTTTGAGGGTCAAAGCAATTACCTTACAACTTTACTATAAAAAATAAAAGCAATATTGATTTAAAGTCTGTGGTGGTCAAATGGCCTTTAGCATGGAGAAATTTGAATATTAATTCCGATTTCTTTTATTGTTTTGGAATGGTTTCTTTTGGCTGCAAATCATTTTAATTATGTTTGGTCACTTGACTCATATTATATACAAATTGGTTGCGCATTAGATTTCTTTTATTTGCACATTTGAGGTCTTTTAAATGCAAGTTGTATTAATTCTTTTATTAAATAAAATCACACTTTAGTCTCTATACTCAATGTTATAGTGAAGGGAAAGTGCCCTCAAGTTTCAAAAATAGAGTATTGATTCAAAGAGTATGCAAAAGAAAGTGATGCATTGATTCAAAGAGTATGCAAAAGAAAGTGATGCAGTGAATGATAAGTGTTTGTGGTTTCGTAAAATCTGTTTGTGAAAGTCCTTATATTATTTTTTTAGTTGTTTGGTGTGTGATATAACTTAGGAATGTGCTCATAATGCTCTAATGTCATTCGTATAATAAGTCCTGAATTTTTAAAAATATTCATTTATTGAAAGTGATCATTTGGTAATCGTTTTGTATTGTATGGCTAATCAACTTCTTTTGAATGTTTATGCTATGTTTGTTATGACTTTAAATTTCTTTTATAAGTGCTCATTATAATTTGGTTATCCAATTTTTTTATCAGCTCAGTCGTGGAAGAATCAACTAAGACTCGGAGTTACGAGCTGAAAAATGGGTAAATAGTTTTTTTCCCTCTACATTTATGTATTGTGTATTTTGACCTGTTTATTTATTTATTAGTGGGTCATTTTGGATTGTGTTTTATCTTGATATGATCAAGGAAAATAATTAGCTAAGAAAGGTATGTATCGAACAAGTCAAACGGTTGAAAGTCGTGCAAGTTTTCTTAATAATCAACGAAATTATCTATGGTGATATTATTAGGCCTTAGCAAGTTGGGATATATGGTGATATATATTACGCTAAGCAACAAAATTATCTACCGTATACAAACACATAAGCATAAATATATAAGAAGAACTATTAGTTGAGTATGTTTCTTTGAACTGTTTGATGTTGAATATGTTTTTTAGCAGATGCTAGTGTATGTTGAATAAGAACAACTTCATTAATTTATTTGTCAATGACCCAAATATACTTTTAAAACCTTCCATTCTATTTTTAAGCCATGCTCAATATGTATAAACCAGAATAAATATACCACCTGAACTTAAAAAATCACACCATATATCTCAACTTGCTACTAATGATGATTTAAGTGTTTATATTTAATGGTATTTCTAATCTGAATGGGATAGGAATAAAATACTAGTGTGTTAAATATTACTTTTAGGTTTAGTACACATATAATCAAACTATTAGGACTTTTTTGTTTCACTGCACATTGTTAAAAATGTTAAATCATTCTTTTTTACTACATAAGAAACTATTGAATGTTTCTGTTAGGTTTGTTATGACTTTGAACAAATTTATAATTACTCAATAACTTATGCTCTATAATATTTTTTATGACACTATATATATTTTGACCACTCAAATTTGAATTTTTTATAAAATTTTTATTGCATAATTCCCAAACAATGATAATAATGACAATTAGTTTTGTATGTTTGTTGTTAACTACAATTTTGTAATGACTTTGAACTTTAGGGTTGACATTGACTTTATTTGTCATGGAATGGTACACCGATCGAAGTTGGATGTATAAGATGACCAATAGTGATGGATTTATTAATATGGAATACTGTGAGAACTTGAATAAGTGGTTAGACTTTGTTTATTCTAATGAATTAGTTGTAGATCGAAGGGTGACTAAGCGTGGTAAGATAGTACTTGACATCAAATGTCCTTGTATAAGATGTCAAAATGCCTCCTTTAGAGATAGGGAAACCGTTCAAAAACACTTGCTTATGAAAGGTTTCATGTCTGATTACTACACATGGTGTGAACACGGTGAATCTTCCATTCGTGAGATAGGACAATTTTCTACTGCAAGGGAAGTTGCTTCCGTTGATGATGATGATAATAGAATTTGAAGATTTAGATTCAGATTAGTTGGTTAGTTGTTAGTAATATTTATAAGCTAAAATATAGTGATTAACGCTTTTTATTAATGTTTTATATAATGGTTCTTGCTCACATTAAGGTTTTTTACTAATTTCTATATTTTAGAGTTGCTATGAATATTAATAACTTTATTTTTTTGTAGAAATTATGGCACGTAGTTCAACAGGAAGTGGTAGAGGTCGAGGTGGCGGTCGAGGCATTGGTCAATGTAGCGTAGGAAACAGTGGAATAACTATGGAGGCATATAAGTCTCGACATGAGCGTAGTGATGACGATGAGGAGCAGGTTAATACTGCTAGGCGGTGGGGACTGGTAGTCCCAGACCCGGTACCTGCACAAGAAAATCGCATTCAAATTTGGGTTGAACATGGCGAGTAAGTATTTATTTGTTGTTTTATTTTTTATATGTAAATAAAAAAATTATTCTTGATAGTTCTTTAATATTTTCATCTTGTAGATTTAATATTCATGATAAGGTTTCTCAGACCATTGGTTCCATATTACAGTCTATGTGGTCAGGTCCTTGGCTAGGATGGAAAGATGTTTCTTCCTATCATCGAGAACGTTTGTTTGAGCGTTTTGAGGTGTTTACTTACATTTATATATAACAATGTTGATAACTTGATAAAGAATCCATACATAATTAATAAGTGTTTTTTTCTTGTAGAAATACTATCAATGTGAGGATGAGTGGAAGCCTTTAATTCGATCTTGTTGGGAAAAATGCATAAAGGGAAAGTTTCCTGATTTGTTGAAGAGGGCTCGTAATAAAGCCAAGTACCTTGCGATCAAAGAGGGTATGGAAATTGAGAACGATTTGAGTGTCCTTCTTCCATTTAAGCCAATCTGGATTAGTCAAGAGGTTTGGGTAGCACTGGTTGAGATATGGAATACTGATTCATGGAAATCCAAATCTTCCATAAATAGTGAAAACAAAAAGAAAGCAATAGGAGGTCGCCATACACTCGGGTCCAAAAGCTTTGTCACAGTCAGAAAAGATTTGGTAAGAATTTCATATGTTGATACATATTATTTCACTTATTACGCTCTTGCATCAATAAAAATAACTTCTTTTTCAAGCAAAATGAATCCCTTTTGGTAAAAGAAAATAAGGCTAAAATTAATAAATATATAAGATATTGATAATTTGTCTTTTTATTTTCTTATTAGTACTTAGATTCCACGTCATGATGTTATATATATTGGTACTTTCCCGTTTATCTTGATAAAATCATATACTATATATTGCTCAATCATTTTTTTTGGGTATGGTTAAAGTTCTATATAAGTTTCTTCAACAATAATATTTTCTTTCTAATTTGAACGTGAAATTTTTAGGATAAGACATTGAAGTGACGTGCTACGCTTGATGAATTCTGGATGCAAACACATGCGAAGAAAGGGTCGAGACCCCTGGACAGATTGGAGGGTAATGGTGGTTCTGTAGGAGATGATTTGGGAGAAGCCGTTGATGTGGAAGAGAACATTCACGAGCATAATGTGAATTGGATTGAAACGAGGGCGGGTGAAACTATTGTAAGTCTCCTTTACTTTGTAAATATATTTTGTTACTAAAGTATAAAAATTTAGAAAAACATGTCATTTTTAATTGAACAAAGTACTATCTAGAATATTTAATAGAATTCAATTCTTTCTTAAAAACTAGGTTAAGTTAAGAATTATATGTCATGTTTCATGTAAAATCCACCTTATAAGAGGAGTAATATGCATGTTTTCATCATAAAAACATGGTATAGTTGGGTTTATAAATACAAGATTATACAATCAAGTTATATTGCCCTCTTAAATGGACTTCTAGCTTGTAATATAGTTTGGTTAGAATTTTAGGTTATATTGTTTATTTAACTGTATTATGTTAACCCACATGTACTATTGCATCTAAAGGATCTTTTGAAGCCAATGCACTATCCTTAATTGCTTTGTTCTCGAGTGATGAACATAACATATGACTTTCAAGCATGTATAAGTGTGTATTTTGTATTCATTCCAAACATTTATAAACCTTAAATGTTTGGTAGTTATTTATATGAAATATTTATGTACTAACTATTACTTATCACAGAATAAATATAAGGAGTGTGTTGTTGAGATATATGGAGAGGACGATACCTTACACCCCGAACTTGATGTGGAATTATGGTCACAAACTAGCGGGGGAAAGAAAAAAGGTAGATTGTACGGGACTGGCAACACTAGCGACCCTTATGTTGTGCTGACCGGTACACCATCAATGCCTAGTAGTGATCCACCTGGGAGAAGTGATGAGGTTGGTATTCTCTTTTAGTGATAGAAATTCGATGTATGTATTTATTGTGGTATTAATTAATCATCGTATTAGAAGGTTTATATTTGCCAGATTGAATTTTTGCATGAAAAGATGATTATTTGCATGAACTAGTAACGACTAGAGGCGATAATCCTAACTCATTTGTTTTGAGTTGGGTTGATTTGGATATTATTTATATAGATATGGGTAGACTTGACAAAACAAACCCATTCATTATATTGTAGGTCATTATGGGTGCTAATTCTAACACCTTGGGATAGTTTGGGCAAAAATAGTTTTCTATAGGTCTTAGTGGGTCAAGATGGGTAATAACAAATGCAGAAATATGGGTAATAACAAACGTAGAAATGGGTCGGGATGAGTGATTTGCACAAATACACAAGTTACTTGTATGTAGTGTGTTATTTTTAGCTTTATTTGTTTGTAATTTATTAAAAATAAGAGTTTTTTTATTGTATTTGATATTGATATGTTATGAGTGTAATGTGTTAATTTATTCATTATAGGTGCAAAGGTTGAAAGAACAAATAGCAGAGTTAGAACGAGATAAAGCAGAAAAGAATGCTATGATGGAGAAAATTGAAGAAAATGCAAGGTTATATGCTGAAATGAGTGAAAAACTTCAAATGTTATCACAAAACCTATCACAAAACATTCCATCAAGTTAAGGAATGAGTTTATGCTAGTAGACACTATGATTTTATAATACCCATAAAAAAAATATACATATATATATATATATATATAATAACAATAATAATAATTTTGGGTGCAAAATAAATGAAACATGAAACCAGAGGGACTATTTGTGTAAAAATTTTAAATCTTTCTGTTTCTCTACCCCGTCCCCGTCGTCCTATTCCGGCCAAGAGCCGGTCGGCTCCGGCGACCACAACCGACCAATTTCTAATCGATTTCAGTTCAATCATTGATCCCCGACACACTAGCGTGAATGATTCGACATAGTACCCCACAATAATTCGAAAGAAAACGTTAGTGCGATCGATCTAAACCCACAAAGCAACTTTCGGCCGACCACCTGTACAAATCGCACTAAACATCTATAACAACTTAATTAAAGCTACCTAATCAATCATATACGAGTTCCTAATCTACCTACACTTTCAATTACACCCGAAATACACGAATTCATCCTGTTCGATTCCTTCAAAGTCGCGGCACTGCAACATACTCGAACACCATCCTCCGGCCAATTTGATTCGAATTTGATAGAGGGCTTTTCATCATCGAAGCCATTAGAAGCTACCTGTACAATTAATTGGATTATCATAGTCGTTTGAGTATCGAACCGGTGCTAAGAAGCCGCGACTTATCCTCCGAGTGTTCTTGACGTTTTGCACTCCAAATCAGGTAATTGAACCCACCTATATACTCGGTTTCACCTAGGGAACAAAAGCCCTATGCTTAATTACATTAACAATTGCGAATCGATGTTCAATTTGAGTGATTTGATTCTAGGGTTTCTTGGTGGTTTGGGGAAAATCTGTAGAGTGTTTAAAGGTATTTGGAACCAAGTCTTGGTGCGGCTATAAGCCTTGGTTCACTGGCTAAGTACATGTTTCCCCATCTGACAGGTCCCGGGTTCGACCCCGGGCACCTCCAGTTATTTTTTTTCATGCCTTTTTGACCTTTTAAAATTTTGTAAAAATTTCTAAAAATTATAAAAACAAGTTTTATAAACCCTGATTATTTTAAAAGTTATCCAACTATTTCCTGTAAATTTATTTATTTAAACACCTTAATAATTCGTATATATAAATATTAACAAATGTGATAATTAGTTTATTTTTATAAAAATAAACGTTAATTAGTGGGAATCATTAAGATGTTGTTAATCGTTACGTTATCCTTGAATCTTAGATATCATAATTAGTATTTTAGTTCATTGCCCTTGATCATAGGTTGCCGTTCGTATAAGTACTCGTTTAATTCGGTTTACGTTTTAAACATAGTTTCCTTGCTTAACTTAGTAAACTTGATAGGAATCCATTTTGACATTGTTTTAGCTACTGAAAATATAAGTATTTTGACCAAATTAAGATTTAGACATTAACCGAGCATTTTAAACAAGTCACACGTTTAACTAGTTTTATAAATATTTTGGAATGTGATTTTATAAATGACAAACGGATTAATAATATGATTAGCCAAATTTTTCAGAAGTCAATCATGATTTATACTTATTTATAAAAATATTTCCAGACCCGTAACGGACGTATTTTAACTAGAAATAATTTTACGGTTTACCAAAATACCTTGATTTATACGTATTTTACAGCCAACTTACGGAGGCCATAACTTTATCATAACAGATCCAAATCAGTTAAACCTTATGTCCACGACGAAGTTCGTCGAAAAACGAATCTGTTGATATATAAAACATAGAAAAACTCATTCGTTTAGACCTCCAAATAGTCGTTTTCGTAACAGCTAGCAGTTCTGCGCAGCTGTAAAGATCCACGTTTTTCTTATATTTCGGTGATCCAAATCAGAAACATTTCTAAATGAAAGTTGTTTAGAATCCACTAATCTAGTAAACTGGAGATTTTCAGAATTTTTAAACGTCGTTTAGTATTTTTAACGAGTACGAAAAGACAAGGGCAGAACTGGAATTTTTCCAATTTAAAATAGGAAAATCCAAACTATAATTTGCGTTACGTTATCGTAGGTTCTCGCGGCGTTAACCGAGCCTAGACTTCGTTTCTGATTATTGTCATTCGTGTATAAGGTACGGATTCTTACCTCACTCATTATTATTGTGGTATTCGATTTGATTAAGGAAACCCTTTGATTTCCACCGTCCGTTGAAATTCCTAAACGTCTTTGATATTTCTGTCCGTTTCAGTTGGTCGTACATCTATTGATATCATGATTCATTATTATTTTTGTCATGCCACTTTGAATTTAGTATTATTTTACCTGTGATTAAGATTTACTGAATTGAACTCATTATCACATGTTCTTATGTTATGATATGATTATATATCTGTTTTCTTGTTATCATAATATTCACTTTCGTTCCGTTACTTAGTAGTACGGATTCCTGATTCTTTGTATCTTAGTGTAAATAATATTTTCCGTTACTTTGCAGTACAAATTCCTGATTTCTGTCTCGTATTTGATTTCTGTTCATTTCTAGTTTTGATTCCTGATAATTTGCTTTTGATTCTGTTATAAGTAGTTTGACTACTATATATTTCTGAATTTGTTACCCGAGCTCTCCCTATCTTGGGGGTGACCAAGACGCGTTATTGCGGCATCGATAACGTGGCACCAACCGTGGCGGTGAGCTGAGTTCACGGCGTCTCTAAGAGGACTCTGAAATTATGTCTGGTTATATTATTATTTCCTCAGAGGCGTATGGATCGATCCTAGGCTAGTTCTGTTATTTCCTGATGGATGGTTACACACCATTCCATTCAGGACTCTGGTGAATGGTCTGTATGTCTGCCCATACTCCATTTCACATTGGTTCACGGGCTCGCTACCCGTGTTCCCCCTGTTCAGTTATTATATGATATGATTATTAGCTCGGGGTATGTTATATCTGATATATGGCTTATGTCTGTTTATTTTTGATATCTGTCAATTCTTTGATTATCGTCATGTCTGTTTATTTTTGATATCTGTCAATTCTCTGATTATCGTCATGTCTGTTTATTTTTGATATCTGTCAATTCTCTGATTATCATCATGTCTGTATTTTTGATATCTGCCAATTCTTTGATTATCAGCATATCTGTTGATTTTTGTTATTCGCTATTCCGTTCACTGAGCGTTATGCTCAGGCATGCTTTTGTTTTCATGCACGTCAGGTCAGCAGGGTAATCCGGGAAACCAGTGAAGAGTGAATTGAAGACCAAGATTATCTGTTACTTTAATTGATGTATTGAACATCTTAATTAGGTTTTGGATTTGAACTTGTAATCGTTTTAATAATGGGAATGCGTTTGATTTGATATCCGTATTAGTGACACGTCAGCCCTATCCGGGCTGGGGTGTTACAGTTGTGGTATCAGAGCAAAGGCTCTTTCCTGTAGAAAACTTAAACATTAAAATAAACTTGTGAGGTAATGGGTAGACGTTGGGTTAGGATCTAATTTTTGTTCCCAATCTAAATTCTAGTGTTCACACGTATATCTTCATTTCCGATGGCTCCTAAGAGACGTGTGAGCAAGCGCAATAACTCGAAGGGCCCCTCGTCTAATGCAAACTTAGAAGCACCGGTCGCTAATGTTGTCGACACTGTTATTTCGGGGATGCTCCCTAATCTGATAACTTAGACTGCTCAAACGGTCATCCAGCGGATGAAACAGGCGAATTCGGAAGGAAACAACACAGGATCTCCACCCGGTGGAAATGACTCAGAGCCACCTTCTGGCAGGAACAACACAGGAGCACCTTCCGGTGATAATACACCACCACCCCGTGATGGTATTCATGTCTGGTTGGAACGTTTTCAGAAGCAAAGTCTTAAGTCTTTCAGTACTTCTAGTGATCCGGTCGAGGTGCAAAATTGGATCAATCATATTGAGAAATTGTTTGAGGTACTTGGTGTTGAGGACGTATTGTATACATATATATGTCTTATCCGATACTGATAGTAAATGCCCTAGGTATGATCTCCGGTACCCTTTGCATGGGGAAGCGGGATATTTATGTCTTATTTGATATGGGCGCTACGTATTCTGTCGTATCTCTTTTGTTTGCCAAGTACTTAATGACTGCACCGACTGCTTTAGAGCACGCTTTGACTATTACTACTCCATTAGGAGATTCAACTATCATCTTGCATGTCTATAGAGATTGTCCGATCAGAATCGAGTCTATTATTCGTAAAGCTGATTTGTTTCATATGCAAATGAGTGACTTTGATGTCATACTTGGTGTGGACGGGTTAACTCGACATCACGTTACTATTGAATGCCAGACTCGTCGTGTTTTATTTGGGAATCCTCAGTACCCTGAACTCGTTTATCAAGGGACTCAGTCTCGGAAATCGTTGAAAATCATCTCCGCGTTTAAGGCTCAGAAACTCTTATCGCATGGTTGCGTGGGCTTCCTAGCTTCAGTGAAAGCTACATCTTCTGAAAAGCCGAACATATCTGATTATCCGATTGTTGTGATTTTCCCGATGTTTTCCTAAGGAGTTACCTGGACTTCCACCAGCCGCGAGGTGGAATTCACTATTGATCTTATTCCCGGTACTGAGCCGATTTCCAAGGCTCCATATCGTATGGCACCACTTGAACTCAAGGAACTAAAGGAGCAGCTACAGGAGTTATTGGATCTAGGATTTATTAGACCAAGTGTATCACCTTGGGGTGCACTAGCTTTGTTTGTAAAGAAGAAAGATGGGACTATGAGGCTTTGCATTGACTACTGGGAATTAAATAAGATCATTATTCGAAATCGTTTCCCTCTACCTCGTATCGATGATTTATTTGATCAGCTTCAGGGTGCAAAGTGTTTATCTGAAATCGAATTGAGGTCTGGTTACCATCAACTAAAGATCAAAGATTCTGATGTCCCTAAATCTGCTTTCCGTACTTGGTATGGTCACTATGAGTTCCTGGTTATGCCATTTAGGTTAACTAATGCCCCGGCCGTATTCATGGACCTAATGAACCGAGTCTTTCGCAAGTTTCTCGATAAGTTCGTCATTGTATTTATCGACAACATGTGGATCTACACTTATCATCGTGCCTAGTGGTTTTCAAAATGAGCTTTGAACCGTTATTCGTGGTTTTCAAATTAGCCAAAGTCTGTGTCTTACAACTTGAAACATGTAATGCTGGAAGAGTGTGATGCCTATCTCGAGGTGTTCTGTCTAGGCAAGGTATTCGTATAAATCCAAATCAACCGATGGACCTGTTTACCTTACCTGGGAACTCTCGGAATGAGTATCTGCTTATAGGTACGCATGTCTTCAACAAAGTTGTGATTGACTCAATACTTTGATTAGTCAACGTACTCGCTTTGATTCACGAATCAAACAAATACACTCGGAACATCTCATTGTCGTATTGAATAATTCTTTTCCTTGATTTCGTTTTCCCGATATAATACATACATATTTGGTACTTCTATCACTAATGATCACTATACTTGACAAGATATGTTAACCCAATAGGAGGAACCGGGGTGATCATGCAAAACAACTTACCATTACGGGTGCACACGTAATTGTAATTTGTCGTGCATGCTAAGTCCGGTGAATCTGGTCGGGTGGTAACATTGTAGTCCGTATAAGTCATCATTCCTACACGTTGAGCAAGAAAGCCTCGGTTCTCATAGAACATATTTCCATGAAAATTCTTAATGAACTTTCAGAATGACTTCTCGTCAAATCCGTTCACGGTCTAGAAACTCTGGCCGTAAGATTGCTACTATTATAGCACGTGAAGTTACTGTGGTCAATATATAAGCCTTTAAGGCATATGAATCAAGTTACCTTGACGTGTTCCATTTGGTAATCTAAGCTACACTTGTCCTAATTTAAAGAGAGACTTGCTTCCCTAGTACTTACCCTGACATGGTTATACCTGAAATCCTGAAAGTATGAAGGATAGGCAGCTATCATTAGACATATTGTACTTAGGTGCTTGTAATTTACCTACTGTTACTTAAGCCCTGTCCTATTTAGAGCTTTCATGGTATTTCCAATCATAATTCTAATTTTATCTTTTAAGAGATGTTCTTCCACTTAGCATTTCAGTAACTGAGGGGCTGATTGAATGCTTAGAATGAAAGTGGACTACAGGAAATATAGAAGGGTGATGATACTCTTTATACATACATTACGTTATTCTTTGGAATATATGCTAAGAAAAATTAGGGTGTCGTGTAACCGGTTTAAGCACATTCTTAGTATACCGGTGATGTTTATAAATAGGGTTACTATTACCTAAGGAATGAAATGCAAAAGTTAGAATTGTAATTCTAAAATCATGCAATGGTAGGTTTAAGTCGTGCTCCTTATACTGACAAACGCCATGAATTGATAAAACTGATGTCATACCTTATGACATTAGACCAAATAGAATTAAGAAGGACACTGGAAAAAAAAAAAAAAAAAAAAAAAAAAAATCTAGTAAGTAGTAGAATAAGCCTCTCTGATGGTTTAGATGATTTGTTTTAATGCCAATGTTGTGAACCTAGCTATGTTGATTGATACGATTAAGCTAACATGTGTTAAACGGAGACATTAAGAAGGTTGGAGTTCCGACCATTACCATAAGTGTGCCCTAGGACCCCAAGACAAGTTAGAAATAATCAGAATTAGGAATTGGCTATAACTAGAAAGTAAGAATAGTTAAATTATAGAAATAAAGGTCATATAAATCAAAGTGAAAGTACATACAGACTTTTGAGAATATACGTTTTGGTCTTAAAGGGAAATTTAGTCCACGATTTATCGGACCCTTTGAAATCCTGGAAAGAGTTGGTGAGGTTTCGTATCGTTTGGCTTTACCACCTCAACTGTCACATGTGCATAATGTCTTCCATGTATCTATTTTAAGGGGGTACAATTATCATCCTCTTCACGTTGTGAATTATCCGCTTCATTTGATTCGTGAAGACTTATCATACGAGGAAGAACCAGAAGCTATCCTTGACCGGCAGGAACGCATTATGCGTAGGAAAACTATTCCTTTTGTAAAAGTATTATGGAAAAACCATTCCGAACGTGAAGCTACATGGGAGATAGAAGATGAAATTCGTTCTCAATATCCGTATCTATTTACCCCTTAGTTATTATCTTCTATATGTTTCTGTTATCAGTTGTGAAGTTATCAATTATCTGTTTCTTGAACGTCACGTTAGTCATCTCTTGTACAATTTTATCTGCCGAATCGATTCTGTTTCAGCTATTGAATAGTTATGAGGCATTTCGTTCACTGTTGATTCCTACTACTCCGTGTTCGTTATGTCATATCTTCTTACGATCTATACCTAGCAATTTCGTGGACGAAATTATTTTAAGGGGGGTAGAATTATAATACCCATAAAAAAAAATATACATATATATATATATATATATAATAACAATAATAATAATTTTGGGTGCAAAATAAATGAAACATGAAACCAGAGGGACTATTTGTGTAAAAATTTTAAATCTTTCTGTTTCTCTACCCCGTCCCCGTCGTCCTATTCCGGCCAAGAGCCGGTCGGCTCCGGCGACCACAACCGACCAATTTCTAATCGATTTCAGTTCAATCATTGATCCCCGACACACTAGCGTGAATGATTCGACATAGTACCCCACAATAATTCGAAAGAAAACGTTAGTGCGATCGATCTAAACCCACAAAGCAACTTTCGGCCGACCACCTGTACAA
Organism: Flaveria linearis; assembly: GCA_024085815.1. NCBI lineage: Eukaryota > Viridiplantae > Streptophyta > Magnoliopsida > Asterales > Asteraceae > Flaveria > Flaveria linearis. The sequence continues at coordinate 59,181,750 of CM044014.1, read as the reverse complement.
ATCGCACTAAACATCTATAACAACTTAATTAAAGCTACCTAATCAATCATATACGAGTTCCTAATCTACCTACACTTTCAATTACACCCGAAATACACGAATTCATCCTGTTCGATTCCTTCAAAGTCGCGGCACTGCAACATACTCGAACACCATCCTCCGGCCAATTTGATTCGAATTTGATAGAGGGCTTTTCATCATCGAAGCCATTAGAAGCTACCTGTACAATTAATTGGATTATCATAGTCGTTTGAGTATCGAACCGGTGCTAAGAAGCCGTGACTTATCCTCCGAGTGTTCTTGACGTTTTGCACTCCAAATCAGGTAATTGAACCCACCTATATACTCGGTTTCACCTAGGGAACAAAAGCCCTATGCTTAATTACATTAACAATTGCGAATCGATGTTCAATTTGAGTGATTTGATTCTAGGGTTTCTTGGTGGTTTGGGGAAAATCTGTAGAGTGTTTAAAGGTATTTGGAACCAAGTCTTGGTGCGGCTATAAGCCTTGGTTCACTGGCTAAGTACATGTTTCCCCATCTGACAGGTCCCGGGTTCGACCCCGGGCACCTCCAGTTATTTTTTTTCATGCCTTTTGACCTTTTAAAATTTTGTAAAAATTTCTAAAAATTATAAAAACAAGTTTTATAAACCCTGATTATTTTAAAAGTTATCCAACTATTTCCTGTAAATTTATTTATTTAAACACCTTAATAATTCGTATATATAAATATTAACAAATGTGATAATTAGTTTATTTTTATAAAAATAAACGTTAATTAGTGGGAATCATTAAGATGTTGTTAATCGTTACGTTATCCTTGAATCTTAGATATCATAATTAGTATTTTAGTTCATTGCCCTTGATCATAGGTTGCCGTTCGTATAAGTACTCGTTTAATTCGGTTTACGTTTTAAACATAGTTTCCTTGCTTAACTTAGTAAACTTGATAGGAATCCATTTTGACATTGTTTTAGCTACTGAAAATATAAGTATTTTGACCAAATTAAGATTTAGACATTAACCGAGCATTTTAAACAAGTCACACGTTTAACTAGTTTTATAAATATTTTGGAATGTGATTTTATAAATGACAAACGGATTAATAATATGATTAGCCAAATTTTTCAGAAGTCAATCATGATTTATACTTATTTATAAAAATATTTCCAGACCCGTAACGGACGTATTTTAACTAGAAATAATTTTACGGTTTACCAAAATACCTTGATTTATACGTATTTTACAGCCAACTTACGGAGGCCATAACTTTATCATAACAGATCCAAATCAGTTAAACCTTATGTCCACGACGAAGTTCGTCGAAAAACGAATCTGTTGATATATAAAACATAGAAAAACTCATTCGTTTAGACCTCCAAATAGTCGTTTTCGTAACAGCTAGCAGTTCTGCGCAGCTGTAAAGATCCACGTTTTTCTTATATTTCGGTGATCCAAATCAGAAACATTTCTAAATGAAAGTTGTTTAGAATCCACTAATCTAGTAAACTGGAGATTTTCAGAATTTTTAAACGTCGTTTAGTATTTTTAACGAGTACGAAAAGACAAGGGCAGAACTGGAATTTTTCCAATTTAAAATAGGAAAATCCAAACTATAATTTGCGTTACGTTATCGTAGGTTCTCGCGGCGTTAACCGAGCCTAGACTTCGTTTCTGATTATTGTCATTCGTGTATAAGGTACGGATTCTTACCTCACTCATTATTATTGTGGTATTCGATTTGATTAAGGAAACCCTTTGATTTCCACCGTCCGTTGAAATTCCTAAACGTCTTTGATATTTCTGTCCGTTTCAGTTGGTCGTACATCTATTGATATCATGATTCATTATTATTTTTGTCATGCCACTTTGAATTTAGTATTATTTTACCTGTGATTAAGATTTACTGAATTGAACTCATTATCACATGTTCTTATGTTATGATATGATTATATATCTGTTTTCTTGTTATCATAATATTCACTTTCGTTCCGTTACTTAGTAGTACGGATTCCTGATTCTTTGTATCTTAGTGTAAATAATATTTTCCGTTACTTTGCAGTACAAATTCCTGATTTCTGTCTCGTATTTGATTTCTGTTCATTTCTAGTTTTGATTCCTGATAATTTGCTTTTGATTCTGTTATAAGTAGTTTGACTACTATATATTTCTGAATTTGTTACCCGAGCTCTCCCTATCTTGGGGGTGACCAAGACGCGTTATTGCGGCATCGATAACGTGGCACCAACCGTGGCGGTGAGCTGAGTTCACGGCGTCTCTAAGAGGACTCTGAAATTATGTCTGGTTATATTATTATTTCCTCAGAGGCGTATGGATCGATCCTAGGCTAGTTCTGTTATTTCCTGATGGATGGTTACACACCATTCCATTCAGGACTCTGGTGAATGGTCTGTATGTCTGCCCATACTCCATTTCACATTGGTTCACGGGCTCGCTACCCGTGTTCCCCCTGTTCAGTTATTATATGATATGATTATTAGCTCGGGGTATGTTATATCTGATATATGGCTTATGTCTGTTTATTTTTGATATCTGTCAATTCTTTGATTATCGTCATGTCTGTTTATTTTTGATATCTGTCAATTCTCTGATTATCGTCATGTCTGTTTATTTTTGATATCTGTCAATTCTCTGATTATCATCATGTCTGTATTTTTGATATCTGCCAATTCTTTGATTATCAGCATATCTGTTGATTTTTGTTATTCGCTATTCCGTTCACTGAGCGTTATGCTCAGGCGTGCTTTTGTTTTCATGCACGTCAGGTCAGCAGGGTAATCCGGGAAACCAGTGAAGAGTGAATTGAAGACCAAGATTATCTGTTACTTTAATTGATGTATTGAACATCTTAATTAGGTTTTGGATTTGAACTTGTAATCGTTTTAATAATGGGAATGCGTTTGATTTGATATCCGTATTAGTGACACGTCAGCCCTATCCGGGCTGGGGTGTTACAGATTTCTATATTACCTTTGATGTTTTTGGATGATTTGGATAATTTATGCTTTGTGGTTTGATGAACTTGTGATGTGTTTGGATATTTAATGTATTGAAATGAGATATTTATGCTATTTGGTTTGGATTAATCTTTGATTAAGTTTGTATATATTTATGAAAGTTATGATATATATCATTTATAGGAAAAGATTGAATAACATTATGAAAAGCAAATCTTTTGAAAACTTTATACAAAATTCGTAGCTAAATCCGTAGCATTAATTTTATAAAATCCGTAGCAAACTAGTTGCAAATCTATAGCAAAATTGGTAACAAAAGCATAACAAAACTCATAGCAAAATTCGTAGCCAATTTCCATAGCCAAAATGTAGAAAATCTATAGCTAAATTTCATAGCAAATATTTGTAGCAAATTCCTAGAAAAATCATCGATAGCAAAACCGTGGCTAAAATCCATAGCATAACTGTAGCAAACTTTTCCATAGCTAAAATTCTGTAGCCAAAATCAAACAAAACTCTGTAGCAAACTCCATAGCAAATATTCGTAGCCAAATGCGTAGCGAAATTAGCAAGGCCAATTGTGTAGCTAAACCCGTAGCAAATATTAGTCCGTAGCCAAATTCCGTAGCAAGACAAATTAGCGACAAAAGTATCATCTACAAACCAAATCCGTAGCAAATTCGTAGCAAACACCCGTTTTGCTATGGATCTGCTACGGATTTGCCCGTAGCAAATACCTTTTTCTGTAGTTACGATCGATAGATGTAACGGCCCGTTAGCCTAGTCACGGCCCGTTATTAGGCTACCTCACGACCCGTGAACTTCTTCACGGGTTATATTTTCACCGTTAATAATTTGACGAGATATATTATTCCTCGTTTTTCGTGTAAGTTTGTATTTATTACATTATTTGATATGACGTAATATTCCTCGATATTCGTATTAATTATGTGACGGGATACAATATTCCATATGAAATAATATATAAACTTTAGTTTATAAATTCATTTCATAAAATCATTTTTATGATAAATTTGAAATATTTAACGTTACAATGTCTATCTGGGATAACAACTATTTATTCGGGTTGGAATCTAACTATTACCCTGATGAGGGTTACGGCTATTATGGTGTGGGTGCTTCAAACTATTTAGGACAGTCCGCGTCCAATTGCTGCGGGGATGACGGCAGGGATGACGGCGGCGATGACTGGGGTGATAACGGTGGCGATAACAGCGATGATAATGACTGTTTTATTTCCGGTAAAAGATGTTTATATGACACGAATGAGGTTATAAAATATATCATATTTAATTTTACTTTCATTTACTAATAACTAATTAAAAATATTAAAATTTATAGTTTTTCTCTTCTCGTGAAGAATTAGTTGATCGGGCAACTAACGTAGGGCGAGAAAATGAGTTTGTTATTATCACCAAACATTCAAAAAAAACTCAAATGGTGTGGTTGTTAAAATATGGTTGAAATGTGATCAGGGTAGTGTATATAAGGGAGCACCCACTATTAGAAAAAGTGGCACCAAAAGAACAAACTGTCAATTTGAATTGCAGGGTAAGTACGAGATGAAGAGAAATGGGTGGATTGTAGTTGTTGTGGATGATACTCATAACCATGAACCTGCTGAACACCTAGAAGGACATGCATATGCAATGAGGCTCACCGAAAATGAGCTTTCTACTGTAAAGAATCTGACCGAGTAAAATATTGACCCTCAAAACATTTTAGGCACGTTGAGGGAACAAAATCCCAATAACGTGTCTGCGTTACGAACCATATATAACGCTGGAATAAAAATAAAAAGTCCACCAGAATTGGTGAAACCCCAATGCAGGTTTTTTATACTACAACAACATCAATATATTTACACCCCTCACATAGACGAACTGAGAAATACCATCGACGGGGTTTTTTCATACATCCCACATCTCACACATTATGGCGTGACTACCCACACGTGTTAATGATAGACACAACATACAAAACTAACTTGTATAAAATGTCATTTGTTCAAATGGTTGGTGTGACAACCACCCTGAAATCTTTTTCTGTTGCTCACGCATTCATTGATTATGAGCGTGAAGTCAACTTCAGATGGGTGTTAGAGAAACTCAAAGAAACGTTGAAAGAAAAGTGTATGGAGCCCTGTGTTATACTAACCGACCAAGACCTCGCTCTGATGAAAGCATCAGAAGAAGTTTTTCCTAATGTTGTTCGATTAATTTGCAGATGGCATATTTCGGAGAATATTGCTAAACATTGGAAGGCGAGTTTTTTAAATGAAAAGTGGGGTGCTTTTGAGCATGTGTGGTTGGTACTTATTAACTCTGCCACGACGGACATATACGCTTATAATTACGACCGCCTTTATCGCAGATTGGTGACCAAGCATTGAAGTAAGTTTTCTAGTGTTATTCTTAAATATATATATATCGCAGATTGGTGCCACAATCCTTATTGCTAACAGGTTTCAAGTGGTTTTAATTTTCATATCTATCGGTAACTCCGCTATTTTTTTTCCCTTCTGGTTATCTGCTCGTGATATCAGTGAACACCACATCATTGCGACTGCTTTTGTTCAACGTAGCCATTTCATTAGGATTCGATTAGTAGGTGACTATCCAATGCCTCTTCCGAGCTTATATTGGATCAGATACAAAACAGAAAACGCTAATGATTGAGAGGTTATATACGGAACCCGATTTTAAAAATATCTCGAACTAAGTCCCGTAATCCCGGCATGTAAGGCCCCGTTCCCAGGCACCTCACAGTTGGTCAATCATTGCTCGTAAAACATACATTTACAGATATTTTAAATAAACATTGCAGCGGAAACATTCAAAAGAGATATCTCATTTCACCATAAAAGCTTTTACAACGTATTACATCGTTAATCGACTACAAAATAGTCATAAACAGTTACCTTTAGTAGTAGAGGATTCCTTAGGTAATCCCGTTTATCCGAATCCTCTACAAACACCACTTTGTTTCTAAATACATTCAATATAATACATTACAAAAATATTAACAAAGAAATGCCATCCCAAAAGAGCTGAGTAGCCGACTCTGGCCATCCTCAGCAACACTACCTGTCAACTGGAAACACATAAAAAGTTAGCGTTTCTGAGTGAGTTCTAGTTTTATAATAAAACATACTTTTCTTTCATTAAAACCGTTCTTACATACATGCGATCACACGACATACGTACACATAGATAATATTATTATTATCTTCATCATTCATTCATTAGCTTTCATTCGTGTACCGTTCATCGCTAACAATCACGTTCGTTCATAAACTCTTTACTTCATTCATACATTTCTTACGTTTCTTACCTTCATTCATACATTCATTACATTCGTTCGTACGTTCGTTACATTCATTCATACATTCAATACATTCATTCGTACGTTCATTACATTCGGTGACATGTACAATACCCTGAACATTGTGCACTACTGCTGGTGCTGGACCTGTGGTAATCAACCACGAACGTTGTGCACTACTGCTGCTCCAGTCAACTAGGGTAGGTACATGCACCACTTATCTTTCCACTTTCATTCTGGATCAATGCCATATGCTATACCCCGAACATTGTGCACTACTGCTGGTGCTGGACCAGTGATGATCAATCACGAATGTTGTGCACTACTGCTGATCCAGTCACCTGGGGCAAGCGGCAAGGATTCCATACATATGGTCAATCACCAAGACTGAACCCAGTGTGCATCCTTCGGGGTAGCTAACCCACACACCGTTGAGCTAACACCTGCAATGGGTGTGCACCTCCATACATTTGCTTGCAAGCCTTTCCTTACATTCATTCGTTCATTCATTAATGCATGCATTCATTCATTACGTTCCTCTTTTATTATCTTTCGCTTTACGTTACATAATACTTTCATTACGTTTATTAATCATAACATGTAAAGTCATGGAAAGATCAACACGTATCGAATCCAAGAAACATCGACATTTACAAATCATCAGTATTCACCATTTATCTTGGCAACATCATACTTAACATACATACATCATGCATATACATGCAATACTATCACCATCATGCCCAACGTAACTCCTAAGCCTCGACGGTTATCATGCCTGTACCTACGGGAGCTATTACATCACTACTTACCCTTACCCTTTTCCCGAAGGCCAGTATCTGGACTACATCTCCCCTGATACACAACAGCCCTATTCGGGCGATTAGGCCTACTTCAGTCGCATGGCCTCCACGCGACTGAATCATGCGATTGGGCACCTATGCGAATGAACATACAATCGTGCGAATGGAATCTCAATCGTGCAAATGAATACTAGGCGATTGGGCATCAAGTGAATGGGACTAATGCGGATGAGTACCTATACGACTAGACTCTCAGTCGTGCGATTGGGCACTAGGCGACTGAGCGTCTATGCGACTGGGCTTCCAGTCGTGCGATTGAACCTCATTCGTGTGATTGAGTCTCAGTCGTCCCTCAGTCGGCCGATTGGCCCTTCAGTCTCCTAGCCCTAACTGGGCAGCGACTAGGGTTCCTCCCGAACTGCAGCCACGACATACGGCCTTCAAACTCTTCCAAACTCATTTCAAGCCCAAATTAGCCCTCCTAAACCTTAGGGAATCATACTATGACATCATACAAGTACATACAAGTCCGAAATCACACTCTAAACACACTAGATAAAATTTCACCCAAATTGGTCAAACTCATACATTTCAAAAACGGGTTTATATGTGTTCCAGCCCCAAAATCAGTTGAAAACAAGTAAATGAGGGGTCCTAGAACTCACCTTAGCAGCCTCCTCGGTTAGAGCTTCGTTTTGACTCGTCACACAATGAATTTCGAGCCCGAACCACCCCTTTTCTCTTCTTTCTCTCTTCTTCCTCTCTTCTCTTCTTTGTGGCTGATTTTGGCAAGTGTGGGGAGAGGGTAAGGGCTGCCCTCTCCTTTAAATACTACAGTTCAGTCGCCTGAGTTTCCCATGCTACTGGGCCTTCAGTCGCATGAGCTCCATGCGATTGGACACCCCAGTCGTGCGACTCCCCTGCGTATGGAGCTTCAGTCGTGCGATTGGAGCTTCAGTTGCATGACTTCCATGCATATGGGACTCCAGTCGCATGACACTCCAAATAGAATTGTCCGGGTGTTACAAGTCCACCCCCCCTTAAACAGGTTTCGTCCCCAAAACCTGTCATTCCTTAGATCTTTGCGGGCAATACTGTCTTATCTCTTTTCCAGTCTCTCACCTGGAATTCTATCGCTATACATCGCTTACCAACTTATGACTTCTAGTCCATCTTTGACTATCTCTATTGGCAACCCATGCATACTGATCAATGCCTATTTGACCAGGACCTGCGACCTCAAATATGCCATATAGAGTACGGGCACTATAATTAAAAAGAAACACCACAAGCCTTGTTTGATGTTCTTTATGTATGAATAATGACCCTCTGGCAAACCAAACACTGACGAGCAAGGCATTCATTAATCGTGCTACGTGTTGTTCCAAGTACAACTGCACCGAGATCGGTGTTTCTCAGGTCCCTTGCAGGTACACATTGATTGAAAGGCAAATCGACTACTTTGGTGGCCCAAACCAAATTTATCTTTTTCTTTTGCTTCCGACCTCCCATTCTACTTGTTTGCTACAACGTCGAAACTATGCGTACGTTGTCGTTCGATGAACCAATCACAGGCTGAAACTGTTCCTCGGACAACGAGTGACACAGCTTTCTCAATTGCATCATGCAATCCCCTACACCGAATGTCTCGTCGATGTTCCTTCTCTTAACATGCAGCTTCCAACCGAAAGTAGTGGGAACGAACTGCTACTAGCATCGTATTCAAGGCATAAGTGCACAAAATTAAACTACCGGAATCGTACCTGTCGTCCAGTCGGAGTCCGCTCTACCCTCCTCTTGACCATGGACAAAGCTGTAGCCTTCACCCTCTGTTCTCCTTCCCCGGACCGGAACTTCCCGCCTTTGACTTCTTACAATCCCTGCTCAGATGTCCAGCCTCACCGCAATTGTAGCACTTAGCCAGGCAACAATTCCTTGCCCTATGACCTTCCTTCCCACACTGAAAACAGACGTTCAGTCCCCATTTGCACTCCCCTTCGTGACCTCTACCACACTTCTGGCATTCCTCACCCTTTCTTGTTATCCTCTCGTGATTAACGATCCTCATCATCTTACCTTCGGCCACCATTCCACCATCACTATCTCGCCTTCCTTTCCCCTTCTTAACATATGCTCGCTCCTTCGCTCCGCCCGTTATCGCCATCGCCTCCTGCTCGTCGTACAACCTTCTCGCTAGATCTACCGCCGACCTGAACGTGCTTGGCCGGGCAGTGATCATGTGCCTACGGATATCCGTCGGCAAGCCCTGCATGTACCTCTTGATCTCCCACGAAAGAGGTGTCACCTGATCCAGCACCAGTCGTGCCACTTCGTTTTGGTGGTGTACTGCTGATGCGCCATCGTCCCCGCTTCCAACTGCAGGAACTCCCTTTCAACCTTATCCATCTCACAGTGGGGACAGAACTCCTCAATCACCAACCTTTTCAACTCTGGCCATCTTTCCTCCCGATAGCCCGGCTTCCCTCAACTTGGACTATGTTGTTCCACCAGCACAGAGCTAAGTCCACGAAAGAGTGAGCGGCAAACTTCACTTTCTGAGCCTCCCAGCACCCGCTGATATTCAGCACGGCTTCCATTTCCCTCACCCATCGGTGAGCAGCTGCAGCAGTGCCATTACCCTTAAAAGTTGGGGGCTTGCATCGTTGAAATGCCCCGTAGTTACAGCCTCATGCCGCCTCCGGCGCAGGCTCTTCCTCCTCTTCTACCTCTTCTTCATCGAAGAAAACCGTTCCAGTCTCATGTTGTCCTTTTTCACCCGAAGATCTACCCCTTTCCTGTCTCTCCCCATCTCTTACAACCTTTATCACCTCGGTCACTACAGACGGTAGGATCGTCTGCATGGTCTGGTGCACTTCTTCCGCAACCGCCTCTGAGTTTACTCTCGGAATCGTCGTGACCCGATTCCCATAAACAGTTACCGAACTCACGTCAAGCGCCATCCACGAATCATCTTCTCGCGACACGCTATATTTGCCTCGAAGTCCACCAACCCATCCATTCCAAGAACCAATTCGAAATCACCTAAGATTATCACAAGTAGTCTAACCGGGTATCCATGACCCTCTAACTCCACCTTGCAGTCTCCTACCATCTCAGAAGTCCTGATGGACTTACCTTGATGGTTTCTACCTCGAAGGGCTTATCAATACTTTCATTCCTAATGGGCAACTTAGCACAAAAAAACAACAGGAACAAAACTCTTTCTAGCTCTGGAATCAAATAACACAGAAGAAAGAGTTTGATTACTAGAAATATACCTGCCACGATATCGGGACCCATCCTAGCCTGCCCTGGCATTATCGTGAAGGCCCTACGCCCTCTTCCCTTGGTTCCTTGCAATCCCTTCTTATGTGACCCCTTCCTCCGCAGTTATAGCATCGTACCACCCCGCACTCCCTGGCCACATGACCGTGCTTCCCACATTTGAAACAGACATTGGTCCCCGCTATGCTCTCTTCCACACTTCTTCACACCACCCGATGAAGCTGCACGCCGGTCCTCCGTCCTTGCAACCTTTTTGTTGAGGGTGGCCCTGTCACGTCCGACCCGCTTTCCATGCCAGTTCTTGTCATCGCTATTCTTCGTGCTTCCTTCAATAGCAGTCGTCTCCTTCACCGCCCTAATTACCTCAGTCACTATAGACGGTAGAATCGCCTGCAGGGCCTGTTGGACTCCCTCAACAACAGCCTCTTTCATGACGATCCTCAAACTAGCACCATCATCGCCGCCTTCCAGGTGACGGGCCTCGGACTTTTCGAGAGCCATTTCAGCCACTCTAGCCATGCTCCTCGTGACACGCGGTTCAGCACCATGTTCACCACATCCCCTATCTGGCAAAACCTTAGGAGTTCTGCCGCTAGCCATCCTCTATCACACACTGAAAGATTCAAACACCAACATGATCATTTAAGGGAATAGCTCAGTTTATGTCAAGTGTAGTAAGTCCCTAATTATAGTGGCCAGTTGTGATTAGCCACTTACTTTACTCTCTGTACCCCGAGCATTACCTGTCCTTACTACATTAGTATCTAAATCTAACAATAACACATAAACACATAACATGCGCACATAATACCGGTTAACTTTAAGAAAATACCTGATGGCACGCAGCTACTCAGACTAGCATTCCTTCCCTTTCCGTCCCATTCTCAGTTTAAGTTAAGGTTTATTTTGAAAATTTACCCGTTTCACTTAAACTTTGGCACTGATACCAACTTGTAAGGCCCCGTTCCCGGGCACCTCACAGTTGGTCAATCATTGCTCGTAAAACATACATTTACAGATATTTTAAATAAACATTGCAGCGGAAACATTCAAAAGAGATATCTCATTTCACCATAAAAGCTTTTACAACTTATTACATCGTTAATCGACTACAAAATAGTCATAAACAGTGACCTTTAGTAGTAAAGGATTCCTTAGGTAATCCCGTTTATTCGAATCCTCTACAAACACCACTTTGTTTCTAAATACATTCAATATAATACATTACAAAAATATTAACAAAGAAATGCCATCCCAAAAGAGCTGAGTAGCCGACTCGTGTCATCCTCAGCAACACTACCTGTCAACTAGAAACACATAAAAAGTTAGCGTTGCTGAGTGAGTTCTAGTTTTATAATAAAACATACTTTTCTTTCATTAAAACTGTTCTTACATAGGTGCGATCACACAACATACGTACACATAGATAATATTATTATTATCTTCATCATTCATTCATTAGCTTTCATTCGTGTACCGTTCATCGTTAACATTCACGTTCGTTCATAAACTCTTTACTTCATTCATACATTTCTTACGTTTCTTACCTTCATTCATACATTCATTACATTCGTTCGTACGTTCGTTACATTCATTCATACATTCAATACATTCATTCGTACGTTCATTACATTCAGTGACATGTACAATATTGTGCACTACTGCTGGTGCTGGACCTATGGCAATCAACCACGAACGTTGTGCACTACTGCTGATCCAGTCACCTAGGGTAGGTACATGCACCACTTATCTTTCCACTTTCATTCTGGATCAATGCCATATGCTATACCCCGAACATTGTGCACTACTGCTGGTGCTAGACCTATGATGATCAATCATGAACGTTGTGCACTACTGCTGATCCAGTCACCTGGGGCAAGCGGCAAGGATCCCATACATATGGTCAATCACAAAGACTAACCCCAATGTGCATCCCTCGGGGTAGCTAACCCGCACACCGTTAAGCTAACACCTGCAATGGGTGTGCACCTCCATACATTTGCTTGCAAGCCTTTCCTTACATTCATTCGTTCATTCATTAATGCATACATTCATTCATTACGTTCCTCTTTGATTATCTTTCGCTTTATGTTACATAATACTGTAAAGTCCTTAATCCGATCGAACTCACTTCGTTTGAATTGTTGCACTTGATAATACGCGAAGACGGGTGCGCGGTTTGAATTGTATCAACCGAGAGAACACAACATTCAGCACAAAATCATTGTAAATCAAACGTATATTGTCGAAAGATTACAATAAAAATCGATACTAGATCGATCTCACCCGAAGGTGGAAATCACACACATGTGATCTGCTCAACATGAGCGAAAACTAGAAAATATAAAGTGAACTCTCGGTGGAATTGAAAATAATATGCACACACACCACTTTGCAAGTTCACATGCATATATATATAATAATTGCTCCACTGTCGTTTGTAGCATTCACATGTGATTTCGCATTGCATGCTGTATGCATGCATTTACTTTTCGCATGCCATTATCTTCCCACTTTCGCAGCATGCATTTTTTATTCAATTTCGCATGCAATACTTTTCTTCAATTGTCGTGCGAGTGCAGCTTGTCGCGTACGATTCTCGCATCAACAAATTGCACGCATGCGATTTGTTCGTCTTTCGCATGCATTCATGCATCCTCTTGCGACTTTGTTTCGCGCAACCAACAACGATATTGTAATCCAAATATTTTGTCCCTTACAATCTTCCCCTTGGATTATGATATCGTTTTGTATATAAACACAACTTGAATCTTCAACAAAACCTTTCGGATGAAATGTTCTCGCAGACGCGGATTTCGAATTGGATGCAATTTGTACGCTTCAAATCTTCATAAAATCATCAAACTCGAATTGGATTCTTGTGTGTTCTCGGTTTCGGATGGAACTTTGATGAAACCGGATAACTTGCAACTTGTTTAACGTCCTCGAACGGAAGATCGCGGAATAATGATCCGTTGTATCAAGAGCAACACCTTGCTCTGATACCAAATGTAAAACCTCTGAAATCTCCCAGAAATCAATAACACACGATCTCAATCACGTGAATGCGGAATGTAAACATGATTGGATAGAAGAGAAGATTGAATTGAACAGAAAATGATTCTTTGATTAAATCAAACAACCTATGAAAGGTCTTGTGCGGTTTTCGCACAGTACAGAATGATAATGAACGAAAAGCTGAATTACAAAACGAAAACAAGCTATTTATACTAAACATCAAGTTCTCGTGCGACAGGCTTTTCGCGCGGCTGAGACTTTCGCGTGGAAGCTTCTCTTCGCGTGGAAACTTGATTTCGCATGATATGCTTCTCGCGTGACTTCTTCAATTCGCGTGGATCAGGTTTTCGCACATGCTGTTTTCAGACTTCGTCTTTGTTCAATCTTCAAATGTTTTGCCGAGCCTTGATTAGTCTTCTACAAATACTCTCATTACGTTTATTAATCATAACATGTAAAGTCATGGAAAGACCAACACGTATCGAATCAAAGAAATATCGACATTTACAAATCATCAGTATTCACCATTTATCTTGGCAACATCATACTTAACATACATACATCATGCATATACATGCAATACTATCACCATCATGCCCAACGTAACTCCTAAGCCTCGACGGTTATCATGCCTGTACCTACGGGAGCTATTACATCACTACTTACCCTTACCCTTTTCCCGAAGGCCAGTATCTGGACTACATCTCCCCTCGTACATAACAGCCCTATTCGGGCGATTGGGCCTACTTCAGTCGCATGGCCTCCACGCGACTGAATCATGTGATTGGGCACCTATGCGAATGAACATACAATCATGCGAATGGACTCTTAATCGTGCGAATGAATACTAGGCGATTGGGCATCATGTGAATGGGACTAATGCGGATAAGTAACTATGCGACTGGACTCTCAGTCGTGCGAGTGGGCACTAGGCGACTGAGCATCTATGCGACTGGGCTTCCAGTCGTGCGATTGAACCTCAGTCGTGCGATTGAGTCTCAGTCGTCCCTCAGTCGGCCGATTGGCCCTTCAGTCGCCTAGCCCTAACTGGGCAGCGACTGGAGTTCATCCCGAACTGCAGCCGCGACATACGGCCTTCAAACTCTTCCAAACTCATTTCAAGCCCAAATTAGCCCTCCTAAACCTTAGGGAATCATACTATGACATCATACAAGTACATACAAGTCCAAAATCGCACTCTAAACACATTATACAATTTCACCCAAATGGGTCAAACTCATACATTTCAAAAACGGGTTTATATGTGTTCCAGCCCCAAAATCAGTTGAAAACAAGTAAATGAGGGGTCGTAGAACTCACCTTAGCAGCCTCCTCGGTTAGAGCTTCGTTTTGACTCGTCACACAACGAATTTCGAGCCCGAACCACCCCGTTTCTCTTCTTTCTCTCTTCTTCCTCTCTTCTCTTCTTTGTGGCTGATTTTGGCAAGTGTGGGGAGAGGGTAAGGGCTGCCCTCTCCCTTAAATACTACAGTTCAGTCGCCTGAGTTTCCCATGCGACTGGGCCTTCAGTCGCATGAGCTCCATGCGATTGGACACCCCAGTCGTGCGACTCCCCTGCGTATGGAGCTTCAGTCTTGCGATTGGAGCTTCAGTAACATGACTTCCATGCGTATGGGACTCCAGTCGCATGACACTCCAAACAGAATTTTTCGGGTGTTACACGACAGAACAAATAGATTTAATATAATTGTTACATTTTTATGTAATTCTTTCATTTTTTATGTAATTATCAATTTTTTGGATGTAATTGTAATTTATCAAGAATTACCACCATAATTAGTGTTCTCACCATAATCATCCTTCACATAAGAATTACCTTTCTCACTCCTAAAATCCCGACCACCAAACTTGCTAAAACCACGACAATAATCATTACCAGATGTGTGACTTTCAGTGTATTGATTAAGCCAGCCTGGTGCTTCTTGATGCACTTCAATTTTTTGGATGTAATTGTAATTTATCAATACCAGTACTTTTTAATGTAATTATCAATTTTTTGGATGTAATTGTAATTTATCAAGAATTACCACCATAATCAGTGTTTTCAACATAATCAGCCTTCCCATAAGAATTACCATTCTCATTCCTAAAACCCCGACCGTCAAACTTGCTAAAACCACGACAATAATCATTACAAGATGTATGACTTTCAGCGTATTGATTAAGCCAGTCTGGTGCTTCTTGATGCGCTTCTTCCCATAAGAATTACCATTCCCACTCCTAAAATCCCGACCACCAAACTTGCTAAAACCACGGCAATAATCATTACAAGATGTGTGACTTTCAGCATATTGATTAAGCCAGTCTGGTGCTTTTTGATGCGCTTCTTCCCATAAGAATTACCATTCCCACTCCTAAAATCCTGACCGCTAAACTTGCTAAAAGCATGACAATAATCATTACAAGATGTGTGACTTTCAGCGTATTGATTAAGCCAGTCTGGTGCTTCTTGATGCGCTTCAATTTACATTTTTTATGTAATTCTTTCATAAAGTGTACTAATAAACATTTATGTTTTAATAAAATATTTCATTACTGTTCTACATTATACATCTAGAATACAGTTCGTCTGCCATAAATCTTTAGAATCTAAAGAAAGCATCCCGTAAGTTAACATCTTGCCACTCTAAAGATCTATTTTGAACCAACCTACGCAATAACATACAAATTACAACTCCTGAATCTCGAACAATATGACTGGCGTTAGGAGGCCACACGGTTTCACCGGATACAACTAGTTCTTCGATTTCTTCTTGTCTGGAGTGCTGCCAATATTGTATACGTGACAGAAAATATAAAAAATACGATTCGAATTGCACGAAAATCGTTCGGGCATTATGATAAATGCACCATTAATCATCACACGTATTTGGTCGGCATTCGTATGGAGAATATATATGAACTTGTAGTGAGTCCATACAAATCTTAAAAAGGTCCCAATTTTCTTCGTCATCAGTGATTGGTACGTAAACCTACAAAAAAATTTAATTCACGGTTATAAATTGATGATTTTAATTGTATAACATGAAAACAGTATTACCGTATCAACTTCCCATAACGCGGGATATAGACAGTCACTACCGTCACCATATTCGTTACCCTTAACGGATCCCGGTATATTAAGTTAAACCACTCAAATAGGAGAATCGTCCAACGATCACTACCCGACAACTCTTTTGTTCTACGTATTTATTCATATCTCCATATTATGAGTCTATTTGTCCACACCCGAACATGCTGTAAAATAACAACTTTTTAATTGTTAGAATTATAAAATAAAATACAATAAAATAAAATAAAATTTATAATTAAAAACTTAAAATCATACCTCTGTACATAAAGACACGATTCCTAATAATTCATGCCAAAATTCTAACTGAATATCGAAATGACCCATGTAATACACCGTACATGTTTGGGAATCATAGTTACGTATAAACTGAATAACATTTTCAGACCAGTTTCTCCCATTCTGCCAATTATGGTTATCTATTGGATCGGGAATGCTTTCCACAATATCTCGTGAGTTCGAAAAGGACTTATTTTGACGTTTTATATTACCTCTGCGAGGAGACATTTTAACTGTTTCGTTTTTCACTAACCGTATAAAACAAGTAATATATGTTCGTTTATATAACGTTTATGCGGAATTTTAAATCAAATCAAATAATTGCTTTACGTTTTTCAAAGAATAATACGTCACGTCACATAATTATAAAATTTAAAAATGCAGGCAAACCGAGGAAAATATATACCGAATCTTATTCAGAAGGAATTTTAGGGCCCGTGAATGAAGTCACTGGCCGTTAACAAATCCCTTAACGGGCCGTAAGATCTTTCACGGTAACCTTATTACGGGCCGTGACGTAGTTCACGGCCCGTAACAGAAAAAGCTGCAAAATTTAAAGTTGGCAGTTTTCACGGCCTATAAGGGGCGTCATGAGCCGTGAAAAAAGTCAAAGGCCGTTCATGTATCACCTGACTGTGCGTCCCAATAGCTTTTTCCTTTCATTATTTATTTTTTAATTATTAAATCAATTTTGAATAATATAAAATATAAATTCCACATTTAATGATTGCATGTTTTGATGATTGGATGTGGTATCTTGTTGTGTTGATTTTTTTCCTCACAAAATCAATGCCAAATTAAATAACTAACTATATTTTATGTAATTTAATTTCCAAATTATGAATAACTAATTACACAACCATGTTTAAATAGCTAGGAGTTGAAGATTTCAAAATTAAGGTTTAATTGATATCTTGAATATTAAATTAAGATTTTGAGTTAATGTCATATGATACTGTGAAAATTGTAAACAATAATTCCAATTCATGAGGTTTTAAAACAATCCATATAAAAATCGTTATTTTGGTGCGATGAATAATCAATTTTGTGAAATCAATTGATTTGATCTTTTATTATTGAAACAATGATAACTGATATACATGAGTTTCTAAAAAAACTACATATTAAAGTGATTAACTATCATTTCCTTTTACACATTAATCGATTTCTACATTAACAAAATTCTATTTACAATTAATTATTTTCCATATCCAATTACAACATACAAAATTTCATTCGTCTATGAGTTTAATATAAACATATATTATTTTCAAATAACTTTGGCATATGACATTTTTTAGTTATAGAATTTGTGAATGAAACATAAATATTTTGTTTTCATGTAAATAATAGTAACTTCAATGAAAGATTAAGTGATTAATCCTAACGGTACATCACTTGATTTGACATTAAAGTTTAACGTTACTATTTTATATAATTATATAACTATGTGTATCATCAAATGATGAACTTAAAGGATAGTCGTTTGATAATACACATAATAAATGTTGGTAAATTAATATAGATATTACACTTCTGCTCAAAGATGATGTGTTTTATTTATATGCCTTATTATAATTATATTCATAATACTTAGATGTTAGTCATAGTCAACACGAAGCCAACATTCATTTAGAACCTTAATTTAATTTGTTCATAACACTTGCACTTTGGTCATAGCCAACACAAAGTCATCGTGCAAGTAGAACGTTACTTTAATTTGTTCATAGCATTTGGAATTTGGTCAAAGCCAACGTGAAGCTAATATTCAACTAGAAATTTACTTTTAGCCTATTATTTTGGTGTTATAATAGGTTTCATCTTCAACGTATTAATTATGTCTGCTTTATTTTTTTATTATTACTCTATAATTTAGCTCACTTTAACTCTTCTACTACTTGTATCAATTTAGCATCCACTATTACTCCTAACTTTAAAATTAAAGTTTTAACCGGGGCAAACTTCTTCTCTTAGAGGGATTTCGTTAAACTTACTATTGGCATGTTGCATCTTGATTATGTCTTGAGATATGACGCTCGTGCTGCTCTTACTCTGAAAGTACTGCAGATCAAAAACAAGAGTATGAAAAGTGGGAGAGGTCTAATAGATTGTCTCTAATGGTAATCAAGAACTCCATCTTGTTGCAATCAGGGGAGCAATACCTAATTCAGATAATGCCAAAACTTATCTGAATTTAGTATAGGAACAATTTAAAGAATCTTCTAAAGCACATGTGAGCACTTTGATTCTAAAGATGCTTACTACAAAGTATGATGGGTTTAATAATGATGATGAACGACATGACTCATAAACTCAAGAGCTTAGACATGGAGATCAGTGATGGTTTTCTAGTACACTTCATTATGACTTCTCTTCCTGCGTGCTTTGATGCTTTTAAGATCGACTATAACACACAGAAAGAAAAATGGTCAATAGGTGAGCTGATAGCAATATGCGTGCAGGAGGAAGAACGCCCGAAGCTTGAAAAGCCTGATGTTGTTCATGTTACCACCATTAAACCATTAAAAATGAAGGAAAACTTTAAAGGGGAAAGCTCAAAATTCCATAAGGCTGGTATAAGTGCAGCTTCCAGCTCAAATGCCTTTTTCAAACAATCTCGCTGCAAATTCTGTCACAATATGGGACACACCTAACGAGATTGTCCAAAGTTCAAGGAGTGGTTGGCTAAGAAAGGTAACCATCTATTTATGATATTTGATTCCTTTAATGTTAACATTCCAATTAACACATGGTGGGTTGATTCTGGTTCTATGGTTTATGTTACTAACTCAACACAGGGATTCCTTACAATCCGGAAGCTGGAAAGAAACCAAAGGACAATTAAGGTAGGAGATGGTGATGAACATAATGTTGAAGCCGTGGGAACCATGCACTTAATAATAAAAACTGGTCATTGTATTAAACTTTATGATACATTATACGTGAAAGATGTGTTAAATATGCCTTAAAGGTAAAATGGGTAGTGGATCTAAAAAGAGTTCCATAAGGAGTTCTTGTTTACCGGAACTCATACATACTAATATTATTGGACCTTATCCTATTGGAATATCATGACATAAATAATTTATCACTTTTATAGATAATTACTCGCATTACATGTATTTATACTTAATTAAGGATAAATCTGAATCACTTGACATGTTTAAAAATTTTAAGGTTGAAGTTGAAAATCGACCTAATCGCAAAATAAAGGTAGTGCGATCAGATAGAGGTGGTGAGTATTATGGTAAACATACTGATATTGGTCAAGTTCTTGGTCCTTTCTTTGACTTTTGTAAAGAACACGAGATTGTAAATCAATTTACCATGCCGGGTACTCCTCAGCAGAATGGTGTAGCTGAGAGAAGAAATCATACCCTAATGGACATGGTTAGAAGTATGTTAGCGAACTCCTCTTTACCTGAATTTTTATGGACAGAGGCATTAAAGATAGTTGTTCATATACTAAATAGAGTTCCTTCTAAGTTTGTCCCTAAAACTCCATTTGAAATTTAGACAGGAAGGAAACCTAGCTTAAGGTATATGAAAGTATGGGGTTGTCCAGCCAAAGCTGTCACACCCCAACATTGACGGCGGAATCGTCGAGATGTAAGAGTTAAGATTGCTCACAACCACATAACGCTATTATTTATCCCAAATATTATAACCATAAGTTTCTAAGGTAAATTAAAACCATAAGTCTCAAATAAGAAATCAACATAATGTAACATGAAATAATCCAAAACAATTTGTTTAATTAACTAGGTCCATTCCTAGATGTGAATAAGCTTCAAAGATGACAATCAAACTTGCGCATTTCCTAAAACATGTTATAAATAAAGGGTCAATATAATGTTGATGAGATTTTCATAGTTTTCATACATAAATATATAAAAGATGGCAATTCATGACATAAGTTAGTGAGCAAAGTAACTAGAGATGTAAGACAGATGCAACAATCAAACCTTGACAGTTTATAAGATTCCATGTTTACAAGATTATAAGATTAGCTAAGTGTACTTGGATTAACCAAGTAGGCTTGTCAAGCCCATAGATCTATGACGTCACCAGTCTAACAATAATTAATGATTGCACATATAATAGTCAATACATCGTAATTACTAAGATCAACTAACCACAACATACAAGTGAATTGCCAAGTGTTTTCAAGAATCAAACGAGTTTCTAAGTGCAATGGTTATAAGGTAATATGTTTCACCCTAATGTGTAAAAATATGCAAAAAGGGTATAGAAATACTCACTTGGTTAATAAATATATACTTGACGATTACTAAGATTAATGATAAGCGTCGTTCCAACGTAAACCGTCCCGAGACACCTAATTATATAATTACAAGACTTAAGTTTAATAATAAGTTAAACGAGTTAACGAGAACAAGGGTTTCAATTTGGTATTTGTCAAATAATTATATTTAACAAAATGGAAAAAAGTTATATTTTCTTGGAAAATATATATATATTTATATTTATTCAAAGATGTGAAAAGAAACAATTATAATAATTTAAAAGGTTGTATATAAAGTTTAAATAAAATTTTATAACTAAAATTTATTACTATTTAAACAAAATTAATTGAAAAGGGATATTTGGTTCAATAATAATTTACTAATTATTATTTTCAATCCATTTTATTAAAAATTATTTAAACAAGCTTTGCTAAAATGTTTTATTAATAAAAACATTTTTATTTAAACTTAGAAAAATTACAGAAAATATTTGAGGCTTTTGAAAATATTTGGAATTTATGAAAATAATTTATGTATATAAATTTGTTTTACGCTAAAAAGCCTTTAAAAATAAAACATGAGGGTGCCCGGGTTCGAACCTGGGACCTCATGTTTAGGAGGACAGTGACTTAACCAGTGAACTAGGACCGAGGCCTTGGTTTAACTTGGTTTCAAAACCTTAAAAACACAACCCCAATGAACTCTGTTAGGACCGTGTACGTACGGAGTACTAACTGATTCTTCGTTATACCGGATCAAATAGTGCGGAATCCTTGAGTCTTTCCCTGCTGAGAACACAAAGTTTTCGGAGTCCATAATGAATGTTAACTTAAACTTGAAAACAAAAACTGTTAAGGCGATTGGGGAGTACGACTGGGATGCGATTGACACTAACAGTATGCGATTGAACTCAACCGTGCGATTGAACAGGTGACTGGGACACTTGGGTGACTGAACAGACCGACTGACTCAACTGTGCGACTGAACTGGGCGACTGAACTGGGCGACTGACTCAATCGGTCGAATGGACTAGGCGACTGACTCAATCGGGCGAATGAACAGGCGACTGGACTTCAGTCGTACGATTGAGATAATCGTGCAACTGAGACTGCTGAAATTGAGGTTTTTGTAACTTTTGACCTAAAACGCAAGTTTTGACACCCTAGACTGCTGTAGTCGAAAAATATTGATTTTGCAGAACATGCACACGTAAATACTTGATTTTTAGTAGAAAGAAAGGTTCTTTTCGCTTAAACACGTAGACTTTTTCACAAAATCGATTGAATCCACGAAGAATCAAGAGCCAAAGCTCTGATACCACTTTTTAGGACCGTGTACGTACGGAGTACTAATTGATTCTTCGTTATACCGGATCAAATAGTGCGGAATCCTATTTGATTGGTGATCCAATCAGGGAGAACGTTAACAAGATCAAACCTAATGATTAGAAAACGTTAAGAACGGACTAGGAATGATCTGGGACGTTCTATGAACTTGGAATGGACGAACATGACGCTCTGGGTCGACTAGGGTTGCAAGTATTCGAAGTGTTCCGTTTTTTCACGGATTAAGTGGTATTTATAGGTAAGGGTTTCTCATTCGTGCGACTGAACCATACGCATGATTCAGTCGTGCGATTGAGCTATGCGCTTGATCCACACGCATGACTGAGCATTCAGTCGTACGACTGGTTCAATCTCATGCTCTAGTCTTACGACTGATCCAGTCTCCTGGTTCAGTCGTGCGACTGAGTCATTCGCATGAAGTTGTTCATGCGTATGGTCCATTGGCATGGGCCATTCGCATGATAACTTCATAACGATAAGTTTGCATGTATTAGTTATCATTACATTACGCATATCAATTCAGACAATCACTTACCTATATAATTTATCAACCATACATTACACAACCCATTAATGAAACATTAAACATTATAAGCACATACAACCATTTGCATTTCATTAATCATCTTCCAGTTACATATATGTAAGACATTACAAAGATATTACATTGAGATCAGAATCTAGGTACATATGTATCAACAATCCCACTCCACCATTCACTCACATTCCACCTCCAATATTCACCACCACCACAACCACCACCACTAGCCACCGAGCTGGCCAGTCATCAGCTACTACAGGTTCACCCCTCCCTCCCAGTGGAGTGGAGGAACAACTAGCAGTACTCAACAGGATGGTGCTAAAGCTGCTAGCTGCTGATGAAGAAAAGACAACGACTGCTTCAGCTTGAGGAGCAAATGCTTCTCAAGCAACTCAGATTGCCAACTCCAGGAACGTAATGTCCTATCGACTCAAAAGATAGAGGAGTTGGAGTCTGCAAATAAGAAGATTCTGCTCAAGCTGAAAGGGTCTCAGGCTGATCATCTTATGATAAAAGAGGGAGCTGGGGATGATGGTGATGACGATGATGATGAGGATGATGAGGATGATGAGAGTGATGAGGATGATGATGATAGTGGTGATGATCAAGCCAAGGAGGGGCAAGAGATGATGATGATGATGATTCTGCTTCAAATACTGCTGATTCTGGTCGGGAACAACGTTCAAAACAAAGACAAGACCATGGATCTACAGCAACTCCTCCATCATCACCTACTACAGAAACTCACGAGCAGATCCAAGACAAAAGTACTGATTAGACGTTTTATTCTTAAGCTTTTGTACTTGATTCATCTTTTGATGTATATGAAACTTTTGTAAATATCTAATGATTAATGTTTAATTAACTTGAGTTTATACTAATGATTGCTACTCTATATGTTGATATTAAACAGCTAAGGGATTTCAGCAAGATGAGCATGATGTTGCTTCCCTCCAACAGATCAAGTCTCAACTCATAATGATTCTTGATCTGCAGGGGATCGTCAGAAGGTCAGTGAGTTATACTCCTGAAGAAGGAGAAATAATTCACGACCTTACTGATGAGCAGCTTGCTGAAATATTTCGTCTGAATCCAGACGAAATTGTTAAGGATGCTCCAATTTTTGATGATGCTGATGATGACGAACTCAGGGATGTTGAAGAAATCGAAATTGAAGACATCACAGATCAGCACTACCCTGAATACACCGATCGAGAGGGAAACATGTTTCCAGATTTGGTAAACACCCTCGACAGTGACATTCTGGGTAAACTCAGTGATAAGGAGAAAGGAGTAGAAGCCTCAACAAGCCAAGCCCAAGCCTCGGACGCTAAGGTTGATATTCGAAAGGCTGAATGGGTGGCTTGCTTCGCCGAGGTCCGCGCCCAACGTACTACAACAACTCAAAGTACCTACACCAAGCTATACAAAGTAAAGAAGAACATGAAGGTGTCAGGGAAGATTATTGCTTGGGCTCATTTTGATGACCTTGGCGTGTATGCAGTAAAAAGGGAGAGGAGAATCGAGTACTTCAGATTCCCTCATGATCTGAAGACTCTCCCCGGTTTTGAGCTCAACCAGTTGGCCCGACTAAAACTTCTTTATGCTGATCCTAAGAAGATGTTTGGCTGGTTTGAGGCTGCCCTAAAAAGGGAGTACAGGACTAGATGGGTAAACTTCAAGCCTCATCAGGCTACGAGGTACCTCAGAAGGTGTGAGGTGAGTCCCATCACTGGTCAACCGAAGATAGTCCTGAAGTGGCGACCTCCACGCATAATGTCCCGAATTCCACTGAGGGAGATGCCACAGGACTTTACCCTACACTTTAAGTGGTGGTACTATGACTGGCGCTCGGGAGAGGCCGTCATCGTTTTGGAAAGGGAAGGCACAATGGACACAATAAGGGTGTTTGACCCCATATGGCTTATCAACTTGTCAGCGTCTGATGTCTATACGCAGTACAAGTGGCCACTGTTTTTTTACACGCAGGATATAGTGCAAGCACTACAGTTTTAGCATACCATACGTCTATGCTTTGCACTTAATATCCATGCTGGGGTTTCTAAAGAGGAGAGACTGAAGAGATTTGAAGAGTTTAAGAAAGAAGTCAAAGTCTAGATAGAACTAGGTCCAAGGGGGAGTTTGTTGGTACACATGTCCCTAGTTCTAGTCTAGTGAGCTTAAATGTAATAGAACTTCTTCTCGTAACACATATGTAATGTTTAATCAATATAATGAGAATCTCTTCTATATATGGTTGTTGGTTATTTAATGTTATATCTATTTACATTATTAATTGTTACACGCATATATGACAATGTTATATAGCTTTACAGTTGTTAGACATAGTTTTGAATTGTTAAAGGTTCAAGAATGTGTTTAACTAAGTATCCTGATTCAGTAGTACGACTAGACCATGCGAATGGGCCAATCGCACGACTGAACCAGGTGATTGAGTCAATCGTACGATTGAGTCATTAGACTGACTCAGTCGTCCGAATGAACCAATCGTATGACTCAGTCGCACGACTGAGCCAGTCGCTTGGCTCAGTCGTACGAATGAGAGCTGTAACCTATAAATACCACTTAATTCGTGGAAAAACGAAACACTTCGAATATTTGCAACCCTAGTCGACCCAGAGCGCCCTGTTCGTCCCTTTCAACTTCACAAAACGTTTCAGATGATTCCTAGTTCGTTCTTAACGTTTTCTAATCGTTAGGTTTGATCTTGTTAACATTTTCCCTGATTGGATCGCCAATCAAATAGGATTCCGCACTATTTGATCCGGTATAACGAAGAATCAGTTAGTACTCCGTAAGTACACGGTCCTAACATGAAACAAAGAAGACCCCGAGAAACATCTTCGATTAATCCTTGAACTAGTCAAGAACGAACAATTATACGTAAAATATTTCAAATGTGAGTTTTGGATGCGTGAAATTCAATTTCTTGGTCACATAGTGAATAAGGATGGAATCCAGGATGATCCATTGAAAATTTCTGCTATTAAGAACTGGAAGATCCTGGAAAATCCTACCGAGATCCGACAATTTCTTGGCTTGGCTGGTTACTACCGGAGATTTATCAAGGATTTCTCCCGAACAGTGCAGCCAATAACCGCTCTGACCAAGAAGGATACAACCTACGAATGGGGAAAGGAGCAAGATAACGCTTTTAACCTGTTAAAGGAAAAACTCTGCAGTGCGCCTATCCTTACCCTACCAGAGGGAACTGAAGACTTCGTAGTCTATTGCGACGCATCACGTTAAGGATTTGGTTGCATATTAATGCAGCGGGGAAAAGTGATCGCGTATGCATCCAGATTGCTGAACGAACATGAGAGGAATTACACGACACATGATCTTGAACTGGGTGCCATGGTGTTTGCACTCAAAATATGGAGACACTACCTTTATGGTACTAAGTGTGTCATCTACACTGATCACAAAAGCCTGCAGCACATCTTAAATCAGAAAATGTTAAATATACGCCAAAGAAGATGGGTAGAGTTACTGAGCGATTACGAATGCGAGATCATTTACCATCCTGGCAAGGCAAACGTAGTGGCCGATGCCCTGAGTAGAAAAGAACGAGAAAAACCTATTCGCGTTCGTGCTCTAAGAATGAGTGTGTACACCAGCCTCGTTGCTAAATTGAAGGAAGCACAAAGGGAAGCTTTTAATGAGAATAACCTGACGGGTGAAATGCTAACAGTGATGGAGAAGCGTCTGGAAATGGACAACGATGGACTATACAAATGCGAAGGAAGGACGTGGATACCGAATCATGGCGGAATTAGGACTATAGTCTTGGACGAAGCTCACAAGTCTAGATATTCGATTCACCCGAGAAGTGATAAGATGTATCAGGACTTGAAAACACTTTTCTGGTGGCCCAGACTAAAGAAATCTATCGCCGCCTATGTTAGCAAATGTTTGGCATGTGCAATGGTAAAGGCCGAAAACCAAAAACCATCGGGAAGCTTACAGCAACCTGAAATCCCGGAATGGAAATGGGATAACATCACAATGGATTTTGTCACGAAGTTACCAAGAACCACTCGTGGACACGACGCAATTTGGGTAATTGTGGATAGACTTACCAAGTCAGCCCACTTCTTACCGATCCGAGAAGATTATGACATGACGAGATTGGCTCGACTATACATAGATGAAATAGTAACCCGACATGGAGTGCCGCTATCGATTATCTCCGACCATGATAGCCGTTTTACTTCACGATTTGGAAATCTCTCCAACAAGCTTTGGGAACCCGACTTGACTTGAGCACGGCATACCATCCCCAAACCGACGGGCAAAGTGAAAGAACTATTCAGACCCTAGAAGACATGTTGAGAGCTTGCGAGATTGACTTTGGTGGAAGTTGGGATCACCACCTTCCCCTAGTGGAATTTTCCTATAATAATAGTTACCATCCAAGCATAAAAGCTGCCCCGTACGAAGCCTTATACGGCAGAAAATGTCGGTCACCGTTGAGTTGGAATGAGATAGGTGATAGCCAAGTGATGGGACCCGACATCGTAATGGAGACCACTGAGAAAATAGCAAGGATTAAGGAACGACTGAGAACAGCCAGAGACCGTCAAAAGAAGTACGCTGACAGGAGACGAAAACCCCTTGAATTTCAAGTGGGTGATAAAGTAATGTTGAAGGTCATGCCATGGAAAGGAGCTGTGAGATTTTGCAAGAAGGACAAACTAAGCCCGATATATATTGGACCATTTGAAATCTGGAAAGAATTGGTCCAGTAGCATACCAGCTCAGACTACCTGAGGAGCTGAGCTACATACATAACACTTTTCATGTATCAAATTTGAAGAAGTGTCTGGTAGACAAAGCCTGGGAATTGCCATTGAAAGAAGAAAGAATAACTGACAAATTGAACTTTGTAGAGGAACCCATAGAGATTACCGATCGACTGGTCCAAAAACTTAGGCGAAGTCGCATACCCAAGGTGAAAGTAAGGTGGAACTCTAAACGAGGACCTGAATTTACCTGGGAGCGGAAAGATGAGATGAGAAGGGAATATCCATACCTCTTCAAACCCAACTATTCAGAGACTTAACACAAACAAAATTTCAGGACGAAATTTTCTAAATGGTGGGAGAATGTAACAACCCCTCCTCGACCTCAAGATGAGTCAAGGACTAATGCAAAATATCTAAGTGGATTTTCTTAGTCATGCGCCTGAACAGTTCTCATATGCCTGAATAGTACTCATGTGCCTGAACAGTGCCTATGCGGCTAAGTCTTGGGCGTTTAAACAGTTGTCTTGCGCCCGCACAGTTGTCTTGCGCCCGCACAGTTGTCATGCGCCCAAACAGTGGTAATGCGCCTAGATTTTTCCTTGTATATTTTCGCACATATTTAACTATTGACCAGTTTTCCATGATGGTAATACATCCGACATTGGTATTTAACCATGTACGGACTCGTATTTGTATAAGAAACTATCATTTGAATGAATTATTAGAAACAAATAAAGTGTTCCAACACTTAAATAAAATTCGGATAAATATACCCATCCACATCCGCATAAAACAAACTTGATAACAAAATAATAATAATAAAATACAAATGAAACAAATAAAAAAATAATATTCTGCATGGCCGCCCACTGAACCACCAACCAAATGGGTTCTGCGAAACCCCATAACCCACTCCCACACTCAACCTTTTTCTCTCTACACACTCTCTCGTATTTTCTCCCAACCGAGAGCACACACACACACACAAATATTCTTGTTCATCTCAAACAATCCGAAGAACTACAAGATTCCAATTGAGTTCGAAGACCTTGTGCTCATCTTCAACCTTCTAAACCTTCTCATACGTAAGTAATATGAACTTTTATTGATTAAACTAATAAACTATTACATATCTTAATGTAAACGCCACTCTCACTGTTCTAACAGAAGAATCTCGGCCATAACCTCATCTTAGTGGGACTCAAACTTCATACGAGGTACTACTCTTGTAACCCGCGAGCCAAAGGGTCGATATACAAGGATTCTACCTTGTAAATCGTTATTTTATGTGATCAAGCAACATTTTAACCGTATGTTTTTATAACTAAAGCATTAAATCTACCTAAAACAGCGAAACTAACATACAAATATGTTAGGTTTGTGGTTACAAATGATATAATGGTGATAAGGGTAAAAATATGATAGTTACACAAGTTTAAATGATGTAAAACACCCGATTGTAGTTATGTTTATGCAAAACCGAAAACTAAGATTTAGATTTTAGAAAGTTCGAGACTTAGAATGCCTGAAAATATGATTTTGTTGGCTGGAAAACTTAGTAGGAAAATGATATGGCTATGATACATTAGTTCGGTAACCGAAATATGGAAATAACCAAGAAACGAGCCATAACATGAACAAATTAGAATCTAAGGATTTTCAGGCCTTATAGTAATTATTTTAGTAATAAAAATCAAATTCGGTGTATTTATGGATTAATAGATAATTTCTACGAATTTAGTTAACAAAAGTAAGCGTAACCGATACCTAGAAACTCGTGTTTTAAACATCACCAAGTAGGATCTGAGATTTTTGGATTCTAATAGACTCAAATAGGCTATAAAAAGCTTAAGAAAGTATTAGGGGTCGAAAATTGTAAAGAGACAAACTTTGGGGTACAAAATGTAAATTTTGGAAACTTGGGGGGCTAAAAGTGTAAATTCTGCATTTTAGTAAAATTTCAGCAACCACATGACCAGAAACTAATATTGGGCTTATTCATGTGTTAATAAACTCATAAGGACCTGAAAAATTGATGTACACACGCTAGAACCTTAACATTCCTAAAAAGGAAACTTTTAAGGTAAACTTCTAAGAAACAAAGCCACGATTATCTTTAACTATCAAACGAAACCTAACTACACTTGCAACGATCTAAGAATCTATAGCTTATTACTTGAATCATGATTATAGGGTGCTAGGACTTGAAACTGTCTGCGATTTTTGGAACCCGACTCATACTAAGGTGAGTTCTCGTGTTCTCCTTTTTACTTTGGTTTTAGGGATGAAGCATGCTCTTTTAAACTAAAACTTTTATTTGTGATACTATGTGATGCTTATGTTGTAGATTTTGATGATACCTGCTGATACTTGAATCACAATCATTAATTCTTTTGTGAACCGCTTGTTTTATATGGATAGATCTATCTGGGGAATCCCCACACACAGTGGCTCCCGCTACAGGGAGGTACCCCCACTGAGATCCTGAAGGATCGTTGTGGCATGTGACAGGTTTTTATAAGATACTATGGTGGACCATCCGGCAGGTACAGTCCACTGCTTTGAGGCTCAGTTCTCCCTTTGGGGTTAACCGGTAAACATAACTTTAGAAGAGGTTAGCAGGGACTGAGTGCAGGGTTGATTGTGACCCCACAACAATTATAATCGATACTAAAACTTTAACATGTGGACTTGAAGAGTCCTTTTGCTTTTCTAAAACTTAAACGCTTGAACTCACCAACTTTTTAGTTGACACAAATCTTTTTGAGCATGTTTCAGGTAACCCTTGATGGAAGTTTAGTTTGACTTGGAAGATGCATGGATGACTTAGCACCCCGACCACATGGCATTATAGACTTTACTTTAAACATTTTAACAATTTGTAATGAATGATACTTTAAATTATGTACTGTTGATGTGAAAATGTTGGATGTAACCGGGCTAAGCTGTTTAGTCTCGGATTTCATTTAAGTTAATGTAATGCCATGTGATTTCTCTACTTGTGTGCTCTTATGATGGTTTGTTTCCGCTGCCACATCTGCTGCTAGTCTGTGACGTCCCACCCTCCTTGGGCCCGGGGTGTGACACCGGGGTGATACAGAATTTCACAATCATAATCTTTAATTAATTCTAACCATCGCCTTTATCTCATATTCTCGTCTTTTTGCTCAAAGAAATACTTCAGGCTCTTATGATCGGTGAAGATGGTACATTTCGCTCCATATAAGTAATGTCACCATATCTTAAGAGCAAAAATTACAGCAGCTAATTCTAAATCATGAGTTAGGTAATTAACTTCATGGGTCTTTAACTGTCTAGAAGCATAAGCAATAACTCTCCCATGTTGCATCAAAACACACCCAATCCCTGATATGATGCATCAGAATATATTACTAAATCATTTGTACCTTCTGGTAATGCCAATACTGGAGTTTGTGTTAATCGGTTCTCTAGTTTCTGAAAAGCAACTTCCAGTTCTTCATCCTATTCATACTTAACATTCTTTCGAGTTAATTTTGTCAATGGGGAGGTGATTTTTGCAAAATCTTGAATGAATCTTCTATAGTATCCTACTAATCCTAAGAAACTACGAATTTCTGAAGGACTTTTAGGAATTTCCCAATTCACTACAGCTTCAATCTTTACATGGTCTACCAATATTCCATCTGCATTCACCACATGGCCTAAAAATTGCACTTCTCATAACCAAAAATCACACTTTGAGAATTTTGCATACAACTTGTTCTTTCTTAAGGTTTCTAACACTTCTCGAATGTGACAGGCATGATCTCATTCGTTCTTAGAATAGATCAGAATATCATCTATAAACACAATCACCGATTTATCCAGCATTGGTCTACATACTCTATTCATCAAATCCATGAATACAGCAGGAGCATTCGTTAATCCGAACGACATCACCAAGAATTCATAATGCCCATATCGCGTACGAAAAGCTGTCTTTGGTACGTGCTTCTCTTTTACCTTTAACTGATGGTATCCGGATCTAAGATCTATCTTTGAGAACCAACTAGTGCCTTGAAGTTGATCAAACAAATCGTCTATACGGGGTAATTGATATTTATTCTTGATGGTTAGTTTATTTAATTCTCTATAATCTATACACATCCTCAAACTGCCATCTTTCTTTTTAACAAACAAAACTTGAGCACCGCACGGCGAAGTGCTTGGTCGGATAAAGCCCTTGTCTAATAATTCCTACAATTGTTTCAGAAGTTCCTTCAGCTCAGCTGGTGCAAGTGTATAAGGGGTTTTAGCGACATTTTTTGCCTCAGGTACTAAGTCAATTCTAAACTCAATTTCTCTATCAGGAGGTATACCTGGTAGATCCTCAGGAAATATATCGGGGAAGTCACAAACTACTGTGACATTTTCTAATTTCTTCGTCTCTTTAGCAATATCAACTACATACGCCAAAAATGATTCCCAACCCCTACTCAATAATTTCTCGGCCTTAATCATAGATATAACTCTCACTACACTATTGTGATCATCACCAAAAATCATCACCGAATTACCTTCTGGCGCTCGCAACACAATCATCTTTCTTTTGCATATTATCTGAGCCTCAACCATAGATAACCAGTCCATTCCCAATACTACATCAAAACCTCCTAACTTCATCATATGTAATCTAGCAGGAAATTTTACACCTTCTAATTCAACAAAACAATCATCTATTATCTCATTAATAACTATGAATTCATTAGAGGCAGTTTCCACTGAAAAAGCAACATCTAGCGTTGATGGCCTAACTTTTATTAAGGCATGGAATTTTATTGATATAAAACTTCTATTAGCTCCAGAGTCAATAAAATCCTAGCAGGCACATTATTAACAAGAAACGTACCCGATACAACATCCGGTAATGTCTTAGTCTCATCTGTAGTCATTGTAAAAGTTCTCCCCGCAGTACCACTACTACCACTCGCGCTGATTTTACTCTGTCCTCCCACGGAACGAATAGGAGCCTGTCCATGTCTGAGCTTTGGACACTCAGATCTCATATGCCCCATCTCACCACATTCATGACACCGAATTTGTGGACACCTAGAAACAAAATGTCCAGGTTTTCCGCATTTATGGCATGCTGGGTGATTCAATCTACATTCTCCCCTATGAAATTTCCCACATCTATTACATCGAGGAGGGGGACCTACAAAACCCCTAGCATTGAACTTTCTTTTCTGCGGACCACTCTGCCCATACGTAGGCCTAGAACTCAGTGAAGTTTCCTGACGAATAACCACTTCCTCTTTCACCACAGGTTTCTCGGATTCAGCGACTTCCTCATACATGTCCGCAGCCAAATTCACCGTGGTTTGGTAAGTAGAAGGATAATTGGACTTTACCAGCATCCTAACTTTAGGAGGTAACCCCTGGATATACCTAGTAATCCTCTTCGCCTCAGGAGTTACTAAATGAGGTACCAACGAGCCATCTCTTCAAATCTGGAGGTATACTCTTTATGACTTAAACTACCTGCCTGAAATTGTAAAAACTTAATCTCAATCCTGTCCATCTCCCCTTTTGGACAGAACTTTTCTATCACCAGTGCTTTAAAAACTTCCCACGTCATCTGACCTACGGCGGCCTCACCCATGGCCTGTTTTACTGTATCCCACAAATACAAAGCTTCTGCTTGAAATGAATGCACTGCAAAGCCTACTTTCTGGTTCTGCTTGCATCTACTAAGTTTAAAAGCTGCTTCCATCTCTCGTAGCCACTTATAAGTTACTACTACATTCTTTTGGCCTTCAAACTTAGGTGGGTCACATTCTTTAAAATGCTTATACGACACTGGTTTCTCCACTACAGGCTCAACAACAACAGGTGGAGGAGTTGGTTGGGAAGATGATTCACCACCTTTCCAAAGATCACTCAATATCTCAGGTAAGGTAGTACGTAACACTCGGGTGATTTCATCACCTATAGCAGCCTTAAGTTCATCACCTGAGATTCTAGCTTCATGTCTAAAGTTTGCATTATCAGATTCCTCCATCTACGATAAGAATAAACCATAATCAAATAATAAGCGATATTAGGATGCTGCATATAATGTAAATTGCTCATAACATTGGCCAGGTGTTATCAGTTATTTACTTATTCATACCATCCTGTCTCTTCTCATTATGCCTTCATAGTTTATTTCTGATTCTATCTAAATCACAGAATCATGTATACACATAATATTAATTTCAAATTATGCAAACTACTATCATTTAACAATTAACTAAAGTACCACTAACAATTAAATACTTAGTCGCACAATATTTCAACCCACTTCCGGCTATAGATACTGGCACTTCCCACACGTTTAGTTAAAGTTTGAAACAATGAAATGTTCAAATCTCTTTAACTATGGCTCTGATACCAACTTGTAACACCCCCAATTCATTATAATATAATAAAGAGGGTGATACGAGTTGGGTTATTAATAACAATTCCGAGATTCTAAATACAGTAGAATTGTATATAAACATATTTTGTATTAAGACCGTTTATACAACCACATTTATTACAATACATTAGTCGACATATTAAAAGTTTTGTAAAACGTCATATAACTCCCAAAACCCAACACTATTGCCGGTATCATACACCAGAACCGGATTTTAAACCCTTGGGACACTTCCACGAACACTTCTATTATTACCTGGCATACATAAAAAGAAACACTAAGTCAGATAAACTGTGGAGTTCTAACATATATCACACTTTAACAATAACTTTATCAACTGTTCTAAATCAAATATTTCACAAAATACTAGTTGGTCCATCTGTTTGTCCTGGTGTTTAATCCAAGAACAAACCTATACGATATGCATACCGAATACCCGCAAGGTGGTTATGGACTTTTATCAAATTAATTGGTGGGTCAAAACTCCACCTAGACTTGATGGGTCAAAACTCCATTTATATTTGGTGGGTCAAAACTCCACCTGACGTTGATGGGTCAAAACCCCATCTATAATTAGTGGGTCAAAGCTCCACCTCACCAACCATCACAAATTACCAATTTCAACTCTTACCCGCATTTTTATTTCTATGCATGCAAGTGCCCGATTTTATCAAAACTACATTAACACATTAAAAAGGGCATTTAGAACTCACCTTAATGCTTTCAGTAAATGTCCACTAATCCAAATATACTAGGGCAGTTAAAACTCTCTTCTTCAGGTCAAATCTAAAGCAAATAACCTTAACTTAATCAAATCAATCCTAATGGATCACTTTATGCGACTGAGGTTATACGAATGGACTCATTCGTAAGACTGAACATGCGACTGAGCTTAATCGTACGAATGAACCATACGACAGAGGTGCAAATGAGCTCTAACAAGGGTTCATGCGAATGACCTTCATTCGTGCGATCGGCTCATGTGACTGAGCTTCAATCGCACGATTGATCCATGCGACTGGCTCATTCGCACGAATGGGTCATGCGACTGGGCTCATTCACCTGTAACGGATCAGCAGCTGTGTTCTTGGTGTTTTTGATCCAAAAACTCGAGTTTTAACCATTTAGATCTTGCCATATTCAAAACAGAACATGTACACATCGTTTACATTAGCTTCGGATCATTATTTTATCAAAACTTCATAAAAACTCGGATCTGAATTCCTAGTTTTCAACTTAACGAAAGATTGAATCAAAACTTAGATTTAAACATGTTTTTGGATCAATTTCAACCACATATACAGTTTAGCGCATTCAAGGATCGATCCGTGTCAAGCGAAACTTACCGAAACGGAGCCGAAATCGTCGATTAATCGAAGGTTCGAGTGTTGTTAAGGTGTACGGGGTGTGTGTGTGTTTGGTATGTGTGTGTGTTCTTATCTCTTCTGCACACATATACCAACACATTACATATATATTTTAAACATTAACCGCCCTATGCGACTAGAGGAGGTGCGAATAAAGGCCCAGGCGACTGAGCTTCAGTCGCACGATTGAGCCATGCGACTGGCTCATTCGCACGAATGGTTCATGCGACTGGAGCCCATACGCCAGTGATTCGTGCGATTGAGTCTCATACGCACGTAAGGGGTGCGACTGAGGTTCATTCTCAGGCGAGTTATGCGACTAAATACCAATCTTAACAAATAAGCGAATATTAAAATTTACGGATGTTCCACCCTTTAGAAACTTAACCCATTTGACTGTATTACAACCCAGATGGAACTGCTTCTAAGGTCAAAAGTGCCCCTAAATGGTCATGAAAATCATCGTAGTTTCTTCTTCTATCGTTTGCCACAAGATCATGCCAGCCACGGTCTTCTAGTTTCTATGAAAATATTAACACAACACAAACAACAAGAAGTTATTACTATAAATTAAGATGAAGTATTATGTCATGAAACTATAATTTTGCGATATACAAATTTGGAAACCCATTGTCGAGGCTTTTGGATGTCTTTCTTCTTTATTAAACATCTCTGCTTCTAAACATTTTTTAACTAAGACAGAAATAAAATCGACAAATTGAGGCTAAATGACTGGATTCCAAACGACATTATTTCATAAACAGTAAAAAACACCGGATAAAAACAAGAATAACATATCTAATATACGTGTGAAGCCGCAGAGGGGGCAATTAACTATGTCGAATCCGTAACTGTATTACCTCAAAAATTTAACAAAAAACCAAAATTTAAGGTTAGATGGCTAAAATCCGAAGGACATTATTGAATGTTTTTTCAAAAGAAGCTGATGAAAACAAGAATGGCTAACCTAACTTACATACAGAGTGGCAACATCATCCTCTTATGGCAACTTCAATGTGATCACCATGAATATGTACATGTAAATGACTTGAACGCAAATGACATTATTTCATAAACGGCAAAGAGAAAAACACTTACTTGATTTGCGTTGAAGTCATAGAAGTAGGCAATTTCTCAAGAGACGAACCCTCTCTCGTATCTGTAACCTCAGGGGGAGGAAGTGGTAGAGTGGGGGGTGGGGGTGGCGTAGAAGGAAGAAAGAGGATGGGGAGGCGGTGGTGGAGAAGGGGCGGGGGTGGAAGAACCTAGGAGGTGAGGGCGGTGGTTGTGTGGAAAAACCGACGGAAAGGTAAGGGTGAAGAGGAGGCCACTTTTGGGAGGGAAACAAAATTTTTACTGTTATATGGGCTCATAAGGGTCGGGTATGTATCATAAGGGGCGGGTGGGTCATAAGGGGCGGGTGTTGGCTCATATAGGGCGGTTTTTATTTTGTTATAAGGGGTGGTTTTTTTGTATTATAAGGGATGGTTTTTTTCGTGTTATAAGTGGCGGTTTGGGATCAAAAGGGGCGGTTCTAATACCCGCCTCTAAAGGTACATAAGGAGTGGTTCTAATACCCGCCTCTAAAGGTACATAAGGAGTGGTTCTAATACCCGCCCCTAAAGGTATATATTAAATATTCAGTAGCACATAAGAGGCGGTTTAGAACCGCCCCTAAAGGTGGCATGAAGGGCGGTCCTGATGCCCGCCCCTAAATATAACTTAAGGGGTGGTTTCACCCAATTTGTTCTCCATTTAAATTTTCAAAAAGCTTTAAGAGGCGGTTATTTAGAACACCCGCCCCTTCAAAAATTTAGGCCAGCCCCATTTGCCTCTTTTTGTACTAGTGTTCGTCAGTCTAGTCACGTTTGTGAAGTTTTAACAATCTATGGGTGATTTTTCTGAAAAAATTTAAAAATATTTTATTAGCTTTCGCTAAGTAATTACACCTCCTTACCTCAAAAACATATTTTCTTTTATTGGAATTTAACAACCAAAAACCACCACCACCACCGCCACCACCGCCACCGTCGCCACCCCCGCCACAGCCACGGCCACCGCCGCCACCGCCGCTACCGCCGCCACCCCCGCCACAGCCACCGCCGCCGCCACTATGATTATTATTACGATTATTCTTTTAAACTAACTTAAATATATTTATCTCGACGTCACACATGTTAATGGTCGTTGACCCGTAACTTATTCGTTTAATAATCTTTGCAACATGAGTTTCACATAATACATTTTCATCCATAAAATCGGATGTTACATGTAAATATGAACTGACAGAATCATCAACCAACACCGAAAAACACATACAAAACAACTATATAAACACAATAGTGGAAGTTCTTGCAGACCATAAATTTCTCGGAAAATGAGAAGGTTTCGCATGTAGCAATATTTTCACATACAAGCATCCACTTCAAAGTTCACACATATCTTCCAACTTGGACATAGTTTTCACAAACACTCCTAGTTTTCACATTTGAATAAATTTTCAAAAAACATAACTCTTTGATATCTCGAGCCTCTAACTGTGAACTTTGTATTCCTCTCTAGTCTTCATTCTCTCTGTAGTGATACACCTCTTCCCTTTTGTTGGTAACCTTGAATCGCATGTTATGGGAAGAATAACCCCCATTATAGGTGGGTTTTTAAGGTTTGTGTCTCAATAACCCATGTTACCTTTTATTTCATACACAATTAACCAAAGATGAACAAATCTTTATGTTTTTTGAACTTCATCTGTTACAATATAGCTAGAAGTAAATCTAGTTCATATGTAATGTATTATTTCTAGCTTGATAACATATAATCACTAATATATTTAAATTTTTTTACATAAACCTCATTATACTATATAAAAGTATTACTCACCTTATGTTTCCCCTCAACAACAAAAAACAAATAAGCGCCTTCAAATCTGAAACCACACTGAGGGTCTCTTTCTTGCTTTTATTTTGTTCACATGGACTACTCATACACACATACGCTTAGGGTTCAAATTTGACCGACAATCATGCTTTTAACCTTGTTTTTCTCCAGCTCGCTTCGAGTATAAGTTTATTCTCTTCCATTTAGTGGATTGAATTTTGAGACACCAAGAGAATAAGAGGGGGAGAGAGTGTGTATGTATGTGAGGGAGTGTGACAAATAGAGAAAGAGAGAGAGAGAGAGAGATGAAGTTCATAGAAGCATATTAAGGGTTTGCTCACAATTTTAGTCTATATAAACCCTATGATGATCACATTTGTAACGCCCTAAAATTTCTCATTGTTGTAAAGTTTGTACAAGTGGAGCATTGGGTCTATTTTACATAAAAAAAAGATATGTTGACTTTAGGAGCTAAATGAATATGGAGAACTAAAAGCTGGTATTGTGTAACATTACAAATTACTAAACCCTATTACTCCCATCCCACGACCAATAGCATCAATCTGTCGTTTTTGTTTTCTTCCGTGTCTCTCAATTTGCAGGGATCTAAAGCAAGCCGATCAATCAACTCTGGTTACTTCATATCAATTCTGGTATCCATCGTCTCTTGAGTATATTAATGAAATCATGATCAATTACTCGTCGAATGAATCATTGATGTTATGATTTCGTATAGGATTTGAATCGAATCACTGGGTAAATCGTGGAGTTGTTGTTCTCTCACAATTTTGCTAGGTACCTTCACACTCAAATGAGTAAACACAAATATATATATATATATATATACACACACACACACACACACACACTAAAAGGGTGCCCGCGCAATGCAGGGGGACGACATTTTACATTTGACACGTGCATTTAATATTTTGTTATTTTTGTAGTAGTTTTACAAAAGTTTATTATGTTTTTTTTCAAGCTAAAATTTAAAACAACAGATAAATGAGTTCTGCATGACGACTTGTATATATGCATTAACTTATTGTACCTCACAAAATACAGATCGTTTCAGCAAAAAGTTTACATCAAAATGTTTAAAAATAAAAACAGGTTAAGTTGTTTTCTCAAAACGTTTTTAATGTGATAGATTAAAAAATAGAGCTGAAATTTAAAACATATTAAGTTTTTTTGGTGTATGTGTAGATAATATAAAATTTTATGCAAATATTAATAAGTGTAAGGTTATTGTGTAGCTAATTATAAGGGGTAATGTGTAAATAATGTTATTAATATTATTTTACCCTTAAAAATGATTGTATCTTATGCATTGGATATGGTAAGTGTTCTTAATTTTTGATATCTTAAAATACCCCTCTCATATTCTTTATATATAGTATAGATGTATATATATATATGTATATATATGTATATATATATATATTTATATACATATATGTATATATATATGTATATATATGTATATATATATATGTATATATATGGGATGGTTCCTGAGAAAACCAATATTTATGTGAAAACCAAAAAAAACCACGGAAACCAATAATATAATTCATAAATTTTATGTTATTTTAATTGTTAAAAGAGTATTTAAGTATTTGATACATACATGTTGAACGTAAATACGAGAATGAAGAGTATTACGTATACGTAACACTATTTCAAATGAAAAATGGTTACGTATACGTAACTTATGTGTGACGTATCTGTAAAACCACACTACGGTTTTCATTTGACCCATACCCTTATTTATATATACACACACACACAAATATAAAGGGTAATGATAACAAAAATTTAAGTTATGTGATCGATTTAATTGGTTTTCTCTAGATTTCATATAACCTTGTGGTTTTTTAGGATCCTTCCTCTCTCTCTCTCTCTCTCTATATATATATATATATATATATATATATATATGTAGTTGCGTAAGCGGTTATCAGTGAGGGTTGTGGTTTGTCAGTTACGAACAGAGTTGATTGGAATGTAGTGATGGTGTTATTGGCCATGAAAGAAACATAGCAGCCTTGTTTGTGTGTGTGTGTGTGTGAATGTAGTCGATTGTATGTGTGTGTGTTTTTTTTGATGGGAAGAAGTAGAAGATATGGGTCTATACCCACTCAATAGAAAGATTTTGCAAGAATGTATATATATTAAAAGCAGATGCATGTGGGTATAGCATGAGTTGGGGCTTTAATCCAAAGTTGAGGCTGCTAGTTAAATGAAAGTTATTATGCATATATGATTACATCAGAATAATAAGGCAATGGATGTATGGTCATGCATGCATGGATGGTATGTGGCTAACTCTTTGGAATCAAGGTGGTGATACTTAAAATAATATATGGGTATGTGATAACATATATGTTAACAGTGTATGGGTGGTGTTAGGTAAGAGTTGGTACATGTGTGTTTGTGGTGCGTATGTAATATTGGTGTGTATATATTTATAGTGAAGATGTCTGTATCTAAGATGATTATATAAGTGTGTGACATGGGTACATAATAGGGAATGAATCGTGAGACCGACCCGAGCCAACCCTAGATCAAACGAGAACCGAGTAATTAAGTAGCATATTAATTCGTCATAAATAAAATTCATAGGTAATTAGACATGTGCTCGGACTGTGCTCTGAGTAAGGACTTTTCGTTTGAAATGTGAGCATCGACTTTGCTATGGGTTCTAGCCCCTCTACTTACATATGTTTTTAACTATCGTTGGGGTAGCATGCAAACTCTATTTACTATGCTTTTTAAATATATGATTTGAAAATAAATTGTAATATTATGTGACAAGTTTACTAGTACGTACGTATGTTATGACAAATGGTATTTTGATCGTGTTTTCAAAGATACGTGTAGAAGACTAATCAAGGCTCGGCAAAACAAATTGTGCGAAAACCTGATCCACGCGAAAAGCAGATGTCACGCGAGAAGCAGAACACGCGACAAAGGATTCCACGCGAAATTCATGTCCCGCGCGAAAGGAAGCTGTGCGAAAAGCCTGTCGCGCGAGAACTGCTGTTTAGTATAAATAGTTTCGTTTTCGTTTTTTAATTAAGCTTTTGTTCATTTATGTTATATGTACTGTGTGAAATTGCACAAGACCTGTTCTAGGTTGTGTTATTCAATCTGAGAATCATTTTGTGATCAAATTCAATCTTCTTCTACTCCAATCTTGTTTACATTCCGCATTCACAAGATTGAGATCGTGTGTTTATTGTTTTTCTGGGAGAATTCGAGGTTTTACAATTGGTATCAGAGCTTTTGGCTCTAGAACCACGATTTGGAGAAGATTTGAATTGTGTTCTACTCGTTTTTGAAGAAATTCATCATTGATCACTTTAGATTCGGATATGGCGATGTTATGCTGCTCGATTTTGGAGAATTAGGACTGATTTGGACAGAATTAGTGGACTTTAGGTGAATTTTAATCATAATTAAGATTAAAATTGAACTAAATTCATTAAAATTGGATTAAAATGAGTTTAATCAGACATATTCAGTGATTTGGAGGTAATTTTCGCTTGAACAAACTGTTGAAAATTTGATTCTGCACGAAATTGGACGATTTTCGCTTGAGCTGTAAGTTTTCACGTGCGAAAAAGGGTGTTTTCGCTCAGACAGTTATTTCACCTTTTTATGCGATTTCACGTGAAAAGGTAAATTGGAATTTTCGTACGAATTGATATTCGCGCGCGAAAAGGTTGGCCGTGCGAAAACTGTTTTCGCACAATCGTTTCTGTCGCACGAAATTCTGATTTTGACTTTCTGATCAACATGGCTTCAACAACTCAGAATTTAAAGCATCTTAATGCTTCACTTCATCTAGACACGGAAATTGGTACTGGTAACAAGCCACCGAGACTTCTCTGTGAAGACGATTATACTGATTGGGCTTTCCGATTTGAGAGATATGTTATTTACACGGAACCTAAGATGTGGAGATCAATCCAGTATGGTCCTTACATTCCGTTGTACAAAAATGATAAAGGAGAAATGATTCAGAAACCTGAACACTTGTGGGATGAAGATGACATCAAGAGGTTGGAACTGGATGATAAAGCTTATGCTGCCATCACTATGGCACTGACTACTGAGATTTCACAAAAGTTTCAAGAGTTCAGAGGTGCTAAGGTGTTATGGGATGCTCTGGAATCACAGATTATGGGCAACAAAGATATGAGAGAAAGCAAAAAGGATATGTTGAATCAAGAATTCAACATGTTCAATCATATTGTTGGTGAAGAGTTGGAAGCTCAGATTGCCAGGTTTGTTAGACTGGTAACAAAAATGAAGAGTGCGGGTATTACTCTGGAACACATCACTGTGAACAAGAAGCAGCTAAATTCACTTCCATACAGTTGGAATAACAACTGTACATTGATCAAGAGAACCAAAGACTTGTATACTCTTCAGTTGACTGATCTCATTTCAACTATCAAGTCTTATGCGATGGACGATAAGCAGCGAGCTGCTAATCATCTCAGTTCTCTGGGTGCTGAAGGAACTGCTCTCTATGCAAAGATGGCTAGTAATCCGAATTACTATGTCAGTTATACACAAATGTGTCAGCAACAACAATTTGGAAGTGCAGCATCTTCTTATATGCAACCAGCAGTAAACCATCAAGTTCATGTTTCAGCTGCTCAACACTATTCCCCCATCATCCATCAACAAGTCCCTCAATCTCAAGATTCTCATAGTGGTCAACATGCTTATGTTGCTACCACTAATCCATCAAAGCAGACTGTCCAGATTGCTGAGGAGCATCTTGCACTTTTCACCACTTTTATGTCAAGCTATGAAGCGTTCATGGCTGGTAGACTTACTGCTCCTAATGTTCTGGTTGATGATCTTCAACAAGTCAATCCTGATGATGTTGAAGAAAATGACATCAAATATCAAATGGCCATGGTGGTTTACAGGGCGAAGAACTTTGCTAGACGAACTGGGAGAAAAATGTTTGGTGTTAACAACTCTAGCAAAATCGGTTTCGACAAGTCTAACCTGAGGTGTTACAACTGTGACAAACCAGGTCATTTCGCCAGAGAATGTACTGAACCAAAGACTGGTCAAACTGAAGGCCCCAAGAAGATGGTGACTGTAGAGATTGAGCCGAAGAAAGACAAAGCGAGTACTTCTGGTGGTACTAAAGCATTAGTTTCTCAAACTAATGCTGAATATGATTGGTCAGATCAAATGGAAGCCCTTGATTTAACATTGTCTACTGCATTCATTGCAAAGATTGTTCCTGAACCAGAAGAAGAAGAAAATTTATTTGCTGAGTTCATCTCTGATGACTTAATGGAAGGATTGTTTGCTGAAAGAGAAGAAGTGAAGGTGGAAGTTGAGAAAGAAAATGAGGAAGTTGAAGAAGTAAAGGTGGTGGTTGAAGAAATGAAGGAGAATGTTGAAGAAGAAAAAGAGACAGTTATGGAGAAAAATCAGGTTGAGAAGGGTGCTAAGGAAAAGATTGTGATTGAAGAGTACATTGTCGAGCCTCCAATCAAAAGCCAATGTAATAATCCAAAGACTGTTGACGTTGCTCCAGTGGAAGAACAAGCTGCTGAAATGAAAGC
This sequence comes from Flaveria linearis, assembly GCA_024085815.1. NCBI lineage: Eukaryota > Viridiplantae > Streptophyta > Magnoliopsida > Asterales > Asteraceae > Flaveria > Flaveria linearis. The sequence goes on along the minus strand of CM044014.1, from coordinate 59,137,778 downwards.
ATTCATGGTTAAGAAGGTTGAGGAAACAGAAGGGGAAACTTCAGAACCCAAGGTATATGATGGTTTATGCAAAAATTCATGTGTTGAGATAGTTCAAAGATACAGAGTTCACAATGAAAGCCTGATAATGGAAGTTGAAAAACTTCAGTATCAAGCTCGCAAACACAAGTCAAATGAAAAGATTTTTAAAGAAAAACTTGAAGGTTTAAACAATACAATATATAATTTAAAATTAAATCTTCATGATAAAGAATGTACTAATAATGACTTGACAAATAGAAACAATGAACTCGCTTTAGAAATTAATAGACTTAACAGTGAACTAGCCACGGCTAAATTGACTGTTGAAAAATTTGAACTTTCATCAACAATGGTTGAAGGAATAATCAAGTCACAAATGACATAGAAGATTAAAGGAGGAAAATGTGGTGTTGGATTTTCAAACATTGCTCCTCCAATTAATCATGATTATTCATGTTTACCTTCATCTGATGTCATTTCTGATTCTGATATGGTCTATAGGATCAGTTTCTCTCCATCTCCAGACTTAAAACCTTCAGTCAAAGTAAATCTATCTGTTGATCCTATTATAATAACCAAACCTAAACAATCACCTGAAAATTTTTGTGCAGATAAATTGAAGGTGGATGGGTTGGTTGAAGATTGGGAGAGTGAAAGTGAGGGAGAAAATGAGAATGAATGTTTGAAAAATAAGAATGTAAAAGTTTTACAATCTGCTTGTAAACAAAACTTGTCAGGATATGAAAAGGATGTTGATTTGAATGAGATGAAATCAAATAGTAAATATAATTTGAATGCATATCAAAGGGTAAATCAGAAAGAGAGAACTGAAAAAGATTTTAAAAGTAGATTTGTTTCAAAAGGTTTAATTGAAAATGAAGAACATATTTTTAAAGAAACGAATTCTCGATTCTTTAAAAATAAACTTCATTATAATGCTAACCTTGTGAATCAAGATATTTGTAGCCCAGATTCGCAAGTGAATGACTCTTCTGCATTCAATCTGAAAATTCAAAAGCCTGGTCCTTCTCCAGCACCAATCCGAATATCCAAGCCTAATCCTTCTCAAGCACCAATTCATATAACTAAGCCTGGTCCACCTCCAGCAAATTCAAAGTCTGGTTCTACTCCAGCAGAATCTAAGACTGGTCCTATTCCAGCACCACCAATTCCAAAAGTCACAACTGCCAAATCTCAAATCAAAAGTGGTCATAATTCATCTATTTCCTCGAATCTGCAAAAGATGAACATGCAATTGTCAAATGAAGCAAAGATTCGAGAGACTGTGAAGAATGTTAAACCTAGTCAATCTGACTTTGGTTTTTATGACAATTTTCATAATTGTCATCCACAGTTTGCTTTCCATACAAAACAAAAGAGATGTTATCAGTGTGGAAATACAAATCATTTGGCAAATAATTGTCCTTTTCAACAAAAATCATTAAACAAACAATGATTTCATAATTCTATTGCTCATAATAGAAAATTGTTTTTCACTCGTGGAAAATTTTCAAATAATATGAAATCAAAGGTTGTTAATGAGTTTAATGTCAAACGGGATAAGAATTTGTCAAATAAAGTAAAAGAAAACAACAAGTTGAAAAGCATAAATGAAAAGAATGATGTGCAAACCAAATATAATAATATCAAATCATTTTGTCTTGCTGCAACTCATAATATGCTCAAGTCATGTTTGACTTGGGTACCAAAAGCTAAGTAATTTTGTTACTAATGCAGGGACAACCGCAAAAGGCTAATGAAAGTCTATGGCATGTAGATAGCGGTTGTTCAAGACATATGACTGGGAATTTATCATTACTACAAGATGTTCAGTCATATAACGGAGGAAGAGTGATTTTCGCGGGAGACAAAGGAGGGCTTATAACCAAGCGTGGTACAGTTACAAATGGTGTCCTTAGCTTTGAAAATGTTAATTTTGTTGAGGAATTAAAACATAACCTGTTAAGTGTGTCTCAAATCTGTGACAAATAATATTCTACACACTTTACTAACAAAGAATGCTTAATCTTAAAACCAGGTTTTGTTGTTCCAGATGAATGGATTTTGATGAGGACTCCGAGAGACAATGACACATATCTTCTTGATATGCATTGTTATAATTCTTTGGTAACAGCTTCTTGCTTACTATCCAAAGCCTCGGAGAATGATTCCATGTTATGGCATCGTCGGTTAGGACATGTTAATCTTAAAAACATGAATAAACTTGTACGTGGAAATCATGTTATTGGTTTACCTGAAAAGGAATTTCAATTAAATGAACATTGTTTGTCATGTTCTAAGGGTAAACAACATAAACTTCCTCACAAACCAATTGCACACAACTCAGTCGAATCAGTCTTACAAATCTTACATATGGATCTTTTTGGTCCAGTAAGTGTTTTAAGTTTGGGTCGAAGATCTTACTGTCTGGTTGTTACTGATGACTTTTCTAGATTTACTTGGGTGTTTTTCTTAGCATCTAAGGATGAAACTCCACATCTTTTGATCAAATTCATTACTTTGGTGGAGAATCAAACAGAGAAAAAGGTAAAATGCATCCGAAGTGACAATAGGACAGAATTTTGCAATCAAACTCTGAATGAGTTTTGTGAATCAAAGGGAATTGCTAGACAACTCTGTGCTGCTGGCACTCCACAACAGAATGGGGTTGCAGAAAGAAGGAATAGAACATTGATTGAAGCTGCTAGAACAATGATATCTGCTGCCAAATTACCTTTGTTCTTTTGGGCTGAAGCAGTAAATACTGCATGTTATGTTCAGAATCGTGCTTTACTCAACAAAAGATTAAATAAGACTCCATATGAAATATTTTATAAACACAAACCCAAAGTTAAATATTTTAAAGCCTTTGGTTGTTGTTGCACTTTGTTGCATACAAATGAATCATCTTCAAAATTTTCTAAAAAGGCTGATGAATGTTACTTTGTGGGATATGCTGCTAATAAGGTTGCATATCGAGTTTATAATAAAAGAACTAGACAAATAATTGAGTCATTTAACATTGATTGGCACGAGCTTAACATTACTGATGCAGGTTCAGCTCCTTCATGGATTTATGATTATGAATCTTTGTTCATAAATTTTAAAATTTCTACACCTTCATCTGCAGATTCTAATTCGCAAGCAATCTCTTTGGATAACAAAATCATTGAGGAACTTCCATCTTTGATATCTGATAATTCTGCTGTTGCTTCATCATCCAAAGATATTCCTACAGCTCATGTACAAGTCTCTACATGTTCTGAATCCTTAGATATTCCTTCAGAACAAATTTCTAATCAGGAGCAGGAAGAATCATTAAGTTCATCTTTATCTGCATCTTCTTCAGAAACTATGGATACACCGATCGAAGTCATTCAAGTTCCATTTGAAGAATCTCCAAATGTGTCTACTGCTTCTGAAAATCCTGTTTCCGATGACACACTTGAAGAAAATATTGTGTATCAATCTCGACAATCTAAAGAAGTTCTTGATAATGTTGAACACATTACTAATTTGGAAGATGGGATAGTTGCAGATGATATTCCTCAATTGAGAATACATAAAACTCATCCAACTGAAGCAATCATTGGTCCATTGCACGAAGGTGTAATTACCAGAAGTCAATCAGGGGCAATCAACACCTGTCTTTATGCTTGCTTTCTATCACAAATAGTGCCCAAGAATGTGGAAATGGCACTCAGAGAAAACAGCTGGATAGAAGCAATGCAAGATGAGTTGATGCAATTCAAGAAGCTCAATGTTTGGCATCTTGTTGAACTTCCAAAGGATAAGCTTCCGATTGGAACAAAGTGGATATTTCGAAACAAGACGGATGAAAAAGGTGTTATAGTTCGGAATAAAGCACGTCTTGTTGTGCAGGGATTCTATCAAGTTGAAGGATTGGATTATGAAGAAGTGTATGCTCCAGTTGCAAGACTAGAAGCAATACGCATATTCTTAGCCTTTGCTTCATACATGAACTTCAAGGTGTATCAGATGGATGTTAAAACTGCATTTTTATACGGAGAAATGAAGGAAGAAACCTATGTTTGTCAGCCACCAGGATTTGAAGATCCCGATCATCCTAATTATGTTTACAAGTTGGATAAGGCATTATATGGTTTACATCAAGCACCTCGTGCTTGGTATGCAACTCTGACTGAACACTTGCTTGCAAATGGTTATTCACGAGGAACAATTGATCAAACCTTATTCATACGAAAATCAGGCGATGATATCATTTTGGTTCAAATCTATGTCGATGATATCATTTTTGGCTCTACAAATGAAAGTATGTGCACGGAGTTTGAAGCAGTGATGAAGAAGAAATTTGAGATGAGTTCCCTTGGAGAAATTTCCTTTTTCTTGGGTATTCAAGTTACTCAATCTGAGACTGGTATTCTCATCCATCAAGAAAAGTATGTTCAGACTATTCTTGAGAAATACAAGTTTCAAGATTCCAAAGTAGCTCCAACTCCAATGGCTTCTCGTCCTACTCTTACTCCAGATTCATTAGGAGAATCAGTTGATCAACATCTTTACAGATCGATGATTGGTTCCCTTATGTATCTCACTGCAAGCAGGCCGGATGTCATGTTCCCTGTTTGTCAGTGTGCCCGCTATCAAAGTGATCCAAAGGAATCACACATGAAAGCTGTCAAGCGGATTTTCAAGTATCTCAAGGGTCAACCTAAACTTGGTCTTTGGTATCCTCGAAATTCCGATTTCAATTTATTTGCTTATACTGACAGTGATTATGGTGGTTGTAACTTAGACAGGAAATCGACCACAGGAGGATGTCAATTCTTGGGTAACCGACTCATTTCTTGGCAGTGTAAGAAGCAGAACACTGTATCCACATCCACTGTCGAAGCTGAATATGTGGCTGCATCGAGCTGTTGTTCCCAGCTTGTCTGGATTCAACAACAACTTCTTGATTATGGCCTAAACATTTATGACACACCCATTTGGTGTGACAACACGGCAGTTCTGAACATCGTGAAAAATCCCATTCAACACTCCAAAACTAAACACATTGACATCCGCATCCATTTCATCCGCGACTGTTTTGATCGAAAACTTATTCATTTAAAACAAGTTCCGTCAACTGAAAATATTGCTGATTTATTTACCAAGGCATTTGATCATTCTCGATTTGATTTCCTTGTGCAATCATTGGGAATGATTAACTTTGGATAAATTGGTTTAATGAATCTTCACAAAAAGATTTTTTCATTTTTAATAAAGAATAAAATTGCAATTGTTTCTTTTTCTTAAAAGAACAATCACAATTTTAGGGGGAGAAAATTAGAAAACAAGTTCTGAAAATTATTTTTGGTCTTAGGGGGAGTTAAGATCAAAGAATTGCCAAAATAAAAACAAAGAAGAAATTTTCATACTTAAATAAGAAATGATATTACAAAGTTCTACAGAGTCTAAGTACTTTCAAAGGCTTAAATACGAATAGACTTGGATTATGTTTGATGTGTCGATAGGCTTTGCTTTCAGAACTGAAAAGATCATAATTGAGTGATTACACTTGAACTAAAGAAATATGAATTAGTGGGGAACATATCAGGATTATGTGCCAAAAATGTTCAAACACAGACTGAGAGATATAATCTTGTCATACTCAAGCCTGTATATGATTGATTCAGTGATTATCATAACTATATATATATATATATGAAACAAAAAGAAAACAAAAAGGAGAAAAACACAAAAAGAAAATAATTGAGCAAAAAGATGCCAAAAAGGCCATATAGGATATAAGATGCCAAGAAGCACAACAAATCAAAAGATATGTCGAAAAGACATACATACTATATGGTATATATTTTCTATTTTGAGAGTATTTCTTTAACCTTGGAAGGCAAAATCGAAAGATGGGGCATGTAAGTCCGAATGGCTTGTAAGTCCTAAACATCTTGAGAGGGCAGACGTAAGTCCGGATGGCTGTCAATAAGTCCTTAAACTTGTTAATATTCCGGGTTAAGAAATATTTCTCAGGCTAGTTATGCTCAAATAGTTATATTTAGGATTACAATAAATGATATCACTGATCAACAATGCGTGGTTTAAGTCAAATTGGGGTGACTTGAAATCCCGATAGTGTCTTGAAGGATAATAATTACTTTACAGAAGTTCTGATTGTGGGATCCACTGACTTATATTAAATCAACACAAAACATGATATATATCACTCATTATGTTTCTGAGTAAAACCTGAAGTACAAGTTTAAAAGGACAAAATATATTGACAATCAACTTAACCAGTTATTTTAAATAAAGCCGGACAGAGTCTTAACTTGAAAAAGAACTATATGATCTCATTATGAAAATTCTTACAAAACAAACAAATCCGATCTTGATTCTTTAATTGTTTTCATTCTTTTGTTATTTTGTATGTAAGTGTTTTTCATTTCACTTTTGTATTGTATAATTTTTAAGACTAATAAATAACAAAGATAAATTTTGAAAATTGAAGATTCATTAAATTAATTGATCACTTGGTAAATAACATTTTATGTTGACATAATTAATTGAGAATAAAACGGATTGAAATTTTGTAAAAATAAGAAAAAGTTTAAAAGTTGAAAAAAAAATTTTGAAAAATTTGAAAAATTCCTCAACTCGCGCGAAAGGGAATGTCACGCGAAAGAGTAAGTCTTGCGAAAAGGCTTGTCGCGTGATACGTCTGGGATATAAATGTCATAGTGTTCAAGACAACATTACTTTTCGCTCAAACCACCCGAAAATCCCTTTCGCTTCGCACACGAAAGCTCTTTTCGCTTCCTCTCTGAAAAATCAACTTCTGAGTTCTTGATTGTGTTTCTGAGTCTAATTTCGTGTTCGTTACATACATATATTGATTCTAAAGGTAATATGACGAAAATGGTTACTTTAGATACATAGGGTATAAATGGAACTTAACATCTTGAACTAAAATCTTACAAAATGGACTTTAATGTTGAAATTGACAAATGAAATACACATAATGGACTTAAGCGACAGCAATGGACTGAATTTCATGGATTAAAATTGATTTTTTAACTGTCAATTTGAATTTGGGGTTATGCGAATCGCACAATGATACGGAACAGGCGCGAAATTGGGTTTTCGCATGAATATGGTTCTCGCTTGAGCATTGGTTTCGCATGAAATACAAATTTCGCTTGAAACCAGTTTTCGCAAAGTTCTTTCGCTTGAAATTTATTTTCGCACGAAACTAATTTGTCGCATGACTAGTAAATTTCACACAAAAGGAGTTTTCGCATGATTTGGTTTTCGCATGACAGAAAGCTTTGAAATTTTTCTAAGTGTTAATTTTGTTGTCTCAATTGAACTTACATCTTGCTACTTGTTTTCACATTATCAACCTTTGTTGCTAAAATCTTAAGTGTTGTATAGGTATTCACATGTGACTTAGTTTTAAATGTTGAATTTTTTTAGTGTTAAAATGTTCTAAGTGTTGAAATTTCATTTGACATAATTAAGTTATATTCAAAGTGTTCTAATCTTGAGTTTGTTTTACAATGCAGATGGCACAAATGATTTTTAATAAAAATCATAATTGTGTTGCTTACTTAGACGAGGTTCCGGAAGGGAAGGAACTGTTTTCATCTATGATCGAAGGATTGAAGAATTCCCGTATTGTCTATGCTATATCTGCTGACCCCGCCATTTATTCTGAGCTAATAGATTCTTTCTGGAGCACTGCTGCTCTGGAAAAGGACCAAGCGGGAAACCAGATTATCACTGCTACTGTCAAAGACAAACGAGTGACAGTTTCTCAGTCCATCCTGAACCGAGTTCTTTTATTTGATGATCAAGAAGGAGCACCAACTCGTCTTGATGATGATATAGTGATTGATTGTCTGGCTCGTATGGGATACGAGTACAGATATCCAAGTCTAGAGAAGAAATGGTTACCACCTTACTGGAAATACCTATTTCATGTGGTGATTCATTGTCTGAGCAACCTCAAAGCTGGGATGGATAGCTTGAGTGCAGTTTTTGGCTCCTTATTGGTTTCTTTGGTTGATGATCTACCTTTTAGTATATCTGGAGTTATCTTCCAGGAGATGGTAAAGAACGCCACAGCCAATCCTGGAAGAAAGTTCATCATGTACCTAAGATTTATCCAGCTGGTGATAAATGATGCTTATCCTGAGCTTGCTACTCAGAGATCTCCTAAGTATGTTGTACAGACCATCAAGAAGGAGATTTTCACACATCTAACTGGAGCCAGAGGCAACAAATGCTCTGGTGAAAGTTTTGCCAAGATTGGTAGATTTTCAGAAGTTGATGACAATGTTGAAGATTTGGGAGGTGACGTACCCATTGATGAGGCACAGATTGATGCTTCTACTTCTGGTACTAGAAATGATATAGATCAGGAGATTGAGAGAATGTTTGGGGATGAACCATCCTATGAAGAAAGAAGGGAAGGTGTTGTTCACTCAGCTTCTAGCTCTGAAACACCAAGTGATCAGATAGGGAATGTTCCATATGAGCTCCAAACAGATCAGACTCCCTCTACTCCAACTTCTACCAGGAAAAGTACTGAAGAGAGAGACACTGATTTTATTCCTGTGGAATCACCAAGTACTTCTTCTAGACGAAAACGAATGGCAAAAAGAAAAGACTTCCCTGCAAGAAGAAGAGGGAGAAGTGTTATTCCAAAGCGGACACGAACTCAAGTGATTGTTACAGAGGCTGAACAGATTACTTCTTCTGACATTCAGAGATCACCTGAAAACGTGATTACTGAGGAAGAAACACATGTTGATACTACAACCACTGCTACCGAGACAGAAACTGTTCCTGTTTCTGGCTCTGGTTTTTTTACACCTCCACGGCAGGAAAGCTTAGAGTTTGATGTTGATTCATTTTTGAATACTCCTCCTGAGTTTCAAAGGAGAGAGGAATCATCTAGCACTCCTCATTCTATAACTCTAGAAGAAAGAGTTAAGAACTTGGAAAAAGAAAGTTTTGAAAATGTAAAGATGATTGCTGAACTGAAAAAAGAAAATGAAGAAAAGTCGAGTCAGATTACCATGATTCATCTGGATTCTGCAATTAAAGATACAAGGATAGCTTCTCTTGAACAACAGATGAAGAACATGTTTGATTATACTTCAGGGTTAGAGAGACAACTTAATGAGCTTAGAGAATTTATTTCATAGACTTACTTTCATCAACCACCAGTCATACTGTCTACTACTGTGATTGGTGAATCTAGTAGGCGATCTCTAAGCCCTCCTCCTACTGAGAATGTTCCAGAAAAAGAAGTGGTCAACGAAGCTCAAACTTCTACTGAACAGCCAAGTGTTAGTGCGACTGAAGATGTTCCAATTTCATCTGAAGTACCTATCACCGAAGCTTTCACATCTACAGCTTTCGTTGAGCCTGAGCATATGCTAACTTTGCCTATTGTTCATGAAAAGGAGGATGAAGAGTTGGTTGATTATGCTGATTCAGATGATGATGAGGATGACGATGAAGATGATGATGAAAATGATGATGATGATGGTGGAGATGATGGTGGAAATGATGGTGATAATGATGATGGTGGTAATAATGATGGAGGTGATGCTACAGGTTTCTCTTCGAGTCCAACTGGAGATACTAACACTGATAATGTCGATCGACCAAGTGTTAGTGATCCGGAAGGATATGATCCACTTGACCCTGCTACTGAGAGTGTGTATGAAAAGGAATTGTATTCTTTTCAACAATCTTCATCAGGAGCTGTCGAAGAAGAATTTGACATGTTTGATGATTTGGAGGATCAGAATGAATATACTGACATATTTGGGAACAACCTTCAAGAGTTGTTCAAAGACATTAATCTTGAAGAAGGAGAAATCCCTACTGAGACTGTGAGTGGTGAAACTTCTACTGTTTCTACAAAGAAAGATTCTACTGGTCAGATTGCGTTATTCACTAGAGGAGGATTAATGTTCAAAGCACCACCACCACCTACTGAAGCTCATTTTCTATTCATTTCTAAGCCTAAGCAGAAGTATGGTGAAATGTCTCATGTCATTAGCTGGGGTTATGATGGCGAGAAAAGGCTGTATGTAATAAAAAGAAAGAATGGAGAAATTGATTATCTGAAAAGCACACAAGACTTCCATACTCTACGTGCTGCTGATCTCTACTCCATGGGCAAAGCTCCATTCTTTAATGAAAGCAATTACAGTGAAGCTGAACTGATGAGATCTATGATACGAAGGGAGATGCACACAAACTTCAAGGATTTTAAGACTGCCAAATCAAAGGTGATTGATGACTCAACAAGAATAGATGAAAAGACTAAAGCTCCAATGAAAATACGAGTCTATCAACATCCTAAATTTATCAGGAAAGTCCCCGTGCATGCTCCAGTTCCTCCCAACACTTTAAAGCAATTACTCTCATGAAGATGTGAGAAGGATTCCGGTCACGCTGTGATCAGATGTACTGACAAGTCATTTCGAATCATTGATCCAGCAGACTTGATGAAGTTTGGCAAAGACGACTTACTCAAGCTTTTACACTGCCCTATTACAGCTGATGAGTCCGTTTATTTTCTATCTTGCCAGTATGTATGGATGATTAACCGGATCCTTAGGAACAAATGGTATGCTTATGCAGGCTCGTACAAAAAGGCAAATGTTGATTTTGATTGATCATGTTTCACCGAGCCTAGGGGGAGATTGTAGAAGACTAATCAAGGCTCGGCAAAACAAATTGTGCGAAAACCTGATCCACGCGAAAAGCAGATGTCACGCGAGAAGCAGAAAACGCGACAAAGGATTCCACGCGAAATTCATGTCCCGCGCGAAAGGAAGCTGTGCGAAAAGCGAGTCGCGCGAGAACTGCTGTTTAGTATAAATAGTTTCGTTTTCGTTTTGTAATTAAGTTTTTGTTCATTTATCTTATATGTACTGTGCGAAATCGCACAAGACCTGTTCTAGGTTGTGTTATTCAATTTGAGAATCATTTTGTGATCAAATTCAATCTTCTTCTACTCCAATCTTGTTTACATTCCGCATTCACAAGATTGAGATCGTGTGTTTATTGTTTTTCTGGGAGAATTTGAGATTTTACAATACGGTTCTAAATATGATTTATAAATATATTTTTAAGCTCTTATTGAAACATATGTACGTTCGTATGAATAGTATTTTGATCGTTTGTTTATATTAACTGTTGGATCTAAATTGTATAGGGGGCTAGATCATTTTTGTATAGGCTTAGTACTTGTATCAAGTCTTGTAATTAACACTTGTAATAGTCAATATATATATATATGTGCATTGAATCTATAGGTTAACCCCATATATATGTGTGTTGATTTGTGACTTGACAGGGAAAAACAATATACTTGGACGGATTCCTGAAATTGACCAAGTGTAAGAAACATCTACGGATGAAGATTTTTGTTAATCCGTAGATATGTTTCTTACAAGATTAAATGACCAAGTGAATGTTCCTGCGGATGATCAAGGACCATGAAGTGAAGAATCCTACGGAAGAAGAATTTCCTACGGAAGAACAACACTCCTACGGAAGAGCAAATCATCTACGGAAGAACAAAAGTTCTGCGGACGACAAAGCTTCTGCGGAAGAACATTATACTTGTGCGATTGCTAATACCAAGAAGTCAAACAAGTCAACACAATCAATAACAATTCCCGAGAGATCCGGTGTTTCCTTAGCCGACTCAAATCATCTATAAATACGAGTCCTAGGTTTCACATCTCGGAGAACACAATCAATCAATATTACGGTTGTCGAGTTACATCATTGTGCAACCCTAACCGCCGTCACATCAACATTATCCGATTCACTGAATTTGTTGTTCATAGTTATTCATTATTATTCTTTTGTAATCATTACTTTATAGTTAATGAAATACGTTTGAATAATTATTGATTTCGCAGTTATTGTGTTTCTGTGGTTGTGTTCATCATTAATCATTAAACCAATTAAACGTCAATTAGTGATAATTCCGCGATCATTAAATTGATTTATTTTAATACTGGTAATTCCTGAATTGCGATCCTTGGATTCACAGGTGGTATCAGAGCGATTGGTGCTCATTGATTTAGATCAATTGATCTATCAGTATTAAAATTGTTTAATTGATTTTCAAACAATTAATTCAACAACTTGTCATTCTGCAAGCATTCTCTCATTGCTTGTTTGAGTTTGATCTATATTCAAATCAATTGAATACTAGATCTGAGTTTTTGATAGATTTGTCAATTTTAACATTTAATTCATACTTTTGCATTAAATATGAGTACTTTTGGTGGAGGATCTTATCAACCACCGAAGTTGGAAACCAAAGCTGATTTTAAATCCTGGAAGATCAAGTTCAGGAATCATGTGAACTACACAGATTCTGACTTGTGGGAGTCCATCACTCAAGGTCCTTATATTCCACCCACTCTTGGGCCGGATTATAGTGACAAGAATCAGCCAATCAGCACTAAGGACTTGCCACCTGATGATGTCAAGAAGGTCAAAGTCGATATTAAAGCATACAGCTTACTTAGTATGGCTTTGCCAGAAGAAATCTTGATCAGGTGTGAGAATTACAAGACAGCAAATTCCCTGTGGAAGATACTTCACACTCTCTGTGAAGGGAGTGATGAGATCCGAAGCATAAGGAAAGACACCCTTAGATCACAATATGAAACTTTTCATCATATTGAGGGTGAATCAATTCCTCAGCAACTCCATAGATTTATGCAACTTGTTATGAGATGAACATCTTGGAGTTAAAATATACCATTGAGGAACTGAACAAGAAGATGCTCCACACTTTGCCTGAAAGTTGGAAGCAAACAGTCTCCATGTTCAAGAACACCATAGATCTTAAGACAACTGGTCTAGATAAATTGGTTGCTAAGGTTGAAGCACTTGAACTGGATGAACAATCAAGAAACAAGAGTGTGAGAACTCATGTCTCACCTTATCACTTCAAGGAAGCCAAAAATGCTGGAAGTGCATTTATCTCTAATAATGAAGGTGATAACTCTTGTACTTTGAGTGATGATGAAGAAGAAGTAAGTTTTTATGCATCCAAACCCACTAAGAAATCATCTCAAAGTAAAAATCAAAAGGAAAAGGGAAGATCTGCGGAGAAAAGAGAGACATCAACAACTGCAAACTCTTCTCAACATAACAAACAGTCAGAACCAATAACTGTGATATTGGATTCTGAAGAACAAAAAGCAGCCTTTGCAGCTTTTAGTTCTAGCTTTCAAGCATATCTTGGAAGTTCTCTTACATCAGCAAACATCTGTCAGCAAGACTTGGAGGAACTCCCTCCTGATGTAGTAGAAGAGATGGATCTACAATGGCAGATGGCAATGATTGCTTACAGAGCTAAGCAATATCTACGGAGAAATAAAAATCTGACAGCAGCAAGTAAAACATCAAAGATTGGTGTTGATAAGTCAAAAGTCAGATGCTTCAAGTGCAATCTCTATGGTCACTTCTCTAGAGAATGCAACCAACAATCATCTCCGCAGTATCAGCAGCAGCAGCAACAAAATCAGCAGCAACAACAATATCAGAATCAGCAATCAACCTCTCAAAGATCTCTGCATAGACAACCTCAGCTAACATCCCCACCAGCCACAAATACATCAGCAGGACCAAGCAATCCTAAGGAGTCAGGGCTGATCATACTTCAAGATGGAACATGTGACTGGAGTTTGTATGAGAAGGAAGTGATAGAGGAGAATCAAGCATTAATGGCGCATATGGAAAACAAAGTTCCTCCTATGGCCAGAGAGGTAAAAGACAGGTTATGTTCATCATCATGTGTTGAGGAAGTTGAACGATATAGAGTCCATGCTCAACAATTGGCTGATAAAGTAAAGGAAACTATAATTTTGAATGAATCACACTTAAGAGAATAAAAATTATATCAAATCAAAATCAGTACTTTACAAAAAGATTTAGAAAAATATGTTTCTGAAAACTACAGCTTAAAAGCCCAAGTTGAGCATTTGACCACTTCCTTAACAAAATCCATGGCTGATCATGCATCCACTGAAGTGAAACTTCAGAAGTTTCAATTATCATCTCAGCAATATGAGAAGTTGCTAAACTCTCATATTGAATCAAAGAACAGGTCCGGGTTGGGTTATAATGTTGTTGCACTACCTATTAATGACAACTACACACCTTTACCTGAAACAATGACTAACAATTTGTCAAATCATTTTGTGCAAAGCACCAAAATTGACATAAAAAACAGTCATACAAACAATAATGAAACTGAGATGAGTGAAACTGAATCTACTGAATCAGAATCACTTAAACATAATGAATCAGATTTTGATAAATATGATGACTTGGACGATTCTGATGAACATGATACTGATCAACTGAACATTGGTAAGAATGTTCAAGTTGAAACTGGTCTTCCGCGAGTTCTTGAAGAATCAAAGTTGCAGTACCCTCCAAAGCAATGAAACATGCTGAAGACTATTTGCAAGAGGATTGCTGAACTGAATGAAGGACTACAAGAACTGAATCTTCACAAGATTGATAGATGCAGATCAAGTACTGAAGTACCTTTATCATCTTCAGATAAAGGTAAGAAACAAATACCAAACAAGAATCCTCGGAAAGCACAAACTGAGGAATCCGTAGAACATCTGCGGAAAAAGAATTCTGAGGAGTCCGTAGAACATCTGCGGAAAAAGAATTCTGAAGAATCCGTAGAACATCTGCGGAAAGCAAAAATTGCCAAGTCCATAGATCATCTGCGGAAGGCAAAAACTAAATCCACAGAAAAGCAACGGAAGAGAGAAACTGATTCTGCGGACGAGGTAAAAAGAGAGACAAACAAACATGCACAGAAAAAGCTAAATATCAAGCAACAAAAGGCAGCCAAAGACAAACAAACAACAGCTGATGATGACCCCAACAAAAACAAGAAGAAATCAACTGATGCTTCTGGAGGATTCTATATGCCCAAGACACATAAAATATTGATGTGGTTAGTACGTCATGATCCAAGTCGGGTTATACCCAATAACAAGCTTAGCAAACACCAATTAATATTAAATTGATGATATGATCATGCAATTAAATATTTACACCAAACTTAGAAAATGGGTTTTCTAAATAACTTGCATGAGAGATGGAACAAATTATAAGGATAATTTGTTGATAAATTATTGTTATTCTTGTTATTTAAAAGGGATTTAAATAACAATAATAATATATGAGTGTACCTTAATTAATTTGTTAATTAAGAGGGACATATGTCACATTTAAATTGAGTCTAGACAATGACATTTTAATGTGTGATATATATGGCTGAATTTTAATGTTGTGTTGGTGTTTTAAGGGGGGGAAAAACATTTTAAATCCCCTCCTTTGGCCCCCCCCCCCCCCTTATTCCTATTGGACCTTAGTGTCTTGAGAAGATACACAAGATTAATCAGCCATAGACCAATTAATTCACTCAACTCTCACATGCAAAAACAACAAAAAAACCTCTCTCTTTTCTCCTCTCAATTTTCGGAACAAGCAGCAGAAAATAGAGGTTTTAGTTGTTGATTTTGGTGTTGAATCTTCCTAACAAGAAGGGTCTTTGTAAGTGCTTGGGGTATAAACACTTGAGGGTTCCTTTCTTGGAACCTTGGGGTCGATTTCATCTTCCAAACTCATCCAAGTTGCTGCTGAATGTCACGGTTCTGGAAGCTTGATTTGGCAGCCTTCATTTGATGTTTTTAGAGTTTAAATCCAACCAAGTGTGAAGGTAACTCAAAGCCTTGTGGGAGTTAACATAAGAGGACGTCCAACATGGAAGCTTGGACAACTTTTCAGCGTTCAAACTCCTTTCTTTCACCAACATCTAACTGCTGGAAGGAGGTAGTTTATGGCAGCCCTTTATGGTTGCCATATTGTGTTATTTTATGCACACATAGCTTGTCTATTCACATAAGAATGATCCTACCAATTTGGGTTTGTTTTTCCATCTTATATGAACATAAAGAACATGAAATTTTAGCTTTAAAATCGGTTTTAAAGAACTACATATCCGCTGCGTTTTTCACATAAGAATGTTTATATTATGCTTGTTTGGTTGTTTGTTGTATGATTGTTGTTTGATATTTGGATATGCATAACAAACTCATTAGCAAACTTAACAAGCTGGAAATTTATGGTTTCTAATCATTAAGTGGTTAATAAGAGGTTATTAAAAGGATTAATGATTTAATAAAAGAGGTTTTATTAAAAATAAACCATAAGATACCTTGAATCTATGGTTCTTAATCATTAAGTGATTAATAAGAGGTTATTAAAAGGATTGATGATTTAATAAAAGAGGTTTTATTAAAAATGAACCATAGGATACCTTGTATTTGAAAGCATGCAAATACAAGGTACATAGAGTTTTCAAAAGTAGAATTAATGAAAACTAAAAATCCCTTTTCAAACAAGTTTAACACCGTCCTTTTGCACAACACTTAAGTCATTTGGAAACTCTTAATGGGATAAAGGTCACCTAACCATTTTGAGGGAACTTATGACTTAAGGTGGGAATACCACATTGGTGGGATAAAGGTCACCTAACCACTTGTGTTGGTAAACTCACATGTGTGTGCAAGTAGGGTGACTTGATTTGCAAATCATGTTGAATGGATCACCTAAAATATGGTTTCCAAATGGTGTTGATGGGATTAACATGCCGACTTTACATATGATGTTTAAAGTCGATCTCATACCGCTAGAAGTTGCAAAAGGTTGTAATTGTCAATAGTTGACTACCTTGTTAATTTGAATAATGGGATAAAGGTCACCTAACCATTATTTGAATGTAACGTTGGATTCTAGATTTTAATTATTAATTGTCTATGAGACATAAAGGGTATTAATAATTAAAATGAAATTTTAAGAAATACTAAAAAGAACTTTGTAAAATTTGTAGAATGGCCGCAAACAATAATGCTACCACCCCGACCGTCCATACCCTATCACTGAGAACTATTTTAGAGAGGGATCGTCTGTACCATAATAACCTTATGGACTGATCTCGAAACTTGAGAATTGTTCTCAAGCAAGAGCAAAGGCAATGTCCTTGACGATCCTATTCCTAACCAACCCCACCCCGACGATGTTGAGGCCGCCTCGAGAGGCTTAGCTGTCCTGTCTCAAAGGAGTTGGCCAAGGATTTGATCCTTAATGGCCTAACTAAAAGTTTGAGACATTCATAATAAACTACGATATGAATGGATAGGACAAGAGCATTGGTGAGTTTCACGCAATGCTCACAACAGCTAAGGCAGGGATCGGTAGAAAAGTTCTACCTATTCTCTAGATCAATAAGGAAAGGCCAATCCCGATCCGAAGGCAAATGTTGCAAAAGGAGAAGGACACATCAAAGGCAAAGGGGAAGGGAAGATCAAAGCGAAACCTCCAAAACCTAAGAAGCTTAAGGTAACCGAAAACGATCCATGCTTTGAGTATGGTGAGATAGGTCATTTGAAAGGGAATTGTCCAACCTATCTCAGTGAGTTGAGAAATAAGAGGGATGCTGGGCAAACCTCAAGCACAACTTTCATTATCCATATTGACTTAAATGTTATTTCCTCAAAGCACATGGGTAATTGGATACCGCATGTGGAACTCACTTTTGCAATCTGTTGCGAGGGTTCAAAAGAAATAAGCACTTTAAGAAAGGAGACTATGTCTTGAAACTTTCAAAAGGTTTGGAAGTTGTTCTTCAAAACATGTAATATGCTCCTAGTTTAACTAGGAACATGATTTAAGTTTCCCTTTTAAAACGATATGGTTATGATTTAAAGTTTGTAAATGATGGTATTTATGTTGCTATGGATGATGTATATTATTTCAAGGCTATGCCTTCTAACGATATTTATGAATTGGTTCATAAAGATTCATCCTATAATAACACATCATACCCATCATGTACCAAGAGACTTAAAATGGTTTAAGTAACTCTTATCCTTGTCATTGTCATCTTGGTTACATAAACAAGAATCAGACTTAAACACTTTAAAAGAATGGTCTTTTAAAAGCAAATGAAAATTGTTCATTTGATAAGTGTGAATCTTGTTTACAAGGTAAGATGACCAACACGCCCTTTAGTGGTACTGATGAGAGGGCAAAAGGACTTATTAGGAATCACACATTTGGATGTATGTGGTCCTTTTATGACAATGACAAGGTATGGTGAAACTTACTTCATTGCCTTAACCGACGATTATAGTCGCTATGTTTATGTGTACTTGATGGCACATAAACATGAAGAATTTGAAATGTTCAAAAACTTCAAGAATGAAGTAGAAAATCAACTCGATAGAACTACCAAAGTTCTCCGTTTAGATAGAGAAGGTGAATACCTAAGTGAGACTTTTGGAGATCATCTAGGAAGTTGTAAGATTGTCTCACAACTTACTCCTCATAGAACACCATAACATTATGATGTGTCTGAAAGGAGATCGAACCCTATTGGATATGGTTCGGCCTATGATGCCTATAAGCTCACTACCTCTATAATTTTGGGGTTTCGCACTACTCTCCAAGGCTCGTATTTTGAATATGGCCCAAACCAAGAAAGTGGATTCGACGCCTTTTGAAATATGAAATGGAATAGTTCCATCGCTATCATATTTAAAAGTATGGGTTATGAAGCTTATGTTAAGCTTAACACCCAAACCAACTGAAAGTCGATTCACTAAGTGTATATTTGTTGGATATCCAAAAGGACTGTATAGGATACTACTTCTTTGATCCAACAAAGCAAAAGGTATTTATTGCTCAAAAGGCATAGTTCTTGGAAGCCAAGTTCCTTATGGAAGGAATGACGCATAGAACAATGGAATTTGATGAGGATCAAGATCCACAAGCCGATACACGTTTGGTTGACACTAGCTGTCAACAAGAGGTTGTTGATAATGATCAAGAGGTTGATCAATACACACAAAACGTTCATAGATCTGGTAGAGTTAGCATTCCACCTGAAATATATGGATTTTTCATGGATGGATGCTATGAGATTGACTCCGATGAGCCAACTACATACCGTAATGCTATGTCCAATTCGGATTGTGACAAATGGCTGGAAGCCATGAACGTAGAGATGCAATCCATGTATGAAAACCAAGTTTAGGAATTGGTTGACCCTCCACTTAACTCCAAACCGGTTGGATGCAAGTGGGTTTTCGAGAAGAAAACAAATATGCATGGAAACTTGGACACTGACAAGGCTTGTGTGTATAAAAAGGCTAGTGGGAGTGTAATCATATTCCTAGTATTGTATGTTGATGACATAATACTATATGGAAAGGACATTCCAACCATGGAAGGTGTTAAAACCTGGCTTGGAAATTGTTTTCCCATAAAATATCTCGGTGAAGCCGCCTATATTTTGGGAATAAAGATCTATAGGGATAGATCGAGGCGGTTGATAGGTCTAATCCAAAGTGCATACATTGATAAAATCTTGAAAAAGGTTCAAGATGGTAAACTCTAAGAAAGGTATAGTACCTATTCAAAGAGGGACAATATTGAGTGCATCTCAATGTCCAAGCTCAAAGGATGAGCAAGATCGCATAAAGGACATCCCCTATGCGTCTGCTATAGGATCCATCATGAATGCGATGATATGCACTAGACTGGACATGTCATGCGCGTTAAGCATGACAAGTAGATATCAGCAGAATCCGTGTAACACCCATTGGATGGCTGTTAAAAGTATATTGGAATACCTTAGGAGGACTAAGGATATGTTTCTAATATACGGATCTGATGAAGAGGAACTAGTTGTAAAGGGTTACACGAATGCTAGTTTCCAAACTGATCGAGGTGACTCTCGATCACAATCGGGGTACGTCTCCATTATGAATAGGGTAGCGTTGTCCACTACAGAATCAGAATGCATAGCCGCCTCATTAGCAGCTTGGGAAGCTGCATGGATAAAAAGGTTTATCACCAATCTAAGGATGGTCTCTACCATTCAAGACTCCTTAGAAATCTTTGTGATGACGAGGGTGCGATTGTTCAAATCAAGGAACCCCGTGCACATCAAAAGATTAGGCATAATGAGCGGAGATTCAACTACATAAGAGATGAAGTTGAAAAGGGAAAGATATGTATTCGCAAAGTTCACTTTGATCAAAACATTGCGGATCCACTCACGAAGCTCCTTGAAAGGGCAAAGCATGAAAGCCATACTTGTGCCTTAGGACTTCGATATTCTAGTGATTGGACTTGATCAAATTTTGTATTTGAATATGTGGAACTCTTTATTATTTGAGTAAAATTATTTGGTTATAATGTCTCAATTAATGTTCCAATTTAGCATGTTTAATCCATGAGTAAATTATTTACTCTAAATGTCCGTAGTCGTTCATACTTGTGGGAAAAAGTGTGAGGGTAAGACTATTATGAACTTGGATTGGTTGATATTCATAAGGATGAATATAGAGCAATGGGTTGCTACCAAGGTTCATAGATATTTGTGGGATACAAATATTGGACTAACCCGCATCTCAAATCTTACTACATGGAATCTTATTGATTAATCATAAGTAAATTTGAGTAAAGGCGAATATCATTTGGTATCCTTCGACCTGAGATACATATTGGGTTTTGATATTCACCAAGTGTTACACCTTGAACTAGTTCTTTACTGATATGAAATAATTGTCAGTACACAAGGCTATGTTCAGGTATGACATAAGGTGATTGTGAGAAACGTATGTAGTCAAGATGGGATTTGTTCCTCTTATTCGTTGAGAGTTAGATGTCTAAGGCCTGATTAAGTTAAATCAACAAGGAATGATCATTCTGTGTCCTTGGATTTAACATGACATCTGTAACAAAAGGATAGATGATTAATTCACCTAAATCATTTCAAGTAGGGTACTTGAAAGGGATGATGTTATTGAATGGCCATAAGTCATGCGTATTAAGGGTAGTAAACCGTTGTTAGGCGGTATTTACTGCTTGCATCAATCTTCTATGAATCTTGGGCAAGTGGGAGATTGTAGGATTCTATATGCCCAAGACACATAAAATATTGATGTGGTTAGTACGTCATGATCCAAGTCGGGTTATACCCAATAACAAGCTTAGCAAACACCAATTAATATTAAATTGATGATATGATCATGCAATTAAATATTTACACCAAACTTAGAAAATGGGTTTTCTAAATAACTTGCATGAGAGATGGAACAAATTATAAGGATAATTTGTTGATAAATTATTGCTATTCTTGTTATTTAAAAGGGATTTAAATAACAATAATAATATATGAGTGTACCTTAATTAATTTGTTAATTAAGAGGGACATATGTCACATTTAAATTGAGTCTAGACAATGACATTTTAATGTGTGATATATATGGCTGAATTTTAATGTTGTGTTGGTGTTTTAAGGAAGGAAAAACATTTTGAATCCCCTCCTTTGGCCGCCCCCCCCCCTTATTCCTATTGGACCTTAGTGTCTTGAGAAGATACACAAGATTAATCAGCCATAGACCAATTAATTCACTCAACTCTCACATGCAAAAACAACAAAAAAACCTCTCTCTTTTCTCCTCTCAATTTTCGGAACAAGCAGCAGAAAATAGAGGTTTTAGTTGTTGGTTTTGGTGTTGAATCTTCCTAACATAAACACTTGAGGGTTCCTTTCTTGGAACCTTGGGGTCAATTTCATCTTCCAAACTCATCCAAGTTGCTGCTGAATGTCACGGTTCTGGAAGCTTGATTTGGCAGCCTTCATTTGGTGTTTTTAGAGTTCAAATCCAATCAAGTGTGAAGGTAACTCAAAGCCTTGTGGGAGTTAACATAAGAGGACGTCCAACTTGGAAGCTTGGACAACTTTTCAGCCTTCAAACTCCTTTCTTTCACCAACATCTAACTACTGGAAGGAGGTAGTTTATGGCAGCCCTTTATGGTTGCCATATTGTGTTATTTTATGCACACATAGCTTGTCTATTCACATAAGAATGATCCTTACGATTTGGGTTTGTTTTTCCATCTTATATGAACATAAAGAACATGAAATTTTAGCTTTAAAATCGGTTTTAAAGAACTACATATCCGCTGCGTTTTCAGAATGTTTAAAAGGTTAAACGTTGATTTTATGTTCTTGCAAACCCGTCAATGGCATCAAGAGCCGGTTATGTGGATGACTTGCTTGTTTAGTCTTTAAAATAGGTTTTAAAGCATGATTATAAACTTAGTTATAGGCTGTTTTGGGCTGCTATAGTTTGTTAGAATGATTCCCCAAAACTTTCAAGGTCATATCACACATGCTAGTGATTAGACCTTGAAAGAAACATATTATGAAATGTTGGTTGTTTGGACAATGATTAAAACCCAAAATTTCAGTTTATGTTGGCTGAAATTTGGGGTTTTAAATGGGGTTTTCATTATATGAATAGATGATATGATCATTGGTTGTTAAAGTGCATAACCTAGCTTAAGGCCTTGTGTTGTTTGGATGATTCAAGTGGTTGTTTTATTCATTCAATTGGGTTGTAATATTTGTGTTTATTCATTTGGGTTGTAATTATTCATTCATTTGGTTATGTAATAATAGATTAGGTGCATTTCTTTTATTAGAAAAATGTATTAGGATATAATTTTTGTAAAAGAAGATGCACAAGATGAAGACCCAAAGATGGACATCAAAGACACAAAAAAGGGACTTAAAGCATATGGATGCAAGTTCAAGTGGGAGTCTAAGGAGACCTCTATTTTGTGTTGTATTCAACCCTTAGGAAAGACCAAATGACCACACTTGTGATGGCAAACAAGTGTGGTCACAATAGTAGCTATGGTTATGCACATTGTGGTTGTTTATATTATGCTTGTTTGGTTGTTTGTTGTATGATTGTTGTTTGATATTTGGATATGCATAACAAACTCATTAGCAAACTTAACAAGCTGGAAATTTATGGTTTCTAATCATTAAGTGGTTAATAAGAGGTTATTAAAAGGATTAATGATTTAATAAAAGAGGTTTTATTAAAAATAAACCATAAGATACCTTGAATCTATGGTTCTTAATCATTAAGTGATTAATAAGAGGTTATTAAAAGGATTGATGATTTAATAAAAGAGGTTTTATTAAAAATGAACCATAGGATACCTTGTATTTGAAAGCATGCAAATACAAGGTACATAGAGTTTTCAAAAGTAGAATTAATGAAAACTAAAAATCCCTTTTCAAACAAGTTTAACACCGTCCTTTTGCACAACACTTAAGTCATTTGGAAACTCTTAATGGGATAAAGGTCACCTAACCATTTTGAGGGAACTTATGACTTAAGGTGGGAATACCACATTGGTGGGATAAAGGTCACCTAACCACTTGTGTTGGTAAACTCACATGTGTGTGCAAGTAGGGTGACTTGATTTGCAAATCATGTTGAATGGATCACCTAAAATATGGTTTCCAAATGGTGTTGATGGGATTAACATGCCGACTTTACATATGATGTTTAAAGTCGATCCCATACCGCTAGAAGTTGCAAAAGGTTGTAATTGTCAATAGTTGACTACCTTGTTAATTTGAATAATGGGATAAAGGTCACCTAACCATTATTTGAATGTAACGTTGGATTCTAGATTTTAATTATTAATTGTCTATGAGACATAAAGGGTATTAATAATTAAAATGAAATTTTAAGAAATACTAAAAAGAACTTTGTAAAATTTGTAGAATGGCCGCAAACAATAATGCTACCACCCCGACCGTCCATACCCTATCACTGAGAACTATTTTAGAGAGGGATGTCTGTACCATAATAACCTTATGGACTGGTCTCGAAACTTGAGAATTGTTCTCAAGCAAGAGCAAAGGCAATGTCCTTGACGATCCTATTCCTAACCAACCCCACCCCGACGATGTTGAGGCCGCCTCGAGAGGCTTAGCTGTCCTGTCTCAAAGGAGTTGGCCAAGGATTTGATCCTTAATGGCCTAACTAAAAGTTTGAGACATTCATAATAAACTACGATATGAATGGATAGGACAAGAGCATTGGTGAGTTTCACGCAATGCTCACAACAGCTAAGGCAGGGATCGGTAGAAAAGTTCTACCTATTCTCTAGATCAATAAGGAAAGGCCAATCCCGATCCGAAGGCAAATGTTGCAAAAGGAGAAGGACACATCAAAGGCAAAGGGGAAGGGAAGATCAAAGCGAAACCTCCAAAACCTAAGAAGCTTAAGGTAACCGAAAACGATCCATGCTTTGAGTATGGTGAGATAGGTCATTTGAAAGGGAATTGTCCAACCTATCTCAATGAGTTGAGAAATAAGAGGGATGCTGGGCAAACCTCAAGCACAACTTTCATAATCCATATTGACTTAAATGTTATTTCCTCAAAGCACATGGGTAATTGGATACCGCATGTGGAACTCACTTTTGCAATCTGTTGCGAGGGTTCAAAAGAAATAAGCACTTTAAGAAAGGAGACTATGTTTTGAAACTTTCAAAAGGTTTGGAAGTTGTTCTTCAAAACATGTAATATGCTCCTAGTTTGACTAGGAACATGATTTAAGTTTCCCTTTTAAAACGATATGGTTATGATTTAAAGTTTGTAAATGATGGTATTTATGTTGCTATGGATGATGTATATTATTTCAAGGCTATGCCTTCTAACGATATTTATGAATTGGTTCATAAAGATTCATCCTATAATAACACATCATACCCATCATGTACCAAGAGACTTAAAATGGTTTAAGTAACTCTTATCCTTGTCATTGTCATCTTGGTTACATAAACAAGAATCGGACTTAAACACTTTAAAAGAATGGTCTTTTAAAAGCAAATGAAAATTGTTCATTTGATAAGTGTGAATCTTGTTTACAAGGTAAGATGACCAACACGCCCTTTAGTGGTACTGATGAGAGGGCAAAAAGACTTATTAGGAATCATACATTTGGATGTATGTGGTCCTTTTATGACAATGACAAGGTATGGTGAAACTTACTTCATTACCTTAACCGACGATTATAGTCGCTATGGTTATGTGTACTTGATGGCACATAAACATGAAGAATTTGAAATGTTCAAAAACTTCAAGAATGAAGTAGAAAATCAACTCGATAGAACTACCAAAGTTCTCCGTTTAGATAGAGAAGGTGAATACCTAAGTGAGACTTTTGGAGATCATCTAGGAAGTTGTAAGATTGTCTCACAACTTACTCCTCACAGAACACCATAACATTATGATGTGTCTGAAAGGAGATCTAACCCTATTGGATATGGTTCGACCTTTGATGCCTATAAGCTCACTACCTCTATAATTTTGGGGTTTCGCACTACTCTCCAAGGCTCGTATTTTGAATATGGCCCAAACCAAGAAAGTGGATTCGACGCCTTTTGAAATATGAAATGGAATAGTTCCATCGCCATCATATTTAAAAGTATGGGTTATGAAGCTTATGTTAAGCTTAACACCCAAACCAACTGAAAGTCGATTCACTAAGTATATATTTGTTGGATATCCAAAAGGACTGTATAGGATACTACTTCTTTGATCCAACAAAGCAAAAGGTATTTATTGCTCAAAAGGCATAGTTCTTGGAAGCCAAGTTCCTTATGGAAGGAATGACGCATAGAACAATGGAATTTGATGAGGATCAAGATCCACAAGCCGATACACGTTTGGTTGACACTAGCTGTCAACAAGAGGTTGTTGATAATGATCAAGAGGTTGATCAATACACACAAAACGTTCATAGATCTGGTAGAGTTAGCATTCCACCTAAAATATATGGATTTTTCATGGATGGATGCTATGAGATTGACTCCGATGAGCCAACTACATACCATAATGCTATGTCCAATTCGGATTGTGACAAATGGCTGGAAGCCATGAACGTAGAGATGCAATCCATGTATGAAAGCCAAGTTTAGGAATTGGTTGACCCTCCACTTAACTCCAAACCGGTTGGATGCAAGTGGGTTTTCGAGAAGAAAACAAATATGCATGGAAACTTGGACACTGACAAGGCTTGTGAGTATAAAAAGGCTAGTGGGAGTGTAATCATATTCCTAGTATTGTATGTTGATGACATAATACTATATGGAAAGGACATTCCAACCATGAAAGGTGTTAAAACCTGGCTTGGAAATTGTTTTTCCATAAAAGATCTCGGTGAAGCCGCCTATATTTTGGGAATAAAGATCTATAGGGATAGATCGAGGCGGTTGATAGGTCTAATCCAAAGTGCATACATTGATAAAATCTTGAAAAAGGTTCAAGATGGTAAACTCTAAGAAAGGTATAGTACCTATTCAAAGAGGGACAATATTGAGTGCATCTCAATGTCCAAGCTCAAAGGATGAGCAAGATCGCATGAAGGACATCCCCTATGCGTCTGCTATTGGATCCATCATGAATGCGATGATATGCACTAGACTGGACATGTCATGCGCGTTAAGCATGACAAGTAGATATCAGCAGAATCCGTGTAACACCCATTGGATGGCTGTTGAAAGTATATTGGAATACCTTAGGAGGACTAAGGATATGTTTCTAATATACGGATCTGATGAAGAGGAACTAGTTGTATAGGGTTACACGAATGCTAGTTTCCAAACTGATCGAGGTGACTCTCGATCACAATCGGGGTACGTCTCCATTATGAATAGGGTAGCGTTGTCCACTACAGAATCAGAATACATAGCCGCCTCATTAGCAGCTTGGGAAGCTGCATGGATAAAAAGGTTTATCACCAATCTAAGGATGGTCTCTACCATTCAAGACTCCTTAGAAATCTTTGTGATGACGAGGGTGCGATTGTTCAAATCAAGGAACCCCGTGCACATCAAAAGATTAGGCACAATGAGCGGAGATTCAACTACATAAGGGATGAAGTTGAAAAGGGAAAGATATGTATTCGCAAAGTTCACTTTGATCAAAACATTGCGGATCCACTCACGAAGCTCCTTGAAAGGGCAAAGCATGAAAGTCATACTTGTGCCTTAGGACTTCGATATTCTAGTGATTGGACTTGATCAAATTTTGTATTTGAATATGTGGAACTCTTTATTATTTGAGTAAAATTATTTGGTTATAATGTCTCAATTAATGTTTCAATTTAGCATGTTTAATCCATGAGTAAATTATTTACTCTAAATGTCCGTAGTCGTTCATACTTGTGGGAACAAGTGTGAGGGTAAGACTATTATGAACTTGGATTGGTTGATATTCATAAGGATGAATATAGAGCAATGGGTTGCTACCAAGGTTCATAGATATTTGTGGGATACAAATATTGGACTAACCCGCATCTCAAATCTTACTACATGGAATATTATTGATTGATCATAAGTAAATTTGAGTAAAGGCGAATATCATTTGGTATCCTTCGACCTGAGATACATATTGGGTTTTGATATTCACCAAGTGTTACACCTTGAACTAGTTCTTCACTGATATGAAATAATTGTCAGTACACAAGGCTATGTTCAGGTATGACATAAGGTGATTGTGAGAAACGTATGTAGTCAAGATGGGATTTGTTCCTCTTATTCGTTGAGAGTTAGATGTCTAAGGCCTGATTAAGTTAAATCAACAAGGAATGATCATTCTGTGTCCTTGGATTTAACATGACATCTGTAACAAAAGGATAGATGATTAATTCACCTAAATCATTTCAAGTAGGGTACTTGAAAAGGATGATGTTATTGAATGGCCATAAGTCATGCGTATTAAGGGTAGTAAACCGTTGTTAGGCGGTATTTACTGCTTGCATCAATCTTCTATGAATCTTGGGCAAGTGGGAGATTGTAGGATTCTATATGCCCAAGACACATAAAATATTGATGTGGTTAGTACATCATGATCCAAGTCGGGTTATACCTAATAACAAGCTTAGCAAACACCAATTAATATTAAATTGATGATATGATCATGCAATTAAATATTTACACCAAACTTAGAAAATGGGTTTTCTAAATAACTTGCATGAGAGATGAAACAAATTATAAGGATAATTTGTTGATAAATTATTGTTATTCTTGTTATTTAAAAGGGATTTAAATAACAATAATAATATATGAGTGTACCTTAATTAATTTGTTAATTAAGAGGGACATATGTCACATTTAAATTGAGTCTAGACAATGACATTTTAATGTGTGATATATATGGCTGAATTTTAATGTTGTGTTGGTGTTTTAAGGGGGGAAAAACATTTTGAATCCCCACCTTTGGCCGCCCCCCCCCCCATTATTCCTATTGGACCTTAGTGTCTTGAGAAGATACACAAGATTAATCAGCCATAGACCAATTAATTCACTCAACTCTCACATGCAAAAACAACAAAAAAAACCTCTCTCTTTTCTCCTCTCAATTTTCGGAACAAGCAGCAAAAAATAGAGGTTTTAGTTGTTGATTTTGGTGTTGAATCTTCCTAACAAGAAGGGTCTTTGTAAGTGCTTGGGGTATAAACACTTGAGGGTTCCTTTCTTGGAACCTTGGGGTCGATTTCATCTTCCAAACTCATCCAAGTTGCTGCTGAATGTCACGGTTCTGGAAGCTTGATTTGGCAGCCTTCATTTGGTGTTTTTAGAGTTCAAATCCAACCAAGTGTGAAGGTAACTCAAAGCCTTGTGGGAGTTAGCATAAGAGGACGTCCAACTTGGAAGCTTGGACAACTTTTCAGCCTTCAAACTCCTTTCTTTCACCAACATCTAACTGCTGGAAGGAGGTAGTTTATGGCAGCCCTTTATGGTTGCCATATTGTGTTATTTTATGCACACATAGCTTGTCTATTCACATAAGAATGATCCTTACGATTTGGGTTTGTTTTTCCATCTTATATGAACATAAAGAACATGAAATTTTAGCTTTAAAATCGGTTTTAAAGAACTACATATCCGCTGCGTTTTTCAAAATGTTTAAAAGGTTAAACATTGATTTTATGTTCTTGCAAACCCGTCAGCTTCAGCAAGTGAGAAAAAGAACAATAAAAAGAAAGTTGAATCTGAAGAAAATTCAGAAAAATATTACAAATGGTGTGATATGAAGAAGCACAATACTGATGAATGCTATTTCAGCAGCTATTGTTCCATTCGTAATATGAACAATCACATGACTGATGATTGTTTCTTCAACAAACACTGTGCCATATGTGACAAAAATAACCATTCCACTCAGGAATGTTATTTTAATAAGAAGAACAAGAAAAAGAGCAAAAATAAGTCACAAGTAGCATCATCCGAATCAGATTCTCAATCCTTAGTAAGTGACAAAGAGACAAAAATTCAGAAAGATCAACAAAAGTCAAAGACAGGCTCATCTGTTACGGACAAGACTTTGAGGAAGAAAACACCAACACAGGCTTAGATACCTCACAAAAAGGTGGATCTGTCTGATAAACAGAGTGAAGTAATTGATGGTTTCTTTGACAACTTTGCAAAAGGAACTCCTGTGTCTCAATCAAAGTAGAAAGATAAAGAAACTTTCAAAACTACAGGATCCTCTTCAAAGTTAAGATACTAACCAAAACAAGCCATATTGAAGAAAGACTCAGATAAGCATGAAGACACCCAGAAACCTGAATCATCTTCAACAGAATCATCCTCACCACCTTCAGATCAAAAAGAAACAACTAATACTGAAACTTCAAGATTAATTCATGAAGGAGTAACTATTGTTGACACATTTGGCAAACCTAAGACAATTAAGCCTTGGGTTGTCAACTCTAACTAATTTCTTTTTGTGTGCAGGAACAATCATGGAGAGCTGACAACAAGTGGTATGTTGACAGTGATTGTTCCAGGCAACTGTGCACTTCTCCATGACTTCAAACATAAACATGCCACTTATGTGGCATTTGGTGGGGATAAGAAGGGAGGTAAAATTGTTGGTGAAGGAACAGTAACTAATGGTGTTTTAACATTTGAAAAAGTAAATTACTGTGAAAATTTGCAGTATAATTTACTTAGTATTTCCCAAATTTGTGATCAAAATTACTTAACACTATTTGATAACACTAACTGTTACATTCTTAAGCCAGGTTTTACAGTTCCCGCAGACTGGATCCTTCTTAAAGCATCAAGAAAAGGCAACACATATATCTTGGATATGAACAACACAACACTCACAAATCATGAGACATGCCTGCTGTCTAAATCTTCAGAAGATGAATCTCAACTGTGGCATAGAAGGCTAGTCCATTCCAACATGAAGAACATGAATAAATTGGTGAAAAATGACTTAGTCATTGGATTACCAAAGAAAGAATTTCATTGTTCTAATCATTGTTCTTCATGTTATAAAGGAAAACAACACAGAGTGTCTCATAAATCCAAAACAATCAACACCAACACTACACCACTCAAATTGCTTCACATGGACCTCTTTGGTCCAACTAATGTGCTGAGCATTGGAAAAAGGTAATATTGTTTGGTGATAGTAGATGATTTCACTAGATTCACATGGGTCTTTTTCTTAAAACATAAGAGTGAAACATCTGAAACATTAATGGACTTTGTGATCAAGATTGAGAATCAACTTGATTTAAAAGTGAAAATTTTTAGAAGTGATAATGGAACTGAATTTGTTAATGCTGATCTGGATTCTTTTTGCAGAAATAAAGGGATAGCAAGACAATTCAGTGCCCCAAGAACTCCACAACAAAATGGAGTGGCTGAAATAAGAAATAGAACACTCATAGAAGCAGCCAGAACAATGCTAGCTGATTCTCAGCTGCCCATTACCTTCTGGGCAGAAGCTGTGAATACAGCTTGCAATGTTCAAAATAGAACAATAATTGTCAAAGAACATAATAAAACACCTTATGAACTCTTATTTAAAAGAAAACCTTTTATAGGATATCTTAGAGCTTTTGGGTGTCATGTGTCTATTTGAATACTAAAGAACAATTGGGAAAATTTTCTGAAAAAGCCTATGATGGTTTCTTTGTTGGATATTCATCCACTTCTAAATCATATAGGGTCTATATTCCAGAACATAACATAGTTGAAGAGACTCCCAATGTTTCTTTTGATGAATCCATGTTTACTACAAATGTAAAAGGATCATCTTGGTTATTTGATATAGATGCATTAACTGAATCATTTAACACTGGTTATCTGATCAATGCAGGTGCTACGGATACATGCTATCCATTTGTGCCTCCAAGTTTGAATGAAGTGCCCCTGACAGCTGACCCACCAAGGGTACAACTTTCAACTGCACCTCAGCAAGAATCAAGTCAGTAGCATGAAGTTACATCAGTAAATACATCCGCAGATGCATCAGTATCCGCAGATGTAAGTCCTGCCTCAGCTGCTGAACTAAGGGATAAAGAGGAGGTGTTGAATCAACAAACCATGTCTGCAACTCAACAATGTTCATCCGTGGATGGTGCTGTATCTCCTACGGAAGTACAAAATGCCTCCGTAGATGCTGCAGTTACTCCTGCGGAAGAACAAAATGCTGCTTCCATAGAACCTCCTGCAGAAGAACAACATGCTGCTTCCGTAGAACTTCCTGCGGAAGAAGACAACTCAGTAGCAAAACACACACACGCTGATCCAAATGACCATGAGCCTTTTGATTATTTCATCGACTCAACTTCTCAGCTGACACCATCTGCTTCAATGGGTTTCTCAAACTTAGACTCCATAGTTCCAGTTGATGCTGTCTCAACAAGCAGAATACACAAGTCTCATCCAACAGACAATATCATTGGAGACCTGCATGCTAGAACCACAAGGAGCAAAGGAGGTGTGGCAAACATTTGTTTGTTCACCTGCTTTTTGTCCCAAACAGTTCCTGCAAACATTACAGCTGCTCTAAAGGATAACAGTTGGATTGAGGCTATGCAAGAAGAACTACAACAATTCAGAAAACAGAAAGTGTGGACTCTTATAGACTTGCCTACAGGTCAACATCCAATTGGAACAAGGTGGCTATTCAAAATAAGCTGGATGACAGAGGTATCATCGTGAGAAACAAGGCTAGGCTTATTGCTCAAGGGTATACTCAGGAAGAGGGAATAGACTATAATGAAGTCTTTGCACCAGTTGCTAGGATTGAAGCTGTAAGGGTTTTCCTAGCTTATGCCTCCTTCAAGAAATTCACAGTCTATCAAATGGATGTGAAGTGTGCTTTCCTTTATGGGAAAATTGATAAAGAAGTCTATATGGCTCAACCCCCTGGATTTGAAGACCCTGATTATCCACATAGAGTATACAAGCTTGACAAGGCTTTGTATGGTCTTCATCAAGCACCCAGAAAGTGGTATGACACACTATCATCCTTCTGCTAAAGAATGGCTACAAGAGAGGAATAATTGATCAGACACTCTTCCTCAAACATGAACATCAAGATCTTTTGGTGGTTCAAATATATGTTGATGACATAATATTTGGATCAACCAACAAGAAGCTGTGCCAAACCTTTGAAGACTTAATGAAATCTGAATTTCAGATGAGCTCCATGGGAGAATTGACATTCTTCCTTGGCTTACAAGTTCATCAGAAACCGGATGGCATTTTCATTAATCAAGAAAAGTACATTCATCAAATTTTGAAGAAGTACAATCTTGCTGATTCCACTTCATGCAAGACACCAGCATCAACAATAGACAAGATTGTGCCTGACCCTGCTGGAAAATCCGTAGATCAAAGATTGTATAGATCAATGATCGGTTCTTTAATGTATTTAACTGCCAGTAGACCTGACATAATGTTTCCTGTTTGTGTCTGTGCCAGGTATCAATCCGACCCAAAGGAGTCCCATCTGAATGTTGTGAAGAGGATTTTCAGATATCTGAAAGGCAAACCTGCATTAGGACTTTGGTATCCCAAAGATGGAGATTTCAGCCTCTACTCCTATTCAGATAGTGACTATAGAGGGTGCAACAACAACAGAAAATCCACAACTGGTGGATGTCAGTTTCTAGGACCAAGACTTGTTTCTTGGCAGTGCAAGAAGCAAACCAATGTATCCGTATCCACAGCTGAAGCTGAGTACATTGCTGCTTCAGCTGGTTGCTCTCAAGTACTTTGGTTGCAGAACCAATTACTTGATTATGGTTACAATTTCCTTCATACACCAATTCATATTGATAATTCAGCTGCTATGTTTAAAACTGCTAACCCAGTTCAACATAGTAAAACAAAACATATTGAAATCAGATACCATTTTCTGAGAGATTGCTCTGAAAAGGGTCTAATTAAGTTAGTCAAAGTGGACATAGCAAATCAGCTTGCTGATTTGTTCACTAAAGCATTTGATTCTGTTAGATTTAATTTTCTGATAGAATTTTTGGGGATGATTAACTTAGAATAAATCAACAAAAGCATATGACTGACTTTGTGCAGAGTAATAGTTAAGGATAAATTAAGTGTCTGATAGAACATCTATACATGCATTATATCAGGGAAATGATAGTAGACTATACTTGGTTATTAAACAAAAACTCAATCTGACTTATATCATACTGATATGTGAGTAGGTTCATCTTGAGTGGAAACAAAGCTAAGAGCATGCCCAACTAAAAGATTCAGGTAACTGTCTATGGGGATTCCATTTGAGAATCAGGAAGGTATGTTCTCTCCTGATGTGATCAAATCACTTACACAAGCACACTATGTAAAATACTTTATAATCTTCTATCTTTGCAATGTCATATTCCCTTTGTTTTGTGTAAACAAAGACCTGGGGATATGACCCAAGAGTATGATCTTCATTCTCCCTCTGTTTTGTGTAAACAAAGACCTGGGTTAAGTTCACCTCTGTTTTACAAAAGTAAAGACCTGGTGACTATGAAGATCATATCTCAGCTCTAAAAAGAATCACTTGTGCTCAATTGTACATCAATTCAAAGAGCTTCAACATCAAAGCATTCATGACACTGTAATATGTCTCAAGATAGAACTTATAACTTAATGTACATAGTCATTAAGTGTGAAAAGTAGTGATTTGCCTCACCTACGGAAGACATACTCTACTGAAAATTGAATGTGGACCTCATGATAGTTACTGATTAACAAACTTCAAAACATGATAATCAGCATGCCTAGTTGATACATTGCTCGTGTATGAATTTAAGTGGATCTATATACTTACAATCAAGTGTACAATGCATCACATAATCAACATCCGCCGAAACCAAGTCATAGTATGATCCCTCTATATATATATGCATGCATGTAATTGTTTCAACATGATGTTTACTTTGTCCTATTAACTGATTTTCTCTCACTTAGACTGTCATATGCCTGTCATGCCTATTCACAACTTAAATTTATGATGAATGCAACAGTTTCACATTAATCACAAATTTAGGGGGAGTAGTTCATGCATGAAAAACAATAAAAAGCTGACAATTGATTTAGTTTGCTTTGAAGGAATTGGAACTTGAGCACTAACTTGAATGCAGGATACAGGACATTTGCTTTCATGTACTCAATTGCCATGCAAATGAAGTCAACAATGTCCAAAATCAACAATTGAGTCTACTCAGTAGACATCATACATTTAAAGTTTTTAAAACTTTAGTTCAGAAGAAGTTTCAGTAATACTTCTCATCCGTAGAAGTCACAGTGAAATTTCTGCATCCGTAGAAGTCTCAGTAATACCTCATCCGTAGAAGTATTGTGTGATTTCTGATTCAGCAGCAAAACAAATGCATTGTTTGAACTCGTACACCTGCAGATGTTAAGACATCCGCAGATGTTAAGGTTCCGCAGATGTTAGGACATCCGCAGATGTTAAGGTTCCGCAGATGTTCTGCGGAAGAAGTAATGCACTCAACTAGGTATGCGGAAAAGAATAAATGGGAGTGGGCCCAACATAATTAATAAAAGAAATTAATGTGTTCGCCTATAAATAAGGTTTATGACTCTTAGAACTCATTTTTACAGAGCACTTTTACACTTTTAACCTAGAAAATCGCCCACTTTCCCTCTCAAACTTTCGAAAACAAAAACATCCGTTCCAAGAAAACATAACATTATCCACTAATCGATTACTGGTATTGCTAAGGTAAATCATGTCTAAACATCAGTACGGAACTGGTTAATCGGTTATTGCCATTAAAACGATTCAACTGCATGTATGCTAACTCGATTTTCGTTGTTTACAGATGGCAAGCAGATTCGCTAAAGAACATAATGTGCGCGCGTTCTTAAATGCTGATGATCCTGCAGCGGAAGGATGTCGAGATATCATAAGATATCTTCGACGATCCAGGCTCTTCTACGCCTTGACGGCCGAGCCAGTGATCCATCTTTTTTTCTTTTTTTTGTTTGATGATGAATGCTTGATGTTATTGATATATTGTTGAAAATTATCATTCAAAAGAATGATGATATAATGTTGAAATCATCATCCATGAGGGATGATGATATATTGTTGTTGGTGATAAACCCTAATTCACCCTAACATGTGGTGAATTAATCACGCTTTACAAGGATGACATATGTTACAATATATACTAATCTAGAGATTACAATAATTATAAAATAAACCCTAGACTAATATTTTGTTGCTATTGTTCTTCAGAACTTCAACTTCAACAAACTTGAAATCTTCAATTTCTTCTAAGGTTAGAATTCCCAACATTAACTACCGGTCGTAGTTTGATGATTTAAGCATGTGCTATAGTCTATTATGGTAGAGGTCTAGTACATTATCGTTATAGTCTGCCCGTGTGATCGGGGCCTTGCATTCGTTGTTATAGCTGATCCGTGTGGTAGAGGTCTAGCACATTCATAGGCTATAGTTTACCCGTATGATGAAGGTCTAGCACTAAGATGCTATAGTTCATACACGTAGAAGAGATCTAGCATTTCATTGGCTATAGTTTATCCATGTGATGTAAGTCTAGCACAATGTCGCTATAATTCATCCATGTGGTAGAGGTCTAGCAACAACGGAAAGGATTATATTAATATAATTGGAAGTAAAGGATGGTTATATGTTTACATCTAACTAAAATGTATGTAATCGTTATATGACAATGTATAAGATGGTATATGTATATGCTAAGTGCTAAATGATTGCTTGAGCTATGATTATATAATTACGTTATAAAGTTATATGTGTATATGATACTAAACGTTTTCTCAAACCTAAAGCTCATTCAGCTTTGCTAATTTTAGTTTGCATGTTAGATTGACACATGCGCGTGTTGAAAAGTAATGGTGACGACTTGGTATGAAACAGGAGACCACTCAGCTTATCACTTGACATTTTCCGTTTGTTTTGGTGATTGCTTTAAGGACTTTGAAGGAAATATTTTGAATTGTGTTCATTGGATTTGACGTTTCCCTTAAATTTCCGTGACAAATGTTTTTAAGAATTTGATTTATGAATTATTATCTTATGTCTGGTACCAACTGTGAAGTTTCCCGGTTTGTGTCCTTTTAACATGTTATCGTTCTGTCAATGTTGTTGCTTTTATTTTCTACTCAATAATATAAAATATTAAGAAATTAAAAAAGTTAGCGTATGACAACAACAAGTCGACACTATAGGTTTAATGTTTTAAAATCTATAACCTATAATAAAAATATAACTCAATCTTGTTCATATGACATCTAGCTAGATTATACATTTAAAGCCACACAGATTTTGACATATGTCTTTATCATATTCACTTTAAAATTCTTTACTTTTATCAATAAGAAAAGTGTTAATATGTTATCAATTAAAAAACCAACGTGTTAGTACCTCTCCAAATCTATTCCTTTCCTTAAATATAATTAAATAGTTATAAACCATAAAACCCTCATAAATCCATTTACCGTTGAATAATTATAAATCAACAAACAAAATTAGATGTTAGTATATTTAAATACTAGGTTATATACCCGCACACAGGTTGAAATAAGAAAACTATATAATAAATATTTTATATGTATAATCTAATATAGGTTATAGATAAGACATTATTAATAATATTATATATAAAAACATATTTTAATTATAAACAATAATATACGGAAAGAAAATAATAAGTATAAGACAATTATGCTATTCATATAATGAAGTTTGTAATATGAGTGATTATAATAATATTATTTTTTAAGCTTGTCACAATAAAATGTTGAAATATAGTTACAAATAACATAAAATATTATGATAATGATAATCAAATCATATATATAGTAGTAAGAACGTAATTTAAATCTTTAAAACCATACATGTCTATTTTTATATATATTTTGAAATGAAATATATGTTTAATAATTTTGAAAAGTTATTTTAGGCAGTTTGGGTTGTCGTTCTGGCCCAAAATCGTCTTATTCTATTAGTATTTGAACTTTTTATATTAATTTTAGTTTTTGTTAAACTTTGTTTATAACTTAGTTTTTAGATCGTTTATGCTTTAAGACTCATTTGAATTTTGCATACACATTTTATATTGTTGTGAACCTTGGGAGATCATTAGTTTAAAAAGATTATGAAAATTGTTTTTCTTCCTATCATAAATGTGTGATAGTGTGTGAATTTATTGATCATCGATATTTCTTATGAATCAATAATAATCAGAAGAATTGTTTCAGCTATTTTTTTAATCATCTGGTACAGTTATTTATCTTGTTTTGCAGCTTTATCAATAAATGATTTTAAATACTCATTTTTTATGATTTATCTTGTTGGATAAATTTAAGGGTAAATCATTATGAACTCTTCCAAAAGTAATAAAAACAATATATATGTAAAATAATGTAAATTACATACACACTAATGGATTTTTCTTCTCACCGACTATTTAATATAATATATTAATTCATTCAACCCATGTATTATACACAGGTTTTTAATATAGGTTTTTTATATAACAATCCAGAATAAAAGAAGCTAAATAATAGAAAATAAAAAAACTTTTGTAATATGGTAATAACATATTAACGGAATAACTATTTACAAAGGCGACGTTTTTCATGGTTTTTAGCTAAAGCTGTGACCATGACATATTATCAGAACAAGTCTCAAATTACCTAAATGGAACAATTATGAAATTTGCTTATTATTTAAGCTTTTTACTTCGCAATTATCTCGTATTTCAGGTTAAACTTGAAAAAAAATAATGACTAAGGAACTAAGTTTCAAATCTTTTTCAATAAGGTCACTTAATACTAACGTTTATAAAACTATTTCACCGCAATGGAACAATATTAACTTGAGTTGTTTTTGTATTTAGTGAAAATTTTGAGTAACTTTAGTGGAACACTATAGAAACTGGATACTATTAGGTGACCCATTGCCTAACTTTTATCGCGCCTTTATACATTCAGTTTTGTTGCAGCTCATAGGAAGCTAATTTGATTAGAAACAGAGTTTATCCGAACACTAAAAAAGATTATTGCCACATCAAGTATTAAATAACCATTTTCAGATGGCAAATGCAAACATGATATTTATGCATTCTGCGTTAATGCTTAGCGCTTCTTGGATTATAAATTTCTGATGCAGGCGTGCTATATCCGTGAGCGGCTACCATACAAGACCAAGATCTTAGAAGATTGGGACGGTTCTAATCAGGAGTGGCTTAAACTAGTGAATGATTGCAAACGATCTGAAACTTAGTTCTATAGCGGAGGGTTATGTTGCTGAAGAAGCGCTAACTTTCTG
The DNA here is from genome assembly GCA_024085815.1 of Flaveria linearis. Classification (NCBI taxonomy): domain Eukaryota; kingdom Viridiplantae; phylum Streptophyta; class Magnoliopsida; order Asterales; family Asteraceae; genus Flaveria; species Flaveria linearis. The sequence goes on along the minus strand of CM044014.1, from coordinate 59,099,134 downwards.
TTCAATATATCTTCGGGATATATCGACCAAATTCAATCGCCCCGATAGAAATGAGGACGCTCCAGCTCTAGCACGTGAGTTGCATGTTTTCCAATCAGTGTGTACGCCAATTAGCACGTGAGTTACGTACAACGTCAGATTAATGGAAAATATCCGAGTCTAATCGAGAATTTCAAGGAGAGGTGCTCTAAAAATCGGAAAATCCCATTACCACAACTTGCTCAACAACAATATGTAAGTAATCAGTTAGTTATTTGGCTATTTTTAGTTTTAGGTACTTCCTTTGGTTAATTTGCATAAATGATTAGATTTATATAACATTGATTATTTATTATTTTGTAACTATACTGGATGAAATGAATGACCTACTGAGCCGACAAGAAGGTGCAGCTAACCCGTTGACAGAGAAGCAGATCATGGATCAGGTATTGGTACACGTCGTGGGTTTAACAGGGGTCGTGGACATGTTGTACCCGGTTTGGCCCGATACACTTCATCATCTTCTAGTCCAGGACCATCTACCCCACCACCACCTGTCTACACCTAAGAACAAGTCAATGAAAAGCTGGCATCATCAAAGAGAAAATATACGCGCCTTGCTACTAAATTGGAAAATGTTGTAAAAGGTTTGGCAGAACACAATATTGTGATTGAATTTGACTCTGATTACGAGAGCGACAACTCTGACTAGGTTATCCTAATGTTTCTTATGAACTTAAATCTTGGTATTAGATTATGTAACCGAATTTATCATTTGAACTTAGATCTTGGTATTAGATTATGTAACCGATTATGGTATGATGATATTTTGGTTGTATGATTGATTATATCATTGGTGTTTGATGGAAATCTGGAAAACAGAACAAGCATTGACCAATAAATATTCTGGGCGGGAAGCTGCATTTACAGCAAAAATGGCAGTGAAATTCCTAGTCATTCAGCAAGGACAAAGTCCTCTATAAAGTCTTTAGCAATGACAAAATAAAATACTACAAAAAGTCCTCTCTAAAATACAGCAAGGACTTTGTCCTTGCTGTAAGGTATTTAATAAATACACGTATAATGTATAAATATATTAACAAATACGTTTATAATACATTTATACACGTATAATGTATAAATATATATGTTATATGTATTTTTATAATTATTTAAAGTAAATTTTATAGTGAGGACAAAGTCCTTGCTGTAGGGTATTTAATTACTTTTTCAAAAATCAGAGATGTCCTCGCTATATTCGTTGACTATCCTCGCTGTAGACCTGTAGCCACGGGGCTTTGGCGAGGAGATTCCAGCGAGGACATGTTCTCGTTATACATCTTCAGTGAGGACATTCTAATATTTAGCGAGGACTTTTGTACTTGCTGAATGTCATTTTTCTTGTAGTGAAAAAACCAATAATCCCAAATCCTCTACTTTGTTGCGTGTTTGATACCGACTAAGGAGTGACCCTTGTACTATAATAGTGTAATATGTATATTAAAAGCACAAATAATCTTTTAAAGCAAGAACTGACTTTTTTTTTAAATAACCTACAGAAATCCTTTCTTAATTCTATATATATCCAAATCTTTTCAGGTTTTTTAAATTGAGTCTTCAAACATTTAATTTGTAGAAATTTTATTTTGTTCCGAATTGAAGTCTCTATCAGAAAATTCACAGGTTCTAGTAACTACCTATAACTCCTGTACGTTCCTTTCTTTCCTTTAATTAGAATTCAAATTCAAATATGAATTTTATAGTATATCGTTCACAATTAAAAAAATAAAAAATAAAAAAAACTCATATCTTATTTATTTTATATAGTTGTCTACTATATCCCTACAATCGGGAACAAAGTTTAAGGTGGAAGTTCAAGATTCATAGTTCGAGACGATAATTACGAACGACATATTTGACCAAACCTCATGAACACATTCACCTCCATTTTCCACGTCCCTAAACCAAGACACCTGCCACAACGTCCTTAATCGATACACCAACTTATAACGAAATCCTCTCATAGTTGACCATGATCACCCCATAACACAGTGCATCTTTATCCACCATGCATGCATCATACACAACCCTTTATATTTCACTATAAATACCACCCCTAACGTTCACCATCTTCATATATATCATCACCAACTTAATTAGTGTTTCTGAACCTGATACTATGAAGATCAGCTTGAGTTTGCTTTTTGCACTTCTTCTTCTAGTTTCTTACGCTTTGGCCGTTGAGACATCACAGCAAGAGACCACCACTCAGAGTTTGTATTCTTATATTGAAAATTTCACAAAATATTCATCTTATTAAAATAAATCTAAATATACTCGCCCAACTCCATACGTAAAGTCGTTCAAACTTTCGTTTAACGGACATGATTTGTCCACTTCGACCGAATAATTAATAAGTTCGGCCAAACCTAATTACTAATTAAATCGACCGAACTTAAACATGGTCGAACGAGACCATATCTAAAGAACAACTCTATTTAAAGTAAATACGACCATACTTACGATCGAACGACTTTATCTAACGTTCGAACGACCCTATTTAAACTAAGATAAGAGTACTTTTTGGGAATAAGTTAGTCAAAGAACATTTTAAACTAAAAGGATGGTAGAAGGAGATTCTTTTCAGAATTTCAAAAAGGTAAACTTGATATTATACTAGCTAATGTATACATGTTTTTCGTCACTTAATGCAGAAGCAAAAGGAGATACGGATAAGGTAGAGCCGGCATACGGTGGTGGGGGTGGCGGAAACTGGGGTGGCGGTGGCGGAAACTGGGGCGGTGGTGGCGGCCGTGGCGGATGGGGCGGCGGTGGTGGCGGCCGTGGCGGATGGGGCGGTGGCGGATGCCGTTACGGATGCTGTAGCCGTGGGTATTACGGTTGTCAGCGATGTTGTGCCACTTTAGAAGAAGCTAAAGCCTTTGCGGAAAAACAAGGTCACCCTTAGAAAGAGAACATATGTAGTTGGCAGGTTGTGTGGGAACAAATCCATGTACTTTAGTGGACTATAAATAAAACGTTACATGGTAGTAATGTATAACAAGTATGAATAAAAATGAAGTGGAAAATCCATCTTTTTCCACCTTTGTTTAACATTTTTCGCCATCCTTGCAATTATTTATGGTATGTCCCACGTGGAAGAGTAATTAAATGTTTTGGCACTAATGAAATGTTTTAAAGAAAACCTCTTTCCAGAACAACGTGTTTTGTTTGTTTAATTTGTAATCCCACTTGCCACTATTGATTTTCTGGCGGGTATAATCAAGAAAAAACGGATCTAATAAAGGAAATACAGAAAGAACCCAAGGATGTTATCGCATCCTAAACCTGCACAATCCTAATCACACAATAAATACACAAGAAAATTTTAAACCATTCACCAAGTAAATTGACATAAAATTATACATATTCTAATACTAATTTGGTTGTGCTTTATGTTTTGTACATCAGGTTATGTTTTGTTAGTGGTACCATATTTTGTTTTTTTATTTATTTTTTTGACCTTTAACCATAATAGTCTATTTTTAACACTTAACCCTAAAACTTTTTTACTTACAAACTTTAGAAGCTATATGCTTTTCATCGTTTTCAAATTTTTTATTTTATGTTTCGTTCAAAATTTTTGAGTAAAAAACTACGCAATATGTGTATGTGATTCAACATTTTTACCTCTATTTTTATCGTTTAACGGTCGCATTAAGTTTTACGTTTAGATTATGCACATTAACACAAGTCCACAACGGGTGTGCATGGTTCAACGTTTTTACGTGTATTTTTTGTTTGTTTTATTTTTATCGTATTTATTTATTTGTTTGGCGAGTTTTTCCGGTGTTAATGATCGCTAGCCCCAGAGTGATATTGATGCCACCGTAACGCCTGAGGCTTAAGACTAGTTGTTAAAAATTTTAACACCCCTCCTCGTGTCAAATGGCGAATGCATCACTAAACAACTTGCCACAAATTAAGATCATATTGTCTCATTGCCAAACAAAAGCCCCGATATGAATCAGTATAAGCACTCGGCTCTAAATTATCAGAATTGCTTATCAAAACAATTTTGCCAGGATCTCAACAATTACAAAATAACTTGTAAAAAAGATTTTAAGGGAGAGTACATAAATTGAATCAAACAGTGCACCGTGTATGGAATATCAGAAAGGGTTGAAGTTATTGGGTTAAATTAACATTCTCGTTTACCAAATAGATATATCCCTTCACCGGCAACCTATAACACCGCCTTCATCAACATTAATTACACAATCATCACTTAACACCGTTAGTAGTTAAGTTAGTTACTGTTAATAGTTCTTTTAGTTAGTTAATTAACTGTCATTTATAAGGGTATAAATACCCCTTGAACATGTCATTTAAGTATGTAGCATGAACCGTATGTATGAATATTATGTGTATTTCTGTGTGAAATCTTACACTTAAAATCAAGCAAGTTTCTTAATGATTTTCAACAATTGGTATCAGACTGTTACGCTCTTGGTAAAAAAGAAGAAATCGTGTGAAAAAACCTTCGGTTCCAAGAATTCACGAAGAACACGATGTTGAAGTTCATTCTTGTTCTTGCGCATCAATACAAAATTGGAACAAAATCGAAACTTTTGAGTAAGAAAGAAGAAGAACAGGGCATCACGAAATCTTTGGGTGGCGAAGAAGAAACTAAAAAATTCAAAACACGAATCTTTCGTTTGATAATAAATCGTGTCTGGAGGTACTTTGGAATCGTTTGAAGCGATTATTGGAATTAACTCCGTAAACCCATTTGAGCCATTTGGATGAAGAATGTCGGCAAGGATGAAAAGTCAAAAAAGGTCAAAATTGAAAATATAAACAAAAGGTGTTGTTTAGTCTTTGTCTAGTTTAATCAATTCAAAAAAATGACACCGAAACCGAAATAAATCTCCTTCTGCTTTGTTTTCGAAAGAAAATAAAATATTTTAAAGAAAAACAAACTTTTGGATTGTTCTAAATTCAGACACATCGTTCTTTAAAATCATATTTTTAATTTATGAAATTTAAGTCTTTCTAAGTTTTTGATTCCAAGCAAAAGAAAGAAAGTAAACCGAAAGCCACCAAAATTATTGAAATTTCTCAATAATTAGCAAATCAAAATCAAATGTACAAGATTCGTATAGAAAGCAAGAGCCGAACTCTTGTGGTTCACATAGCAAGCAAGAACCGAACCCTTGTGGTTCACATAGCAAGCAAGAACCGAACCCTTGTGGTTCACATAGCAAGCAAGAACCGAACCCTTGTGGTTCACATAGCAAGCAAGCTCGAACCAATCTTGGTTCAAATAACAAGCAAGATAAGACCCGTGTGGTCATAGCAAGCAAGATAGACCCAATTCGGTCAAAGCAAGCAAGATAAGAATGGAAATTGTAGCAAGAAAGCAAGAACGTTGAAAGATTAAAACAAGAAAGCAAGACTGTTAATCATTGGAATCGATTAGCAAGAAGCAATTGGAAGTTAAAGTAAGTTTAAAAGCAAGAGAGGAAAGAGACGATCCAAGAAAATAAAGCAAGAAAGCATGGAAGGAAAATTAGGAAGCACATCAACACCAACACGTGAGCTAGGGAACATATCACTCCAATGTCCTAAATTAATCGAGTCAAACTACACCTCATGGGCACTTTTAATGGAAATGATCTTAAAGGCTTATGGTCTTTAGGAAACAATTGATTCGAAAGGACATATAGATGAAAAGAAAGTGCATATTACTAAAGCAATGATCTTCCAAACACTACCTGAAGATATACTTATGCAAGTTGCACAATGTCAAAATGCAAAAGAAGTTTGGAAATCAATTAAAGTTCGACACCTTGGACCAGATCTAGTTCAAATGGCACGTCTACAAACCTTAAGAAGCGAGTTAGAGGTGTTAACGATGAAAGAAAATGAAACCATAAGTAATTTCGCAAGCAAGTTAAGCAGCATAAGAGCCAAATTTAAAAGTCTTGGCACTACTCTTAAAGATAAGATAATTGTAAGGAAGTTACTTAACTCTATTCCTAAGAAGTTTCTACTAATAGTGGCATCTATCGAGCAATATTCAGAAATAGATAAAATGCCATTTGAATAAGCAGTTGGGAGAATAAGAACATTTGAAGAACGCCTTAAAATTCATGATGAATTAGAAGGAAATCATCAAACTAAGCTTCTAATGGCAAGTTCAAAAAATCAAAGTCGTGGTAGAGGACAAGGAAGAAACTTCAACACAAGACAAGCGGGAGACTTCACCAAAGAAAGAAAAGATCACGAGAAAAATATGACTCAAGAAGACAAAGACAAAAATAATTTTAGGTGTTATGAATTTGGAGGATTCGGTCACTTTGCATATGCATGCACAATTGGAAGGACAAATGGAAGAACAAGGAGAAAGATAACCAGCAAGAATCCAATCTCATCTATAATGCTGATGAACCAACCTTATTATAAGAAGCAAAGTCAAGAAAATTGAAGATGAAGGAATGTTAAATTTAAGGGGGAAGATTATTGGGTTAAATTAATATTCTCGTTTACCAAATAGATATATCCTTCATCAGCAGCCCATAACACCGCCTTTATCAACCTTACACCGTTATCACTTAACACTCTTAGTAGTTAAGTTAGTTAATGTTATTAGCTATGTTAGTTAGTTAATTAACTGCCATTTGTTAAGGTATAAATACCCCCTTGAACATGTGATTTATATGTAGCATGAACCGTATGTATGTATGAATATTTTATGTGTTTCTGTGTGAAATCTTACACTCAAATCAAGCAAATTCTCAATGATTTCCAACAAAAGTTAAACAGATTAACTCACCTATTGAAATTGCAACTCAAAGTCATTGCTTAAAGAATTAACTTTATTAGTAACATCAAAATTGTGCTCAATAGGTGTTGAAATAGATTTACAAACAAGCAGTCCAAACTCAAAGAACAACTCTAAACAATATTTTTCTTGGGATAAAGTTATTCACATGTCCATAGTGAACAATAATTTCCAAGAGACATGTTGGTAATAAATGATGTACTCTACAACCAAGAGTTTATAAAGTTCAAATCATATAACTTGTGATAAATTCTAGAATTAAAAATAGTTATTAAAAAAAATAAAGTAAGTACCCTAACCAAATAGTTGGTAAAGTACTATATGTTAAAATGCAAACTATTTTAGGCACTACCTAATGTGTTTATAGACTTTAGAGATTGATTATAGCATATAATTATATGATGTAGACATTATCTATGGTAACCTTCATTTTCACACCCCCGCTTGTAATAGAAATACGAGGATTGGATGGACAAGATAGTGATAACATATTAGGGGTGTAAGAAGATCACTAAAGGCATTTTCTGTTAATGGATCATGATATTACTTTAGAAATAAGAACAAGTGCCAAGTACGGTCAGTTCCATAACGTCATACCATAATAAACAAATAATCCAAAATTCCAAACCGGAACTACTATGTACAACACAAATCCAAAAATAGTACAAACCAAATAAAATCAAATACAAGCCAAAACTAATCATCTATACTACAAGAAGGATTAAGGTGCAAAGTCCCTAATGGACGGGGACGTGGTAAAGGTTCCGGTGGTCGTGGTGGTGTCATAGGTGGAAGAGGTAAAGGTGGATCAAATTATGAGAAAAATGAACACGACAACACTAATATTGCCAGAATCATTGCTTAAGAATTGGTTGAGCTAATTCCTATGATCATTACTTAGGTGAGTAAAAACATCATAAGCAACGGAGGTGGGATGGGCGGTGGAAACGAGAATGGTAATAGAAATGAGAAGGAAAACGGTGACCATGTGGTACAAAAGGAACAAATAGTGGTGAAGCACCGATAGTAGCTGTAAATGGTGGGAATGAGCATGTTGCTTGGAATGGTCTTGAAGGTAGAATTGGATGCACCTACAAAAACTTCACGACATGCAAGCCAAAGGAGAATGACGGGAAAGGTGGAGCAATCTCCTTGACCCGTTGGATTAGGAAGATGGAGACCGTGATGTACATTAGCAACTGTGTTAAAAATTCGAAGGTGAAGTATATTATCTGCCCACTTGTGGGTAAAACACTAACATGGGGGAATACCCAAGTTTAAGGCAGAGGTAGCGAGGATATTATGGCCATGATTTGGAATGATTTTAAAGATTTTGGTGACTAAGGAATAGTACCCAATGAACAAGATACAAAAGTTAGAGCAGGGATTCTAGAATCATGCAAAGGTGGGATCGGGTCATACTGTTTATATTAACTAATCTCGTAGCGAAGTTAGTGCCACATCTTGTGAAACCTGAGTCAAAGTGAATTGAGCGTTATAACTGGGGTTTCGTTCCATAAATTCATATAATGGTGAATGTTGTGTAAGGCCCCGTCCCCGGGCACCTCACAACTGGTCATCATCGTACATAAAACATATAATTTCATCAACTCTAATAAAACATGCAGCGGAAACTGTGAAATAACTTTTCATTTTTCTATATATTCTTTTACAAAGTAATACAACATTCATTACAAAACATCGTTTCCTTGCATTACAATACAAAAGCATTAAACAAAAGAATGCCATCCCAAAAGAGCTGAGTAGCCATCTCGTGCCATCCTCAGCAACCTTACCTACCTACTGGAAACACATAAAAAGTCAGCGTTGCTGAGTGAGTTTTAATTTTATAATAAAACGTACTTTACTTTCATTAAAACCATTTCTTTATTTTTATGCTATCACACATTATACGTACACATAGATAATATTATTATTATCTTCATCATTCGTTATCTTTGTTTCTATATGGGTCTTGTCACACTTTACCCTCTTCACGGCATGCAGCCATGATTACGGAGGTCGAGTGGCAAGGATCCCATTTCATACTTTATCATTATGTTTCATCCGTTCATTTCTTTAACTTTCATTTATTGATCGTACGTCTTTAACTTTATTACTCTTTTATCTTTACCTCTTTTCTTTTCTTTACCCATTAACCTTACCTCTCTGTATCATGGTGCTGGACCCAGACCTATCATAGACCTATCATAGACCTTCTATAACGGTGCATCGCACCTCCTGGCCATAGTACCTAAGGTAGGGTTTAGGAGTACCATTGCTATATACAATACCTTTCTGTTTCGTGGTGCTGGACCTAGGCCTATCATAGACCTTCTATATCGGTGCACCGCACCCTCCTGGCTACAGCACCTAAGGTAGAGTTTAAGTGTACCATTGCCACATGTAATATCCTTCTGTATCATGGTACTGGACCTAGGCCTATTATAGACCTTCTATATCAGCGCACCGCACCCCCTGACCACAGTACCTAGGATATGCAGTGATGGTTCTATACAATGGTTGATCCCAGTGTCAGGATTTTACCCTCTTCGTAGCACACAACCACGATTATTGAGGTCGCAAGACAAGGAATCCATTTCGAGTTTGTTGCAACAACAAGGTCGCTCACCTCCTATATTTGCTTGCAAGCCTTTATTACTCTCATTCATTATTAATGCGTGCATTCATTCATCATGTTCCTCTTTCATTATCTTTCACTTTACGTTACATAATACTTTCGTTTCATTCTTTAATCATAACACGTAAAGTCACGGGAAAGATAAACATACATCGAAACAAGGAACATCGACATTTAACAGTCATCAGTCATCACCATCATACAGGGCTACATCATACTTAACACACATACATCATGCATGAACATGCAACACTATCATCATCATGCCCAATATCACTTCAAAGGCCTCAACGACCATCTTACATGCACTTACGTGAACTTCCACGTAAAAACTTACGCCTGCACTTTCCCCCGGAAGTCAGGGATTAGACTACGCTTCTCTTCGGGTACAACAACCCTATTTGGGCATATGGACACCCTTCAGTCGCATGGCCTCCATGCGACTGAACATCATGCGACTAGACCACTGCGAATGGACTTCCATGCGAATGAACTTCCAATCATGCGAATGGACCCTCAATCGTGCGATTGAACACTGTGCGATTGGGCATCTATGTGACTGGGCTCTCAGTAGTGCGAATGAGCATCTATGCGACTGAGCACCTATGTGACTGGGCTCTCAGTCGTATGAACCTATGTGACTGGGCTCTCAGTCGTGCGAATGAGCACCTATGCGACTGAGCACCTATGCGACTGGGCTCTCAGTCGTATGACCTATCATGCGTCTGGGCCCCAGTCGTGCGACTGAACCCCAATCACCCCTCTGTCGTCCGAATAGCCTCCAGTCGGTCGCCTAGCCCTAACTAATGCAGAATGCAGTTCATCCCAAAACTGCAGTCGTAACTTTCGACCTCCAAATCCCCCAAACTCATTCTAAGCCCAAATCAACCCTCCTAAACCTTAGGGAGGCATACTATAACATCATTCAAGCACACACAGGTCCGAAATCACACCCTGAACACATTACACACAATCACACCCAAATGGGTCAAACACACCCATTTTCAAAAATGGGTTTCTATGTGTTCCAGCCCCAAAAGGGGTACTAGAACTCACACAAACAAGAAGAAGAAGAAGAGCTTCGTTTTGTCTCGCTACTCGACGATTTTCGTGCTCGGATCCACCCGAACAACCCCTTTTTCTCTCTCTTTTCTCTCTTCTTTCTCTCTTCTTCTATTTTGGCTGGGTTTTCTCAAGAGTGGGGAGGATGTGGCTGCCCTCCCCCTCTAAATCCCCCATATTTACAAATTTTCCCTCGTTTTGGCAAGTTTGGTCCCCCGACTTTGGACTTTATTTCTTTTTCTTCTTTCGTCGGCTTTAAAGAAAATATCCGAGTGTTACAAGTCGAGGTTTTGTCCCCGAAACCTATTATTCCTCGAACAAGCATGGGTAATGCTGTCTTATTTCCTCTTCAGTCTCCCACGTTGACTCGGATCCCTTCCTGTGCCGCCACTTTACACGCACAAGAGGAACCACTTTATTTCTCAGCCTCTTCTCTTTTCAATCGATGATTACCACTGGTTGCTCCATATAATTGAGCCGTTTGTCTACTTTGATATCTTCCTATGGAATAATCATATCTTCATCTGCCAAACATTTCCTTAGATGAGATACGTGGAATGTCGGGTGAATTCCACTTAACTCATCTGGTAACTTCAGTCGATAGGCCACCTCTCCTACTCGAGCAATAATTCGAAAAGGGCCTATGTACCTCGGGCTCAACATGCCCCGCTTTCGAAAACGAATGATACCCTTCCAAGGTGAGACCTTCAACATAACCCGGTCACCCACCTGGAACTCAATCGGTCTGCGTCGTTTATCAGCATACGACTTCTGTCTATCTTTGGCTGCCTTCATGAAGGCCTTGATCCTTTCAAGCTTTTCAGTCGTACCCTCGATCACCTCGACGCTCCGTAACTCTTTATGACCAATATCACCCCAGCAAATGGGTGTTCTGCATCTCCTACCGTATAGCATCTCATAAGGTGGCATACCAATGCTGGCATGGTAGCTGTTGTTGTATGAGAATCCAGCTAACGGTAAGTGGTCATCCCAACTTCCCCCAAAATCAATATACACATTCCCAAAGCATGTCCTCTAATGTGTGAATGGTCCTTTCTGACTGGCCATCAGTCTGGGGATGATAAGCTGTGCTAATATGTAACCTCGTCCCCATCGCATCGTGGAATTTCTTCCAGAATTTGGATGTAAACCGGGTGTCACGATCAGACACAATAGACACCAGCACACCATGACGAGTCACAATTTCCTTAATGAAAAGATCTGCCAACCTCTCGAATGAATATGTCTCGCACATCGGTAGGAAGTGAGCACTCTTCGTCAAGCGGTTAACAATCACCCATATAGCATCATACCCTTTCGGAGTACGTGGCAGCTTTGTAATGAAATTCATGGTGATGTGCTCCCTCTTCTATTCCGGTATATCCAAAGGTTGGATCTTCCCATACGGCTTTTGATGCTCGGCCTTCAATTGTAAGCAAGTAAGGCACTTACTCACATACTCCACCACGTCACGCTTCATACCCGGCCACCAATAATCTTTCTTCATGTCTTGGTACATCTTTGTTGCACCGGGATGAATAGAGTATTGAGTCTTGTGAGCTTCATCCATAATCTTCACTCGTAGATCCCCAAGACGAGGAATCCACATTCGTCCAAATCGGGTTCTAACACCAAATGTGTTTTCTCCCAACTCCGCCACCAGACCTCTCATTCTTTCAGAGTTAAGATGATCTTCTTTTAATGCCTCACCTTGAAACTCTTTGACTTGCTTCATCACATCAGAGGTCATAATCAACTGGTACGCTTTCACCCTGATCGGCTCGGGTCTTTCCTTTCGGCTAAGGGCATCCGCCACTACGTTGGCTTTGCCCGGATGATAATGTATCTCACAATCATAATCCTTTATGAGCTCCAACCATCTTCTCTGCCTCATGTTCAAGTCCTTCTGCTCGAAAAAGTACTTCAAGCTCTTGTGGTCAGTGAAAATGGTGCACTTTGTCACGTAGAGATAGTGCCTCCAAATCTTTAGTGCAAAGACCACAGCTGCCAGCTCCAAGTCATGAGTCGGATAGTAAACCTCATAAACCTTTAACTGTCAGGATGCATAGGCTATAACCTTTCCCCTCTGCATTAACACGCACCCCAATCTCGAGTATGAAGCATCGGAATAAACCACCAGATCTTCGCTTCCATCAGGTAACGACAGAACAGGAGCTTGGGTCAACCTCGCCTTCAATTCCTCAAATGCCTTCTCCTGAGCTTGACCCCACACAAACTTTACATCTTTCCGGGTCAACTTGGTTAGTGGAGAAGCGATCTTGGAAAAGTCTTGGATGAATCTTCTGTAGCAGCCCGCCAAACCCAAGAAACTACGGGTCTCGGATGGCGTCTTTGGAGACTTCCATTGCATCACCGCTTCCACCTTTGCCGGATCCACCATAATTCCCTCCAGATTCACCACGTGACCCAAGAATTGAACCTCGCGCAACCAGAATGCGCACTTGGAGAACTTGGCATACAACTTCTCCTTTCTCAATGTCTCTATCACCTCTCGAATGTGACCGGCATGCTCTTTCTCGCTCTTTGAATAAATCAGGATATCATCAATAAATACAATCACTGATTTATCCAACATTGGCCGACATACTCGGTTCATCAGATCCATAAAAGCAGCTGGCGCATTGGTCAAACCAAAGGACATGACAAGAAACTCGTAGTGACCGTAGCGCTTGCGAAAAGCTGTTTTAGGAATATCCTGCTCTTTCACCTTTAGCTGATGGTAGCCAGATCGAAGATCTATCCTTGAAAACCAACTGGCACCATGAAGCTGATCGAAAAAATCATCTATCCTCGGTAGCGGGTACCGATTCTTCACTATCAACTTGTTTAGCTCACGGTAGTATATACACATCCTTATACTACCGTCTTTCTTCTTTACGAATAAGACCGGAGCACCCCAAGGAGGGATACTCGGTCTAATAAACCCCTTGTCAAGTAGCTCTTGCAACTGTTCCATTAACTCTTTCATCTCTGTCGGAGCCAACCGATACGGTGCCTTGGCAACAGGTTGGGCACCTGGTATCAGGTCGATCTGAAACTCGATCTCTCGGTCAGGTGGCACTCCTGGCAAGTCTTCTGGAAACATGACTGGAAAGTTACACACAACCGGTACATCAGACAGTTGTGGTGCGGGCGTATCCACATCCTTTACATAGGCCAAGTAGGCACTACATCCACGCCTCATACACCTTCCCGCCACCGCCATTGAGATCACTTTCGGGATCGTCGTGACCTAATCCCCATAAACAGTTACCGAACTCCCGTCAGGCGCTATCAAACGAATCATCTCCTTTCGACACATTATATTCACCTCGAAGTCGGCCAGCCAATCCATTCCAATAACCAATTCGAAACCACCTAAGGTCATCACAAATGGTCTAACGGGAAATTTATGACCCTCTAGTTCAACATCACAACCCTCTATCATCTCTGAAATCCTGGTAGACTTACCTATGGCAGTTTCTACATCAAATGGCACCTTAACACATTTATTATTAACGGGCAGTTTACACATAAAGCAGTAGATATAAAACTTCTACTGGCACTCGAATAAAACAACACAGAAGCAAAAGTTTGGTTCACTAGAAACGTACCGAACACAACATCAGGGTCCATCCTAGCCTCCTCCTGTGTTATAGTGAATGCCCTGGCACTCGTCCTCGGTCCTTCACCTCCCGTCTTCTTCACTCCGTAACCTTCAGCCCTAGGCTTCTTACAATCCTTAGTTACGTGGCCCTCCACGCCACAGTTATAGCATCGGATCGCACGACAGTCCTTGGCTATATGCCCCGGCTTCCCGTATCTGAAGCACAAGTTCAACCCCAGTCTGCATTCCCCACTATGCTCTCTTCCACACTTACCACACTTCTTCGTACTCGCACCCGATGTGACCACACGGCGGTCATCCACCCGTGCCTTCTTGCTACCCGTCGAGGCATCACCCCGACCAAACCTCTTCCCACTCCAGTTCCTATCACCACCACCCTTCCTACTACCTTCTGCCACCACCACTACAGCCCATTCATCATACAGTCTTCCTGCCAAGTCCACTGCCGACCTAAACGTGCTCGGTCGGGTAGCGATCATGTGCCTGCGAATATCCGCTGGCAAACCCTGAATATACCTCTTGATCTTTCGTGACAGAGGTGTCACCTGATCGAGCACGAGACGTGCCATCTCGTTAAACTTTATGGTGTACTGTTGGTGTGTCATCGTTCCCGCCTCCAGCTGCAGGAACTCTCTCTCAACTTTATCCAATTCTCGGTGAGGACAAAACTCCTCAATGACCAACCTCTTCAGCTCTGACCATCTCATCCTACCAATAGCCCTGCTGCCCACAGCTTGGACTATATTGTCCCACTAGCAAACTTTACCTTCTGATCCTCCCGGCACTTGCTGATGTTCAAAACAACTTCCATTTATCTCACCCACCGGTGAGCAGCAGCAGCAGTGCCGTTACCATCAAAAGTAGGGGGCTTGCACTTTTGAAATGCCTCGTAGTTACAGCCTCGTGCTGACTCCTACACAGGCTCCTCCTCCTCCTCCTCATTATCGGAGGGAATCGACTCTGTCTCCGGTTGCTCCCGACCTCCCGAGGACCCGTTCCTCTCTTGTCTTTCTCCTTCCCGTACAGCCTTTATCACTTCGGTCACCACAGACAGTAAGATCGTCTGCATGACCTGATGCACCTCTTCAACCACAGCCTCTTTCACCGAGGCCCTCAGATTGGCGCTCTCATCTACACGCTCTGGATGAGGAGTCTCGGGTTCTTCAGGAACTACCATTTCAACTCTAGGCCTGTCTCTTTTGGGTCGTGCTGCAGCAGCAAGCCCACCACGTGAGGCTTTGGATGATCTACCACCGGCCATCCTCTATCACACACTGAAAGATTCAAACACCAACATGGTCATTCAAGGGAATAGCTCAGTTTATGTCAAGTATAGTAAGTCCCTAATTACAGTGGCCAGTTGTGATTAGCCACTTACTTTACTCTTCGTACCCCGACTATTACCTGTCTTGACTACATCAGTATCTAAATCTACCAGCGACACATAAGCCACATAACACGCGCACATAACACCGGTTAACATTAAGAAAATACCTGATGGCACGCAGCTACTCAGATTGGCATCCCTTCCCTTTCCATCCCATTCTCAGTTTAAGTTAAGGTTTATTTTGAAAATTTATCCATTTCACTTAAACTTTGGCTCGGATACCAACTTGTAAGGCCCCTTTCCCGGGCACCTCACAGCTGGTCATCATCGCACATAAAACATATAATTTCATCAACTTAAATAAAACATGCAGCGGAAACTGTGAAATAACTTTTCATTTTTCTATATATGCTTTTGCAAAGTAATACAACATTCATTACAAAACATCGTTTCCTTACATTACAATACAAAAGCATTAAACAAAAGAATGCCATCCCAAAAGAGCTGAGTAGCCGCCTCATGCCATCCTCAGCAACCTTACCTGCCAACTGGAAACACATAAAAAGTCAGCGTTGCTGAGTGAGTTCTAGTTTTATAATAAAACATACTTTACTTTCATTAAAACCGTTTTTTTACTTTTATGCTATCACACATCATACGTACACATAGATAATATCATTATTATCTTCATCATGCATTATATTTGTTTTTATATGGGTCTTGTCACACTTTACCCTCTTCACGACACGCAGCCATGATTACGGAGGTCGAGTGGCAAGGATCCCGTTTCATACTTTATCATTATGTTTCATCCGTTCATTTCTTTAACTTTCATTTATTGATCGTACGTATTTAACTTTATTACTCTTTCCTCTTTATCTTTTTTCTTTCCTTTACCCATAAACCTTACCTTTCTGTATCATGGTGCTGGACCTAGGCCTATCATAGACGTTCTATAACGGTGCATCGCACCTCCTGGCCACAGTACCTAAGGTAGGGTTTAGGAGTACCATTGCTATATAAAATACCTTTCTGTTTCGTGGTGCTAGACCTAGGCCTATCGTAGACCTTCTATATCGGTGCACCGCACCCTCCTGGCCACAGCACCTAAGGTAGAGTTTAAGTGTACCATTGCCATATGTAATATCCTTTTGTATCATGGTACTGGACCTAGGCCTATTATAGACCTTCTATATCGGCGCACCGCACCTTCCTGGCCACAGTACCTAGGATATGCAGCGATGGTTCTATACAATGGTTGATCCCAGTGTCAGGATTTTCCCCTCTTCGTAGCACACAGCCAAGATTACTGAGGTCGCAAAACAAGGAATCCATTTCGAGTTTGTTGCAAAAACAAGGTCACTCACCTCCTATATTTGCTTGCAAGCCTTTATTATTCTCATTCATTATTAATGCATGCATTCATTCATCATGTTCCTCTTTCATTATCTTTCACTTTACGTTACATAATAGTTTCGTTTCATTCGTTAATCATAACACGTAAAGTCACGAGAAAGATAAACATACATCGAAACAAGGAACATCGACATTTAACAGTCATCAGTCATCACTATCATACAGGGCTACATCATATTTAACATACATACATCAGGCATAAACATGCAACACTATCATCATCATGCCCAACATCACTTCTAAGGCCTTAACGACCATCTTACATGCACTTACGGGAACTTCCACGTAAAAACTTACACCTGCACTTTCCCCCAGAAGTTAGGGATTAGACTACGCTTCTCTTCGGGTACAACAGCCCTATTTGGGCGCATGGACACCTTTCAGTCGCATGGCCTCCATACGACTGAACATCATGCGACTAGACCACTGCGAATGGACTTCCATGCAAATGAAGTTCCAATCATGAGAACGGACCCTCAATCTTGCGATTGAACACGGTGCGAATGGGCACCTATGTGACTGGGCTCTCAGTCGTGCGAATGAGCACCTATACGACTGAGCACCTATGCGACTAGGCTCTCAGTCGTATGACCTCTCATGCGTCTGGACCCCCAGTCATGCGACTGAACCTCAGTCATGCGACTAAACCCCAATCGCCCCTCAGTAGGCCGATTGGCCTCCACTCAGTCGCCTAGCCCTAACTGATGCAGAATGCAGTTCATCCCTAACTGCAGCCGCGACTTTCGACCTCCAAACCCCTCCAAACTCATTCTAAGCCCAAATCAACCCTCCTAAACCTTAGGGAGGCATACTACAACATCATTCAAGCACACACAAGTCCGAAATCACACCCTAAACACATTACACACAATCACACCCAAATAGGTTAAACACCCATTTTCAAAAACAGGTTTCTATGTGTTCCAGCCTTAAAATCAGTTGAAAACAAATAAAATAGGGGTCCTAGAACTCACACAAACAAGAAGAAGACGAAGAGCTTTGTTTTGACTCGCTACTCGATGATTTTCGTGCTCGGATCCACCCGAACAACCCCTTTTTCTCTCTTTTCTCTCTTCTTTCTCTCTTCTTCTCTTTTGGCTGGGTTTTCTCAAGAGTGGGGAGGATGTGGCTGCCCTCCCCCTCTAAATCCACCATATTTATAACTTTTCCCCCGTTTTGGCAAGTTTGGTCCCCCGACTTTGGACTTTATTTCTTTTTCTTCTTTCGTCGGCTTTAAAGAAAATATCCGGGTGTTACATGTTGTTGCACCTCCAACCATCCAGAGAGCAATCTTGAAAGTAGGAGCTTTGACTGTCGAAATAGTTTGTGTTAGAGCTTTGGTGAAAGCTAGTAAGAAGCGAATGGAAGTTGGGGAATCGAGTAAACCAACCAGTGGAAAAGTGGACAAGATGACCGAGGTCGTGTAAGGGTATGTGGTTATCTTTCCAAAAAAGGACTATGACAATGCTTATCCTAAGTGTACAAAGTGGTATCTGCACCATCCGATTATGGTGCCATGTCCTGTGTGTTTCAAATGCAAACAATTGGGACACTTAGCCAAGAGTTGTTTCGTGGCGGCCCCCAACTACACCGGTTAATACAGTTAAGCCGACAAGCATTCAACGTAGATGTTATAATTATGGAAGCCAGGAGCATTGTAGCAATGTGTGCCTGAGGTTAAACAAGGTTCAAGGTCAAGTGGTCAACCAGAATCAATGAAAAACAACCAGATTCAATGAAAAAACAACCAGATTCAAGTTCTGGCGATTGTGCAAATCCAAGGCAAGGTAATAGTGGTAATCCTTCATGTGGAAAGGTGTTCGTGATTAGTTCTAATGACGCTAAATAGGACCGTCAAGTGGCGATGAGTAAGTTTACTTTGAATGGTCAGTATGATACATCTTATTTGATAGGAGATCTGATAACAACTTTGTTTATCTTCTGATTTTGTGACTTTCTTGGATATAAAATCAGATCTAGTTGTTGAGACATCAAAAACAAGTTAATAAATCAGTCCTAGCTATATTTATTGGGTTAGGGTAAGCAAGCTCGTCTCTATAGGAAATTCGTAGAAAGTGTTTAGTCTTAAGGTACTAACAAAAGACTTTTAAGACAAAAACTATACTCGAGGTGATTTTTAAAAAAACACAACTGAAAAAACCAACCAACTTTGAAAAGCATTTTAACTAATGAACTAAAAACTAATCATTTCAGATAGGGTTTACATCAAAGTAAATTCAATATTCAACTTTTGATTCAAGTAATAACAAAGGAACAATCTCTTAGGAATCGTTCATTTACAATGTTACTAATTTGTCTATATCAAGTTACCTATCATTCTTCAAAAAGATGCACACAAGTGCACCATAATTGTAAAAAAATGATGGAGCAAATATTCATTCAAGCTTGCACAAAATGTTAATTATATCTTCTTGCAACGCTTTCAACTCCCTCACGTGTAATGTAACGTTTAAACTTAATTCATGTTATTACAATTGCCCTGTAACAAAAGTAAGAACAGCAGGCCATGGTTTTTAACATTTTCATGAGATTTTAAAGCTACATATAAAAATTTAATTTATACACTTCATTGATCCACACATTTTTCATATAATCAATATTTTACCTGGTAAAAAACAGGTAGGTCAGGTTTGCAAGGTGTTGGGACAAAATGATTTTAGGTCAAAACGGGTTTGGTCAAGATGGGTTGATTTACAAAACGGATTAATATGAATTTGACTTAAAATAGGTCTGGGTCAGGATAAGACACATCTAAAATTAACCAAACTATCCTTGCAATATTGGCTTTCAACAAAAATCACAAAATCTTTTTTCTTTCCAACAGTAGCAACAAGTTGACAAGAAAATGGTTGAAATGTGTAATCCATTTGATGTGCTATGCTCATACTACAAATGGGATCGACCTGCAAAAGTTAAAAGTAAAATATTAGCCAGATATAAGTAGACTTGCAAGGCCCCGTTCTCGAGAAACCTCACAGTTGATTAACCATAGCATAAGATCACTTTATAAACAAAACATTGCAGCGGAATTAAATAAACATTCACTTAAAACTTGGAAATCATATTGTACTCATACATTTGTCTTTATATAGAATAAAACATAGTGCATGGTCTTAACTTACAATAAAGATTTCATAGACAGGAATGCTATCCATTGCTCGCCAATTAGCTCCCTGGTGCCATCCTCAGCATCGGCATTTACCTACCCACTATTATGTATAAAAGTCAGCTTTGCTGAGTGAGTTCTAGTTTTAGATAAATAAAAAAAATATAAGCTTTATCCTCCATATAATGACCACTCATACATCATACTACATAACATTTCTTGCATCATATTAAGCATGTTTATTATCTTTCATTCTTTCATTATCTTTCACTTTATGATAAGCGAGATTGCACAAAGCAAGAGCTCTATGTTGATCGACAGCGAATGTCGATCCCCGTCGGTACATATCATCATGGTAGCTAATCCCCGACAGTTGATCCACACTGCAAGGCACATAGCCCGCTCATGAATACGGATCCATCATTATACGTTAGACTCACATAAGTGAAGTCTATCAGAGTGCTTGTAAGACTTTTCATCATCAAACGGGCCCGGGGTAACATTCGTTCTCATTAATATTATCTTTCACTTAATGTATAATACATAACTTATTAAGTACACAACATACCAAGTACTAGTCATCATAACACATAACTGACCCTCCACGGGATAACGGGGGTTTGGGGCGGCAGCCCCTGACAGTGGGGTCCAAGGGGCAACGCCCCTAGTGGGGTCCAAGGGGGCCGGGTTGCCAGGTCAGTGTGCAAAATTTTAATTTTAAGGACTTTATATAGCATATTTTGTTATAGGAAAATTTATTTTCTTGTTAAAACCGCTTGAAATCTTTACCTTGAAAACCTTATGTTTATTATGCATAATAGCCCTAAAACATGGAAAAACTTTTAAATAAGAGGATCTAGAACTCACCTGGATATCGTGAGTAACTTGTACACTAAGCTTTCTAGGCTAGGATCACACTACGCAGCCTGCAGATAAGTTAACACTTTAAAGGGTTAAATTCTGCCTAATTTCTCTGCTAAGTTCGCTGCCAGATAAGCAGTTTCGCTGGCAGTTTCGCTGGCAGTTTCGCTGGCAGTTTCGCTGGCAGTTTCGCTGGTAGTTTCGCTAGCAGTTTCGCTGCCAGTTTCGCTGGCAGTTTCGCTGGCAGTTTCGCTAACAGTTTCATTAGCAGTTTCGCTGCCAGTTTCGCTGGCAGTTTCGCTGCCACTTTCGCCCAGCAGTTTCGCACGACAGTTTCGCTGTCAGGTGCACCGAACTTTCGTTGGAATTTTCTAGTTTCGCAATGTCTATAGGTCAACCTGGGCACTAGCAAAATTACCAGCGAAACTGTAGTTTCGCTGGGAATTCTCTTAGTTTCGCTGGATGAGTCCACAGTTTCGCTGATCGAGCTTATAGTTTCGTTGAACGAATAAAAATGACGAACCAACCCGTTTTTAATCCAAAATCTTAACTTTTTGCGTCCAATCTCTTAGTTTATCAACCATGAGGCTATATCTAAGCTTTTTACATGTTTTCATACGTAAAAATGTGACCTTTATGCGATTCGTTGCAACTTTTCAAAACCCAAAACCCTAGAGTCTGGGTTTGATCTATAGAAGGGTTTAGAGGCCGATTCTTACCTAGATTTGTTGCTCCTTTCTTATGGTTTGATGCTCCAACACCCAGATCTTCAATCTCTTAACCATTGAAGCTCCAAATCTTGAGTTTTCTTCATTTTCTCTCTCTACTTTCTCTCTCTACGAATTTGGGTGGCTAGGGTTCAAATAAGGAAGATGATGGCTAGTTAAGTGGCTTAAGGGCTGATTATGAGCCTTTAATCCCTTAGGTTTCTACCTAATTAAGGCTAATTTAGCCCATGACAATTTATTTCCCTTATTAAATATCCATTAATTAAGCCCATTATCCTTAATGACTCATTTTAAATTTTTGGGATGTTACAAGACTTTTTATGGTCCAAATTTTTATGGGTTTGAGTTAAAATAGGTCCGGGTCAGGATAAGACACATCTAAAATTGGCCAAATTGTCCTTGCAATATCGGTTTTTAACAAAAATCACAAAATCTTTTTTCTTTCTAACAGTAGCAACAAGTTGACGAGAAAATGGTTGAAATATGTAATCCATTTGATGTGCTATGCTCATACTACAAATGGGATCGACCTACAAAAGTTAAAGTAAAATATTAGCCAGATATAAGTAGACTTTTTATGGTCCAAATCTTTCATCCACTACAAAAAAGTGAGTCTATAGCAATGACAAAATGACACCTTATAAGGACGACAAGTCATCACTATAGACCATTTTGATCAATCGTAACGACATGTCGTCGCTATAGATTTTGTCCCAAAAAATTAGTAGTAATAAGTAAAAATGTCGTCGGGATAGACGTCGTCGGCACAAAGTGGGCTATAGGAACGACATGTCGACCCTATGAGTGTCGTGGTTTCTGAAATTATCGAATAAAAAAAATTAAAAAAATATATATCAACATTATCTATAGCGACGACATGTCGTCGCTATAGATAATATATATATTTTTTAAAAGACATATAACAGTCTATAGTGATGACATGTTGTCGCTATAGACTGTATTTACTTTTTTTTAATTATATATTTTGTCTATAGCGATGATATGTAGTCGCTATTGATAATTTTTTTAATTCTTTTTTGCAGGAACCTACTTTTTTTATAAAAAATTTAACAAATAGATAATTAATACGAATTTAACAAACATATAATCTGTGCAAATCACATTCAAGTTTAACACACAAATAATTCATACAACATCAAAGTAGTTTAAAGTTCCGTAAGATCTAATAAAAATACAAACTCTAATTGCCACCAGGTGGTCGTTGCTATTGCCAATAACGTATCATTTCCATATGCTCTTGGGGTAGTGGTTGCATCTCTTTTATTAGTTGTTGTTGTTGTTGGATTTGTTGTTGTTGTATAGTTTCTTCATTTTATTGTTGTTGTTTAAGTTCTTGTCTAAGCTCTGCAACTTCATCTTGCAAATGTTATGTTGGAGGCTGTGAGCTAGAAAAATCAGGGGTGGGATGTCTTACCACGCGACCAACACCTTGTTATGTTCTCGCCTTTGACCTAATGCACGCTCAATGCATTGAATCTCATCAACAGCAGATCAGTCTCCACCGATCTCGCTAGAGGATCTCGCATACTCCTCTTGAATTCGTTCCTGCATTAAACATATTAAAAATATTAGTTCAAATGGGTCATTTTGACCCAAACACATTTAAACATACTAGAATCGTACAAAAGTTAGTTCAAATGGGTCATTTTGACCCAAACACACTTAAACATACTAGAATCAATCAAAAGTTAGTTCAAATGGGTAATTTTGACTCAAACACACTTACACATAGTAGAATCACACAAAAGTTAGTTCAAATGGGTCATTTTGACCCAAACACACTTAAAAATACTAGAATCGCTTAAAATGGGTCATTTTGACCCAAACACCATTAAACATACTAGAATCATACAATATTTAGTTCAAATGGGTCATTTTAACCCAAACACACTTAAACATACTAGAATCATACAAAAGTTAGTTCAAATGGGTCATTTTGACTCAAACACACTTAAACATACTAGAATCACACAAAAGTTAGTTCAAATGGTCATTTTGACCCAAACACACTTAAACATACTAGAATCAATCAAAAGTTAGTTCAAATGGGTCATTTGACTCATACACACTTAAACATAATAGAATCATACAAAAGTTAGTTCAAACGGGTCATTTTGACCCAAACACACTTAAACATACTAGAATTGCTTAAAATGGGCTATTTTGACCCAAACACACTTAAACATGCTAGAATCAATCAAAAGTTAGTTCAAATGGGTCATTTTGACCCAAAAACACTTAAACATGCTAGAATCAATCAAAATTTAGTTTAAATGGGTCATTTTGTCCCAAACACACTTAAACATACACACCTTATTTTTATTTTATTTCTTACGCGAATGGTTAAAAAAACAAAAGAAATAAATTTAATATTGTTTATCCCGACGACATGTCATCGGGACGGAGAAAGCAGTTTTTTTGTTTAGTTTTTTGTTTTATTTTTTTAAGCGAAAGGTTTAAAAAAAGAAAAAATATTTTTTTTTCTTATAGAGACGACAGGTCATTGGGATAGAGTTTTTTATCGTACCGCTTTTTTTTGTAGCCTGCGCAACTCTGTCCCAACGACCTGTCATCGGGATAGACTCCAAGTGTTGAATTTTTCACTTTTAGCTTTACCGAGGACATGTCGTCGGGACAGAGCCTTCTGTACCAATGACATATGTCGTCGCTATAGCTTTTGTTGGTATAGGGTAAAATTGTTGTAATGATCTTTGAGCTTTATTCCACAAAATGGTGGTTACAGCAATCATTTTTTGTATAAAATGATTAATCACCTATGTCTTACGGTTTGCAACACCCAACACAAATGACTAAAAAGACAAGGTCAACTAAATTGTTTAAAAGTATTTATCTATAAATCTGACATAATGTACCCATAATAAAGGTATTAACATCGACATAAAAGATGTCAATTTTAAGGATATCATTACATACTATGAATTTACCAAGCTGATGAACAGTAAACGGGGGCATATTTGGTATTTTACTGTCACATTGGTCCGTGTGCTTGTGCTTTAATGTTGAACAGATGTTAGCCGGTGGTCGTTTCTTCCATGGGTGCCCCTTTGCAGTGGTGGCCGTCTCTCTTCCTCCGATGACGTTGGGTCGCTGCTCTTTTCCCACGTCTGCGCCGCCTCGCCCTTGGCAGTTGGGGGTTGATGGTATTGTTTATGGGTGGCGGCTCCGATGGACCCGTCTATCGCCGTAGGCCTTACATCTGTGGGCTCTGACTTCGCCGGCGGTCTGTCGACCGCCTTTGGTGGCGTTTGTGTAACCCTTAGGTCCGGTTCTTCACATCTTTTGCTTGGTGTTTGCGGCTCTGGTGGATCCATGTATCGCCACCGTCAATGGATGGTGGTGCATGTTGAGTCTGCCTTAGATCTGTCGACTTAGATGTTGCCGGCGGTGTATCGACCGCCTTCGGTGGCGTCCGGCTGATCCTCAGGTCCTATTCTACGCATCTTTTGCTCGATGATGATGGCGCTTGACGCGTCTGTGAGCCCTAATTAGGTTTTTGATGATGCTACGAGGTCCATGGGCTCCGACACTGCTTCTGGCGGCGTTTGGCCTCGATGGTGAACCGGTGACGGCCCTGCCGCCATAGTGTTTATATGGTGGTTGTTAAGGTTTGTTTGCCCAAATCGATCGGTGGTCGGTGGGTATTCCCCTTTTCATTACCCGACTTACGGTGGTGGTTCTCGATGGAGAAACAGGGGTAGGTACGCTGAACATTTTTCAATCCACATCATTTATCAATAATACATCATGTTTCGGTGTTTATGAATCGATGATGATGACGACACGTCATTAGAGATCTGTGTGCCTCTGTTACTTTTAGTTGATTGTTCGAAATTGTTGAGGTGTTATTTTTGTATGCTTCGGGTTTCTTGGTTATTGCTATGATGAGTGTGGCTGAGTGGTTAATTGGCGTGGCATACTCGGTGACGGCAGGTGTGGTGTTCTACACCTGCAACCAGTGTTGCAGCCATGCTAACTGAAACCCAGATCTGAGCCAAAAAAATTATTTTTTTAGAAACCAAACGTTAACTTGAGATCAATAATCATGTTCGCTTATGTCTTTTATTTAGAACAAACTCAGCCTTTCTTAAAAAAGGCCATGATGGTAGAAACAATATGCATTTATCTGAGCCTTGTTTCGATTTTTTCAGTTTTAACGACGCGTAACGCGTGTCTATGTATCATCCGTAGTTATGATTTTTGATACAAATATGACAAAAGTATGATGACAAGGAAGAAAATTAGTTATGAAATTAGATATATCAGCACTTAAGATCCATCCATGTGTCTATAAATTAAATGTGCGTTATTTTGATGAATTTAAATCAAGAAAATGGTAACAGTTTTATGAAATTAAGGATAAAGGGTATATGATGTATTAGGCATATTTTAAAGACATATTTATTAAAATATACTATTATTAAGTATTGATTATTATTAGGGTTGATCCCACGCACCCAATTTAGATTTTAGTATTTCTTATAAACTTTATATATTGTAATCATTCTTTAAATGAATAATCAATCAAGTATTTTATCATCTTACATGGTAATAGAGCCACCGTAGGCTCTCTACCACCTCCGCCACGCCGCCACAAAAATACAAACCCTAGCCGTCGTCACCGTCTTCAAACCCTAGATAGGGCGGCATGCCGCCACCGCTGCCGCCATGTTCATTCTCTTTGCTTTTATTTTAGTTTTCTTACTTTTTATGTTCTAAATAAGAATCTGTCTTAGTTTTAGATTACTTATCCTAATCTTTTTTCCCCACAAAACCCGTCTTCCCATATTTTCATTCGATAAATATTTCTCATCGAGTTTATGTCTCTCGTTTCAGATCCGGTATCCCAACTTTCTTGTTTCTTTTCTCTTTCGTGTATCCTTTCCGGACCACGATCCGTTTCCACCGAAGAACGCCGCTTGGCCACGGTCACCATCTTCGATATGACACACCACTACATGACCACGGTCGTCAGGTGTCATCTTGTTTCTTTTTTACCTTTTCTATTAGGATGTCGATCACATTGTGTTGCCATGCATTGTTGGTGAGTGGTAAAGAGCACTTGAGCTATTATGACAACTTAGGATCATGCCATCCATGAAGTCCTTCAAAGAAAAACCAAAATGATCAAACTCTATGGAGGTGTTATTATTAATATTTAATTGACACACAGAAATAAGGTGTTTGGTAAGGTTAGGATTGAATAACACTGATTTTAATTGTCAAGGTTTGGGTGAGGAAGAGATGATGGAAGTTCTCGATCCAAGAACTGGAATTTTATTGTCATTTCCCACAAATATTGACTGTATTGATGAATAAAAGGAAAAAATAGAGTTTCCTCTGTCATTTGTTACGGAGACGAGGCTCCCGTATCAAAGTACCACTAGTCATCCGTGTTTCTGGAGTTCATAGAAAAACTTGCATAGTATCCGCTAGTTGAGTTGATTGAGGGGGATCAATTTCAGCTATATGGGCCCGGGCCTGATGGGGGGTAGAAGATCCTGTAGTGAGTTGAATAAGGACACACAGGTGGAGCCAAAAAGGAGGAGGAGCCCAATAAGGAAATTGTTATTGTGGATGCGTCTAGGCCTCATACTAGCGCATTTGAGACTATGTGGGGGAAGATTAGATGATTATTTAATATTGTGGATTGCATATAAGGTTTTGGATTGAAGATTGTAAGATTGTGGAATTTTGGTCGAAATTGTGACCGAGATCGACACTATTTTTTATTGTTCTTTATGTTTATTTTTTATTGTTTCCAGTTTAAGAGTTCGATTCTCTACCGCTCTAAATACGAGGGAGTATTTTACTATATTATTATTAAGGTTTAGTATTGACTATTATTAGGGTTGATCCCACGGACCTAATTTATAATTAGCATTTCTTATAAACACTATATATTGTAATCACCATTTGAATGAATAATCAATCAAGTATTTTAACGATCTTACAATATTCACACGTAACTGGTTTCAAGCTTTCATTATTTCTGTATGTCTTTTCAAAAAAGAACATCTCTCAAATAGTTAGTATTGGAGCATATATTGTCATATATAGTATGTCCGTCGCTTGACGAATAGTCTAGGCTTAATGTATTACACCTGATATGTTGTAAACACATGAAACTGGGTCATTCGCAGGAGCATATGCGAATGAGACTCAGTCGTATGACTGAGCCATGCTAATGGACCAGTCGTGCGACTGAGAGATGCGATTGGGGCATTCTTAAGACTGAACCATAAGAATGGTCCAGTCGTACGATTGAACCATACGCACGGTCGAGTCGTACGATTGAACCATACGCATGGTCCAATCGCACGAATGGGCCCAGTCGCATCTAATATGGGCCGAGGCCTATATATATCAGTTTCAATGTGTAGAGAAAAAGGTTTTTGGAGAGGGTGCCTGCCCGGGGCCTAGGTGCTGCCGGATGAGAGGGGAGATCATGCTCGATCTCCCCTTGCCAAGAGTCTTGATTCTTAAGTTGTAACGAGCTTAAAATCGTTAGCTTTTATCAATGAAATCATTCGATTATTGTTCGTGTTATTGATTGACTTTTGGTTTATGCTGTTATTTATCCTTCCGTCAAGAACGTGTTCGGATGTTTACCGGTCCAGTGACTTCACAGTTAGTAACTTGTAGACATTTATCCCATGTTTCTAAATCTGACCTCTTAAATATGTGGAATTATTATATTGAGAGTAATTATTATAGAGAGTTAAAAAGAAAAACAGGTGTCTTCACTTGTTATGCTTCTGACCAATTAATTAAGGTGTGTTCTAAAGTTTTAATCAAGTGTCTATTATTTTGTGCTTATGACTCAAATTTGTTCTTTGAATTACTTTATCTCTAGTACGTACTAATTCTTAAAATAACATTTTCTAACTTTATTGGTTTTATTTGAGTTCATAGTTGGTGATATTATATCATGTTGTCTTATAATTCGTGATCTTAGAGGATATGTAGAAATTAATTTTTTCTTAGTTTTTCTAAAATTTGAAAATAGTTGACTTTTTTGTCAGGCTGTTAGTTTGTACTTATGTATATAAGCATGCAATCATGTATATAAACATGCAATAAGAATTAAATCACTTTTTGAGTTACTAAGACTACTTTCATTCATGAACCAACCCAACATAACTATTCATTAAAAAAGTAATTTCTTTTTCTTCCATCTATCCAACCCACTAAACCTAATTCTTTCACTCTCATTAGCAACCCGACCAAACTAATATTTTTATTAAAACAAAAATAATACACGCTTGATGTTTGTTTTATTAAAAATATATAAAAAAAGACTAGGAGTAGAGAATGAGAAATGATATGAAAATATGATGATACGGTGCTTTATACAAAATGAAAAAATTATAAATTTCAATATTTTTAAATATTCATAATTGTTGAACTTTTTAGATGGTTGATATTATGAAAATAAATATACATGAACCAACTAGAATTAAATGTGCACCTGAAACTAAAATGAAAAGGTTGGGTGATAACCCAAGATAAATAACCCAAGATCACCGACCAAACATTGGTCGGTCCACCAACCAAGTCGGTGCCCAAATATGACTTGTATTATTCTTATATTCATTTACTACCGATCGAATGACCGAAACACTCCCGATGGGAGTAGTCTGAGGAGTTAAGTATTTGTATTAATTAATTTCATGTGATACAATGTGGATATTTATGTTAGTAATGATGGCTAGTACCATTACAAGAAACAGATCTAAAGAACAATATTGACATCAACTTAGAAACCAATCAACCATTATTTGTTATATCATATAAGTATCTTTATTTTAGTGAATATTAATAATAATATATTTAAAACGCAGCTGTTGCAGTCGGGACTTATTTCCTAACCCAATTTTTTTTATTTTCGTATAAGTTTAAATTTAATATTTTAGAGTTGCATGTTTTTTTTAATAAATATGTTTTCTTAAAGGGAAATGATTTTATTCTGATGTACTTTGTCTTACTTACATATGGTTACAGTGGTGGTCAGCATGGAGGAGGATACGGTGGTGGTGGTGGTGATGGGGGCTGTGGAGTTGGTGGTTTTGGTAGGGGTTTGCGGTGGTTAAAGTGGGTGGGGTAGAAGGCAATTGCAGTGATAAGGTAGGGACGTTTGACGATGAAGATGAGGAGATGAAGAGATGAAGGGATGAAGGGGATGACGGTAGGTGAGCTGGAGAGTATGTGTGTTACACTGGAATATACAAACACAATCACATAATATATTGTTTTATTAAATGAAGTGGGACCTACACATTAAACATACATACCATTTTTAAATTCTTTTAATTCATGGGTATTTTAATCTTTTCACATCCACTTAACTGAAAAACTTACCAGAAGTTAGTGTTAAGCACTACTATATAAAAAGGTATTTGTTGCGGTCGAATTCGTCACGGATTCGTATGACGAATTCGACCGCAAAACGAGTGTTTGCTACGAATTTGCTACGGATTTAGTTTGTAGATGATACTTTCGTCGCTAATTTTTCTTGCTACGGAATTTTGCTTCGGACTAAGATTTGCTACGGGTTTAGCTACACAAATTGGCGTCGCTAATTTAGCCACGCATTTGGCTACGAATATTTGCTATGGAGTTTGCTACAGAGTTTTGTTTAATTTCAGCTACAGAATTTTTGCTACCGAAAGGTTTGCTACGGTTTTGCTATAGATTTTAGCAACGGTTATGCTATGGATGATTTATCTAGGAATTTGCTATAAATATTTGCTATGAAATTTAGCTGTGGATTTGCTATATTTCGACTATGAAAATTGGCTACGAATTTTGCTATGAGTTTTGTTATACCTTTGTTACCAATTTTGCTATGGGTTTGCAATTAATTTGCTACGGATTTTATTAAATTTTTGTTACGGATTTAACTACGAATTTCGTCTAAATTTTTCAAAAGATTTGCTTTTCATAATGTTATTCAACCTTTCCTGTATATGATGTATCACAATTTTAATAAATATATACAAACTTAATCAAATGTTAATCGAAACCAAATAACATAAAATATCCAATTTCAATAAATTAACTATTCAAAAATATCCAAAAACATCACAGGTTAATCCAAACTAAATAGCATAAAATATACAAATCATTCAAAATCATCAAACGTAATATAAAAATCATAGTAGTTACTAGGATAAACTCATTCCTTAACTTGATGGAATCTTTTGTGGTAGGTTATGTGATAGCATTTTAAGTTTCTCACTCATTTCAGTATATAACCTTTTATTTTCTTTAATTTTCTCCATTATAACATTCTTCTCTGCTTTATCTCGTTCTAACACTGCTATTTCTTCTTTCAACCTTTGCACTTGTAAAGAATAATTAGCACATCACACTTATAACAAATCAATATCAAATACATTAAGAATTCTTATTTTTAATAAATTATTGTAATGCCTGGAATAAATTCGAAACGAGCTAATTAATAATAATGGGCTTAGCCGGGATTATTTAAAGAAAATACGCGGGAAATGGAGTATGGACCGAGTAGACCTCGCGGGTTATGTGTTTGGTGAGTTTAAGGTCCCGAGAACGGCCGATATATATATAAACGAATCAGCCAAAGCAACTTTCATTTGCACTCAACACCTAACTTCTAGAGAGAGAGAGTATAGAGAGAGAAAGTGGTGATTCAAGGCTCGGTTGATCAAGAGATTGAAGGTCGGTGTTCGTGGGCATCCAAACAACAAGAAAAGACCAAGAATCTAGGTAAGACACATCTTTTAATCGTTCCCTTTGATGTAAACCCGGATTCTAGGTTTTGGGGTTTTTGAAAGTGGCAAAGAATCGTCCAAAACTCACGTTTTTATATAAGAAAACATGTAAAAAGCTTAGATATAGCTTCATGGATGAGAAACCAAGGTTTTGGGTGTAAAAGATTGAAGTTTTGGGTTAAAAATAGGTTGGTTCGTAATTTCAGCCCGTTCTGCAAAAATGGGTGTTCATCCAGCGAAACTATGTAATCATCTAGTGAAACTATGAATCATCCTTCGAAACTATAGTTTCGCAGGTAGATTCACAGACTTGAATTTCCAACGAAAGTTGGGTGAAACTAGCAGCAAAACTGCTGGTGAAACTAGCAGCGAAACTGCTGGCGAAACTAGCAGCAAAACTGCTGATCTTGCAGCGAAACTAGCAACAAAATTAGGCAGAAATTAACTCCTTTGAGTGTTAACTTATCTGCAGGCTGTGTAGTGCGATCCTTGCTTAAAAAGCTTGACTGAGAAGCTACTCACTGAGTCCAGGTGAGTTCTAGGTCCCCTATTTTAAAGGTTTTAAACTTGTTTGGGGCTGGAAATGCATACTAAATTTACGATTTAAATGACCGAGATTTTAAGAGGTTTGAACAGGAAGATCGATTTTTCTAGAACAAAATATGCTATACGAATGTGTTAAAATAAAAATTTTGTGCGCTGACCTAGCAGGTCGGCCCTATCCAGGGGCGTTGCCTCTTGGACCCCACTAGGGGCTGCTGCCCCTAGGACCCCGCTGTCAGGGGCTGTCGCCCCTGAACCTACGCTGTCCCACAGAGGGTTGGTTATGTTCTGTAAAGTCCTTAAAAGCGATCAATCTCACTTCGTTTGAATTGTTGCACTTGATAACACGCGAAGACGGGTGCGCGAGTTGAATGAATCAACCGAGAGAACAAGACATTAAGCACAATATCATCGTAATTCAAATGTATATATCACGTGTTGAATGATTACAATGAAAATCGATATAAAATCGATCTCACCCGAAGGTGGAAAATCACAAACTGTGATCTGCTCGACTTGAGCGAAAATACAAACTAAAATAAATGTTGCACTCTCGGTTGAAAAGTAATGATGCACACACTTTCGCAAGTACACATATGCATATATATAGTTTCTTTTTCACTTTGTCACATGCATGCATATTTACAACTTTTCGCATTGCGTGCTTCTCCACTTTTCAATGTCCACGTGTATCCCACTATCGCATGCATATGTATTCTTTTCTTCTATTTCGCGCGAGATGTATATTGCAAGCAGGTTGTGACATGCATTGACATCCAGATTTCGCAAGCAGCTGATTTTCGCATGCATGCAATTAGTATACTTTTCGCATGCATGCATGCAACTTCTATTCGCGCGACTTTGTTGCTCAGCATGCATATTTTCGTGCGAAATGATGTCACGAGACCTGTAACGATATTGTAATCCATATGTTTTGTCCCTTACAATCTCCCCCTTGGATTATGATATCGTTTTGTCACTTGAGCATTTACACAAACACTTGGTGTGCGGTCTACAACTTCAATCTTCAACAAAACCTTTTCAACTTAAGGTTCTCGCAGACGCGGATATCGAATTGGATGCAACTTGTATGCTTCAAATCTTCATAAAATCATCCAACTCGATTTGAATTCTTGTGTGTTCTTGGTTTCTCATAGAACTTTGATGAAACCGGATAAGCTTTCAACTTGTGTAACGTCCTCGAACGGAAGATCGCGGAATAATGATCCGTTGTATCAAGAGCAACACCTTGCTCTGATACCAAATGTAAAGTCCTTAAAAGCGATCGATCTCACTTCGTTTGAATTGTTGCACTTGATACCACGCGAAGACGGGTGCGCGAGTTGAATGAATCAACCGAGAGAACAAGACATTAAGCACAATATCATCGTAATTCAAATGTATATATCACGTGTTGAATGATTACAATGAAAATCGATATAAAATCGATCTCACCCGAAGGTGGAAAATCACAAACTATGATTTGCTCGACTTGAGCGAAAATACAAACTAAAATAAATGTTGCACTCTCGGTTGAAAAGTAATGATGCACACACTTTCGCAAGTACACATATGCATATATATAGTTGCTTTTTCACTTTGTCGCATGCATGCATATTTACAACTTTTCGCATTGCATGCTTCTCCACTTTTCAATGTCCACGTGTATCCCACTATCGCATGCATATGTATTCTTTTCTTCTATTTCGCGCGAGATGTATATTGCAAGCAGGTTGTCGCATGCATTGACATCCAGATTTCGCAAGCAGCTGATTTTCGCATGCATGCAATTAGTATACTTTTTGCATGCATGCATGCAACTTCTATTCGCGCGACTTTGTTGCTCAGCATGCATATTTTTGTGCGAAATGATGTCACGAGACCTGTAACGATATTGTAATCCATATGTTTTGTCCCTTACATGTTCTATGTTAACTTGTTAGGTATGTGTATGTGTATGGGAATGGATGATGCTTGATGTTTATGATGATGTGTGATGATGTTATGCTTATGTATGATATATTTTCTTATGCTCCTTATTATGTATTATTCCGTGACCTACATATTATGAGTATGAGATGAACGTAAAGTATTATGTAACATAAAGTGGAAGTTGCAGGATCGGTTTCGGTCACTCAACAAGTGGTTTCTTTCTCTCAAACTCACCTTGAACAACACTCTGAAAGAGTCCTAAGAAGAGTTAATCACAATATAACAAGTATCTAGTGATAATAAACACAAGAAGTAAATTTTCAAGGTACTTTTATATATTGATTCTCAACTCAAAGGATTACATGACTCTTACAAGGCACATCTCTCTTTCTATTGAGTTACAATGAGAACTATATATAATACTACCTACAGCCGGATATACTTTGATCCCAGCTGGAAACCTATAACCAAAAAGCCTATACTACAAGACTATAGGTTAAGGTATCTCGGATATATTATCTAAGATTTGATAGTCAGGACATGTCCCTGACTTACCTTTTGTCACCAACTAAGGTTGGTAACATGTACTATCATAAAAAGGTAAACAGTAGAATAAAGTATGGTCAACAACATGGCTCTTTGGGAAGAAGCCATGCTGTATCAGAGGTTTGCAGCGGATTGTCAGAGACCATACTTATGTCTACTGGTCATAGCAATGTCTTCCGAAGATTAAATTGCTTCGGAAGTATAACTTCTTCCGAAGCCACTTATACTTCAGAAGACTGCTTCTTCCGAGGCTTGGAGTCTTCTTTATCTTCAGAAGTAGATTTTGTCTTCAGCTCTTTCTTCAGACTTTGTCTTCGGAAGTGTTCTTCAGACTTTGTTTTCAGAAGTGTTCTTCAGACTTTGTCTTCAGAAGTGTTCTTCAGACTTTGTCTTCAGCTCTTTCTTTAGACTTTGTCTTCGAAAGATAGTCTTCAGCTGTTGACTTCAGCTGTTATCATCAGCTGTTGACTTCAGACTTCGGAAGATCTCATACTTAGCTTCAGAAGCCTTTGAATGTAGCACCAAAATTGACTATGTGAAGTGGTTTTGGTTGCACCAGCCTTATAATGACCCAACAAACTCCCCCTAGGCTGATGCTACCAAAACTTCACTTCTCTCTTCTTCTCAAAACTTTCAGCACCAAGGAAAGTAGATATCTATCTGTTTCCTTGTTCTTTCCTGATGTGGTGCTGAGAAGTTTGTACAAATCCTTGGTAGACAGAACATCCAGTCTGTTACCTTGGATTATATGTACCCTTTCTTGTGGCCCTCTGAAAAGAGTTAGTTGATGGGAAGTATAGTCATATTCCCATCTAACTATTGGTCCCAATTCCGGACCCTCCACCATCTGTAGAAAGGCTGCGCCCTTGGTGGTAGGTCTTTCCTTTTCTTCCTGTCTTCTCAGCTTCAACTCTTCATTGACCTTTGCCTTTGCAGTCAGCTCAGCTAAGTGAATACTGCTGAGATGATTCCTGATGATAGCAGTAGTCTCAGAGTTGGAGGGGTTGGAGAATGGCTTCTCTGCAAGCTCAGTAATGTCAAATCTGCTGAGATGCAATAGAGAAGTGGCATTGAGCCGGTTGATTTCACCATTATATCTTTCCATAACAAAGTTGTGAGAAGTTTCATCGAACCTCCACTGGATTATACTTTTCCTAGGCATAGGAGACTGACTAGGAATCCTGTCCTCCTTCTTTGTATCCAGTAGAGTCACCAGTTTTCGTCTAAGTCTCTTCTCTTCAGCATTTAAAGAATCAGAGTTGAGACCGAGAAGTATTGCAGCCTGGCCCAAAGTTCCTCTAGGAAAATCAAGAAATTGATCTAGTGTGAGGGAACTTGAAGAGTCATCAACATAGGTGATGTTGATAAGATCTTCCTCACAGGAGATGTTGCTCAGAGTTGTGCAGTTGTTGAGCTTTGTCTTGATTTCCTTAAACTCTTTAAGAGAGAGATGTTGAGAAAGCTGAGGGGATGGTCTGGGTATCAGTTGGGTAGGTTTGGGTTTAGTGGTTCTGGGTTGTGTTTTGGGTTTAAGGAAGGGAAGTTTAGGTGGTTGTGGTGATGAAGTAGGTATGGGTAAAGTTGTAGGTTTAGGGGTGAAGGTTTCATCTAAAGGCTCGGTTTTGATGGGAAATGGGATTTGTTCTTCTGGTGTAGGTTATGGTTGAGTGGTTGGGGTGAAGATCATTCCCTATCCTCTTCTATGCATCTCCTTCCTCTTTCCCATATGAATGTCAGCCTTTATTTCACTGACTATCCGTTGGAGTGTCCTTTCAGACATGGGTCCCACCTGGCTACCAGAGAATCCGTGAGCCCGGAGATAGTCTTTCATCCAGGATTTGTCACTGAGCTGCTTGGTGGCAGTGACCCTCTCTACCTCTTCCCTTCGCTTCTTCTCCTTCATCTTCTCCCTTGCAACCTTCTTCCTTTCTTTTTCCATTTGATCCTGCTCTTTGTTGTGGAGCAGCAGGATCATATCATCATCATATGGAGAAAGTTCAGGAAGACTGAAGCCTCTTGAGAGTAGGAACTTAATCCTAGCTTCTCTCAGCTGCAAGGCAGCTTTCCTTTGTTCTTCTTCTTCTCTCTCCAAGGCCAACCTGGCTTCTTCTTCTTGTCTTAGCCTTGTTGTCCTCTCCAAAGTCACCAACTCCTCTAGTGGTAGCAGGAGTATTTCTCATTGGCTGCTCCTAAGTTGATGAGCCGATCAATGAGTGCTGTCTTTCTCTTGTTGTTGATTTCCTCCTGATTGGCTGCAGCTGCCTTTGAACTAGCAGCTAGCAGCTTCTCAGCAGGAAGTCTACCTTTCTTCTTTAGCTTCTCAATCCTTTCCTCTTCCTGAAGCTCTTCCGCAGTCATTTTCCTTTTGCCTTTGTCTTTAGCAGAACTTAACTGTGGTGATTCTTGGATAGAGGGTTCGGATTAAGAGAGAGGATTAGCTGGTGTTTGGGATGGAGGTAGATCAGAAATGTCCTCCCTGCTCACCTCAGATGCTATTTCAGCAATGACATCTATGATGATCAGTTCCTCGGACATTTGGAACAAGCCTTTCGCAGCTTCCATCTCAGCTTCGGAAGACTTATCTTGTTCTTCCGAAGTTTCAACTTTAGCTTCGGAAGTTTCAGCCTGAGCTTTGGAAGAAGAAGCTAATGCAAGTTCTGTCCCAACTGTTTCGGTTGCTGGGCCATCAGTCCCCATTTCCCCTTCGAAGTTAATCTCAGGTTCCATGTAGACCTTAGGTTGACCAACTTCCTTCACAGTGGTAGAATGTGCAGTCAGCCTCTGAAGCTCTTCAGCCCCAAAGTATATCAGCGTGGTGTCAGGGCTGGGCTGTTCTAAGGAGGATCTCAATACAAACTTTGTGAAAAGTCTGTAGAGATCATGAAGCATTTGTGAGTCAATCTTTAGAGTTGATTGAGATGACTCAGGTAGGGTAATGAGTTAGGAAGTAGAGAACTGGATCAGTGGTTCCTCAGATGTTTGTCTCTGATCTTTCTCCCCCTTTTTGGTAGCATCATCTTGAGAGCTAGATGAGCTAGAGGAAGAAGTCAATGAGACCTGAATAGGTACATGCCTAACAGACCTCTCCATCTGTTTCTCAGCTAGTTGAGCCTTGAGATTGTCAATCTCAAGTTGCTGAGTGACTGTCCTGGTCTCTAAGATCCTAACCTGAGATTCAAGGTTTGAGACCTTAGAGAGCCGGTAATAAAGAGTGAGTTGCATACTTTCCTCATCTTCATGTGAAGAATCACAGATGTGGCTTCTTGGCACCCTGGATACCTTTGCTCAAATTCATCTTTTTCAGAGATATCAATGGGCAAAGTTGCCGTAGACTCAGTCTGATTGATGTTACCAATGTCCTGAGAGCTCAGTGAGAGACTCTGAGTAGTGGCAGCTGAGCTTACATGAGTCCCCTCCACATCAGTGGGACTCACCTCAGTAGTTGGCTACTGATGGGGGCTAGAGATAAGGGATCTCTCTTGGCTCTGTTGATCTTTGAGAGGGTGTTGCGGATCAACTTCATGGCCATGGAGAGATGTTATTTCTTCATCAGTTCGGATTAAAAGGTCAGTGAAGGATAGAGAGGTTAAACCTACTGACCCGGGACCTAGATCAATGTCTACAAGCATTGAGCCTCTTGTGGGGCTGTCCCTTGTTGGCTGCACAGGGGAGTGTAAATACTCACCCTGTGGGCTAAAGGATTGGGTGTTGGGCTCTTGGGCTTGAGACTGAGGAGGCTTAAAACCCAAATTGAGGTCAATGGTGAAGGATGGTGTGACCTCGGACTGAGTGGGAGCCCATGTTTCCACTCTAGTCCTTTTGGATTGAACTGGAGGAGCTTGTTCAATCAGAGTAGACTGAACAAGGGTTCGTTTGGGGCGTCTATGATATGTGAATTTGATTGGTGGAGAGGATATTAGGATATTTGTGGTGAGGGTTGCTGGTGTGGGTTCATCACCTGTGGGGTCAACAGGGATGTCACCAGGAGCTATGTGCTCAATCATCTGTGGAGGTAAAGGAGTATACCTTCCAGTAAAGTTGATGGACACCTTCTTCAAAGTCTTGAAGATGGTAGGCCGTACTTGAGGAACAGCTAGAGCAGCTGCACAGACAAGCTTGCTCTGTTCCAACTCACAGTTGATGATGTGTTGAATGTATCGGGGATACATGAAGAATGTGTTCCTTTGAAGATTCCCAATTAAGTTGGTCAACACAAACCTTGAGTAGTTGAAGTGCAGGCCTCTCACTAACCCGTGAACTAGGCATCCTAGTTCGTATGGGATTTGATCCCATCCCCCACACTTGTTGGATAGGCAGTGTAGGACAATGTGTAGAAGAAACTTCCAATGATATGAGAAGTTAAACTTATAGACGGTTGACCTGCTCACATCTCCACCATATCCCATAAGGATGTAGGTGCCATCCAAGTCTTCTTTGGGAAACTCAGCAATAGCTCCATCATCATGAAGCTCGAGATGCTATCATGAAGCTCGAGATGCTCCCTGATGAGTTGTTCACTAATAACCAACTCCTGTCCACAAATGCGGGTTCTCAAGACGCGAACCCCATTCAGGATTTCAGCTTGACCGTTACTCCAAAATTCAGTCATGTGATTGGAGTAAACGGTGGGGTTAACAGTAAGCGCCATGAAGTAGGTTGATTCAGAAAGAAAGGTGATGATTTGGGTGAAGTCTGCATCTCTTGACGAATCAAGTAATGCGACCTGGTTGTGCTGAGGGTTTAACGCCATTGTAAGAGAAAGTGAGCTTGAATTTGGGTGAATTTTAGGATTGACAATGAAGGAAATGTTTAGGGCAGTAAATCGGTAAAAGAAGATGAAATTGAACAGTCTGGATTATTTAAATGGTAAGAATTTAGGTAATGGTGGTAGGGCGGCAGTTGGCGGTTATGAAATAACAGTGGCGGTAAGGGATAATTTTAAATATTCAGACATTATCAACAAAATCTTTACCTTTTACAGAGTGGGGACCAAAAAGATATCCGTTACACAGTAAGAACTCTCTTTCCTAGTATAAAATGTTTCCGAAGGTATTTTGTCTTCCGAAGGCAGTTCTTTCTTCCGAAGCAAAACATTGCTTCCGAAGGTAAGAGCTGCTTTCCGAATGAAAAGTTTTATAAGCTTCGGAAGTAGATCTGATGTGAAATCAATCGCTTCTTCCGAGACTAAAAAACTCTTCCGAGAAGAAAATTTCCATTGAGGAATTTTACTTCGGAAGATATTTACAAATATCTTTCGAGAGTTAATTCCTCTTCGGAAGAAATTTACACTTGGAATATTTCAAAGAGATCTTTTGTAACAGGGCTTAAATTGTTGTAAAACCTCTGAAAATCTCCCAAGAACAGTAACACACGATCTCAATCTTGTGAACGCGGAATATAAACAAGATTGGAATAGAAAAGAGATTGGATTGAATAAGAAATGCTTCTGTGATTAAAACAAACAACCTATTACAGGTCTTGTGCGATTTCGCACAGAAAAGTATGATAATGAATGAAAAGCTTAATTACAAAACGAAATCTAGCTATTTATACTAAACATAGGGTTCTCGCGCGAGATGCCTTTCGCGCGGCAAAGTCTATCGCGTGGCAATGTCTATCGCGTGGAAGCTTGTTCTCGCGTGGATGCAGTTCTCGCGTGGGCTGCTTCTCGCGTGACTTATTCCTGTCGCATGGATC
The DNA here is from genome assembly GCA_024085815.1 of Flaveria linearis. NCBI lineage: Eukaryota > Viridiplantae > Streptophyta > Magnoliopsida > Asterales > Asteraceae > Flaveria > Flaveria linearis. The sequence continues at coordinate 59,059,009 of CM044014.1, read as the reverse complement.
TGATTTCGCATATGATGTTTTGCCGAGCCTTGATTTGTCTTCTACAATCTCCCCCTAGGCTCGGTGAAACATAATCAATCAAAGTCAACATTTGCCTTCTTGTAAGATCCAGCATAGGCATACCACTTATTTCTCAGGATCCGGTCAATCATCCATACGTACTGGCAAGATAGAAAATAAACAGACTCATCAGCTGAGATAGGGCAGTGTAACAGCTTGAATAAGTCGTCTTTGCCAAACTTCATTAAGTCTGCTGGATCAATGATTCGATAAGACCTGTCTATACATCTGATCACAGCGTGACCGGAATCCTTTTCACATCTCCAAGATAAAAGTTGCTTCAAAGAGTTTGGAGGAACTGGAGCATGCACAGGGACTTTTCTGATAAATTTTGGATGTTGATAGACTCGTATCTTCATAGGAGCTTTGGTATTTTCATCAATTCTTGTTGAGTCATCAATCACCTTCGATTTTGCAGTCTTAAAGTCTTTGAAATTTGTGCGCATCTCCCTTCTAATCATGGATCTCATGAGCTCAGCTTCACTGTAATTACTCTCGTTGAAGAATGGAGCTTTGCCCATGGAGTATAAATCAGCAGCACGTAAAGTATGAAAGTCTTGTGTGCTCTTTAGATAATCAATCTCTCCATTTCTTCTCTTTATAACATACATCCTTTTCTCACCATCATAAGCCCAGCTAATAACGTGAGACATTTCACCATACTTTTGTTTTGGCTTTGATATAAACAGAAAGTGAGCTTCAGTAGGTGGTGGTGGTGCCTTGAACTGTAAACCTCCTCTAGTGTATAAGGCAATCTGACCAGTAGTATTTGTCTTTATAGCATCAGTAGGAGTTTCACCACTCACAGTGTCATTGGGAATTTCACCTTCTTCAAGATTTATGTCTTTGAAAAGCTCTTGAAGGTTGTTCCCAAAAATGTCTGTATACTCATTCTGCTCTTCCAGATCATCAAAAATATCAAGTTCTTCTTCAACAGTTTCAGATGAAGTTTGTTGAAAAGAATATAATTCCTTTTCATACACACTTTCTGTGGCAGGGTCCAATGGATCATATCCTTCTGGATCACTAACACTTGGTCTATCGACATTGTCAGTGTTAGTCTCTCCAGTAGGACTTGAAGAAGAACCTGTAGCATTACCTCCATCATTATCATCTCCATCATCATTATTACCATCATCACTTCCATCATCTCCACCATCATCATCATCACCATCATTTCCATCGTCATCCTCATCATCATCATCTTCATTATCATCAGAATCAGCATAATCAACTAACTCTTCATCCTCCTGTTCATGAATAATAGGCATAGACACCATGTGTTCCGGCTCAACGAAAGCAGTAGATGTGTAAGCTTCGGTGATAGGTACTTCAGATGAAACTGGAACATCTTCAGTAGTGCTACCACTTTGCTGTACAGTAGATGTTTGTGCTTCGTTGACCGTTTCCTTCTCAGGAACAGTATCAGTAGGAGGTGGACTAGGAGAGCGTCTACTTGATTCACCAATTACTGTAGTAGACCTTATGATAGGAGGCTGATGAAAATAAGTTTGTGAAATGAATTCTCTCAGCTCGTTTAGTTGTCTCTCCAATCCAGAAGAGTAGTCAAACATGCTCTTCATTTGTTGCTCAAGGGATGCCAATCTTGTGTCTTTGATAGCTGAGTCAAGATGAATCATGTTGATCTGGTTTGTCTTTTCATCATTGCTTTTCTTTAACTCAGCAATCAATTTCATATTCTCAAAATTCTCTTTCTCCAGGTTCTTTATTCTTTCTTCCAACGTGATAGAACCTGGAGTGCTTGTTGATTCTTCTCTCCTCTGAAACTCAGGAGGAGTATTCAATAGTGTATCTACATCAAACTCAAGATTTTCTTGATGAGGTGGTGTAGAATAACCAGAGCCAGAAATATTAGCTGCTCCAGAAACAGGAACTGTTTCTGTTTCAGGAGCGAAGAAGTCACATTTGCTGCCTGATCTTGCTCTGTTTCGGTGACAACCACATGAGTTCGTGGTCTTCTTGGTACAATACCTCGTCCTCTCTTTCTAACAGGATAATCTCTCCTTCTAGCCATCCGTTTTCTTCGTGAGGAGGTATTTGGTGATTCTTCAGGGACATAATCAGTATCCCTGTCTTCCTCATTAGGTCGAGAAGATGTTGGAGTAGAAGGGGTTGGATCAGTTTGGATCACATAGGGAACATTCCCTATTTGATCACTAGCAGTCTCGGAACTGGAAGCAGAGTGTACAACTTCTTCCATTCCTCCTTCACGTGCTGGCTCATCTTCAAATAGCTTCTCAATCTCTTCATCAATATTATCTCTAGTAGTAGAAGTAGAAGCACCATTCTGTGCATCATCAGCATGACCACCTTCATCAACTTCATCAACACGCTCATCAATCTCAGAAAATTTGCCTATCTTCGCAAAACTTTCACCAGAGCATTTGTTTCCTCTGGCTCCAGTAAGATGAGTAAAATCTCCTTCTTGATTGTCTGAACAACGTATTTAGGAGATCTCTGAGTGGCAAGCTCAGGAAATGCATCATTGATGATCAGCTGAATGAATCTGGGATACATAATAAACTTTCTCCCTGGATTGGCAGTAGCGTTTTTCACCATCTCTTGAAATATAACTCCAGAGATACTGAATGGAATATCATCCACCAGTGAAACCAGTAAGGATCCAAATACAGCACTAAGACTGTCCATCCCAGCCTTCAGATTACTCAAACAGTGAATTACCACATGAAATAAATATTTCCAGTATGGTGGTAACCACTTCTTCTCCAAACTTGGATATCTATACTCATAACCCATCCGAGATAGACAATCCATAACTACATCATCATCTAGTCTTGTTGGTGCTCCCTCTTGGTCATTAAACAGAAGAACTCTGTTTAGTATGGCTTGAGAAACTATCACCCTTTTATCCTTCACATTGGCTGTAATAATCTGGTTTCCAGCTTCGTCCTTTTCTAGAGCAGCAGTGCTCCAGAAAGAATCTATCAATTCGGAATAAATGGCTGGATCAGCAGAAATAGAATAAACAATCCTTGAGTTCTTCAGCCCCTCAATCATAGATGAAAATAATTCTTTCCCTTCCGGAACTTCATCCAGATATGCAACACAATTATGATTCTTGTTAAAGATCATTTGTGCCATCTGCATTGTCAAATAATATCAAAAATTAGAACACTCTTGAAAATAACTTAATTATGTCAAAAGATTTTCACCATTTAGAACAAGTGAAACAAAAACTTTTTACTTAGAATATTTCATCACTTGAACACAATTTATTATCTCAAAGATTTAGTCAATTATGAATACAAGTATTCCACTTATATTTTCTTATCAAAAGGTTATTGTGTTCAATTACATTGAGAAATAAGAGCATCAACACTTAGAAAAAGTTTAATAGCCATTTTGTCATGCGACAACTCAATTCACGCGAAAAATGAACATTATGCGAAATGTATTCTTCATGCGAAGTCAACTTTCATGCGAAAGTCAACATAACGCGAAAACTGGTCTCACTTTTGAATTCACGCGAAAACACTGTGCAAAAACTGAGTTTAAGCAAAATTGTATTTCACGCGAAATTAAGACTCACGCGAGAACCAGATTCACGCGACAAACCGTTTTCGCGTCTGTTCAGCTTCTTGTGCGATTCGCACAACTCAAAGTTCAAATTAACACTTCAAAACTTGTTTTTAATCCATGAAATTCAGATCATAGCAGTCGCCTAAGTCTATTAGGTGGATTTTATCATTCAATTTCAACTTTAAAGTCCATTTCAAGATTTTATTTTCAAGTTGTTAAGTTCCCTTTAACAGTGTATATCTACAATAACCAAATCGAACCGTTTATACCTTCAAAAACACACTATACACGTACTAGAAAGAGATGTGAATCAAAATAACAGAGTAGGAGCAAAATGGTGTATGCGAGAGGAGATTTCGGAGAATATGCGAGAAGGGTTTTCGGGTAAGAGTTTGAGCGAGATGTGATTTCGCCTCGTTCACTGTGACTTTTATACACCCGATGAGTCACGCGACAGGCACTTTCGCAAGTCATGGTTTTTCGCGTGACTTTCCCTTTTCGCATGCGAAATGAAGAATTTATAAAGTTTTCAAATTTTTTCAATTTTTAAACTTTTTCAAACCTTTACACAACTTTTAATCCCTTTTATTTTAATGAATTAAGTCAACATAAAATGTTATCTACCAAGTGACCAATTAATTTAATGAATCTTCAATTTTCAAAAATTTTCTTGTTATTTATTTGTTCTAAAAATAAAACACTATAAAAGTGAAATAAAAACAAACACTTACAAACAAAATAACAAAAGAATGAAAACAATTAAAGAATCAAGATCGGATTTGCTTGTTTTGTATAAATTTTCATAATGAGATCATATAGTTCTTTTGTCAAGTTAAGACTCTGTCCGGCTTTATTTAAAATAACTGGTTAAGTTGATTGTCAATATCTGTTGTCCACTTTAAACTTATACTTCATGTTTTACTCAGAAACATAATGAGTGATATATATCATGTTTTGTGTTGATTTAATATAAGTCAGTGGATCCCACAATCAGAACTTCTGTAAAGTAATTATTATCCTTCAAGACACTATTGAGATTTTTCAAGTCACCCCAATTTGACTTAAACCATGCATTGATGATCAGTGATACCATTTATTGTAAACCTAAATATAACTATTTGAGCATAACTAGCCTGAGAAATATTTCTTAACTCGGAATATTAACAAGTTTAAGGACTTACTGACAGCCATCCGGACTTACGTCTGCCCTCTCAAGATGTTTAGGACTTACAAGCCATTCGGACTTACATGCCCCATCTTTCGATTTTGCCTTCCAAAGTTAAAAACTATTCTCAAAATCAGAAAATATATACCATATAGTATGTATGTCATTTAGACATATCTTTTGATTTGTTGTGCTTCTTGGCATCTTTTATCCTATATGGCCTTTTCCTTTTGGCATCTTTTTGCTCAATTATTTTCTTTTTGTATTTTTCTCCTTTATGTTTCTTTTTGTATTTTTGTTTATCTTTTATATATACATATATAGTTATGATAATCACTGAATCGATCATATACAGGCTTGAGTATGACAAGGTTATATCTCTCAGTCTGTGTTAGAACATTTTTGGCACATGATCCTGATATGTTCCCCACTAAATCATATTTCTTTAATTCAAGTGTAATCACTCAATTATGATCTTTTCATTTCTGAAAGCAAAGCCTATCAACATATCAAACATAATCCAAGTGTATTCGTATTTAAGCCTTTGAAAGTACTTATACTCGTTTTGAACTTTGTAATATCATTTCTCATTTAAGCATGAAAATTTCTTCTTTTTGATTTTGGCAATCCTTTGATCCTAACTCCCCCTAAGACCAAAAATATTTTTCAGAATTTGTTTTTCTAATTTTCTCCTCCTAAAATTGTGAGTTTTTTTTTAATAAAAAGAAACAATGGCAATTTTATCCTAAAAAAATAATGAAAAATCTTTTTGTGAAGATTCATTAAACCAATTTATCCAAAGTTAATCATTCCCAATGATTGCACAAGGAAATCAAATCGAGAATGATCAAACGCCTTAGTAAATAAGTCAGCGATATTTTCAGTTGACGGCTCTGATACCAATTGTAAAACCTCTGAAAATCTCCCAAGAACAGTAACACACGATCTCAATCTTGTGAACGCGGAATATAAACAAGATTGGAATAGAAAAGAGATTGGATTGAATAAGAAATGCTTCTGTGATTAAAACAAACAACCTATTACAGGTCTTGTGCGATTTCGCACAGAAAAGTATGATAATGAATGAAAAGCTTAATTACAAAACGAAATCTAGCTATTTATACTAAACATAGGGTTCTCGCGCGAGATGCCTTTCGCGTGGCAAAGTCTATCGCGTGGCAATGTCTATCGCGTGGAAGCTTGTTCTCGCGTGGATGCAGTTCTCGCGTGGGCTGCTTCTCGCGTGACTTATTCCTGTCGCATGGATCTGATTTCGCATATGATGTTTTGCCGAGCCTTGATTTGTCTTCTACAATTGTATTGACATAAGACATTACACATTAAAAAGCTTTCAAAAGAGGTAGTTAATCAATGTTTATCATCCCAATAGCTGATATGAGATACTTAAATCTTTGTTAATCAAAAGCTTTTGTGAACAAATCAGCATATTGTTCATTTGAGTCAACTTTGATTAATTTTATCAGATTTTTCTCATGAATATCTCTAATGAAATAATACCTGATATCAATGTGCTTTGTCTTGGAGTGCTTCACTGGATTTTCTGTGATGGAGATAGCACTGTTGTTGTCAATATGGATAGGAGTACTCATGAAGTTGAATCCATAGTCTAACATCTGGTTCTGAATCCATAGCAACTGAGCACGGCAGCTAGCAGCAGCGATGTATTTAGCTTCAGCAGTTGATGTAGATACACAAGATTGTTTCTTGCATTGCCATGAGATGATCCTTCCACCAAGAAATTGACATCCTCCTGATGTAGATTTCTTGTCAATGTTGCAGCCACCATAGTCACTGTCAGAGTATCCATAGAGATTGAAATCACTATTTCTTGGATACCAGAGACCTAGTCAAGGTGCTCCTTTAAGGTATCTGAGGATTCTCTTTGCAGCAGCTAGGTGAGACACCTTTGGAGCAGCCTGATATCTTGCACAAATGCAAGTGGCAAACATGATATCAGGTCTACTAGCAGTGAGATACATCAGAGAACCAATACTTGCTCTATACTGATGTTGATCAGTATCCTCCCCCTCAAGGTCAGGGTAAAGATTATGGTTTCTGGGTATGGGTGTCTTGGCTGGCTTACAGTCCTTCATCTCAAATCTCTCTAAGATGTCATTGACATACTTAGATTGATTGATGAAGAATCCTTCCTTCAATTGCTTCACCTGAATTCCTAGGAAAAAGTCCATTTTTCCCATGGAACTCATCTCAAATTTCTGCTTCATAGTGCACTCAAAGTCCTTACACATTTGGTTATTTAAAGAACCAAATATGATGTCATCAACGTAGACTTGAACTAGCAAAATGTCTTCTCCAATTTTCCTGATGAAGAGAGTCTTATCAATGGTACCTATGGTGTAGCCATTCTTCAGGAGAAACTGAGACAAAGTCTCATACCACAGCCTAGGTGCTTGGTGCAGCCCATATAGAGCTTTATCCAACTTGCACACATAGTTGGGGTGCTGTGGGTCTTCAAATCCTGGAGGTTGACATACATAAATTTCTCTATCTATATCCCCATATAGAAAAGCACACTTGATATCAAGTTGGTAGACTGTGAAGTTCTTGGATGCAGCATAAGCAAGGAAGATCCTAACTGCCTCAAGTCTTGCAACAGGTGCAAAGACATCAGTATAATCGATTCCTTCCTCTTGGGTGTATCCTTGAACTACTAATCTTGTCTTGTTCTTGATAATCAAGCCTCTATCATCTTTCTTGTTTCTGAAAACCCATTTAGTGCCTATGGGTACTTGACCAGATGGTAGTGGGCATAGATTCCAGACCTTTTGTCTTCTAAATTAAAGCAGCTCCTCCTGCATCGATTCAACCCAACTACTATCCTTTAAGGCATCTTCCACCTTCTTGGGTTCCATATGAGATAAGAAGCATGAGTACAAGCAGACATTCCCATGATGAGTTTGCCCTCTTGTTCTCACACCCTCAGAGACATTCTCTATGATGTTCTCAGTTGGATGAGTGTTGTGAATCCTAAGACGAGGAGTCACTTCCAGTTGCAGAGATAAGTCCAGGTTGGACATATTCTGGTCAGGAACTGGATCACTCTTTCCGGCTGTTGTTTCAAAGTCATTCAATGAGGACTGATTGAATGATTGAGAAACATCATCAATGGTTGGATGAGAAGTAGTATTGACAGTTGCCTGTTCCTTCATAATGCTACTTCCTTCAACCTGGTGTTGTGATGGATCACCTGAAGAGCTTTGGGGTTCATCAGGTGATTCACTTGTTGAAGCTTCACTATTCCTGGAGATTGTTACACTATCATATCTATGAATGGTTGAAGCTTGTTGCCTTTCAGCTCTTGGAGAATTTGGAAGAGGTCTGGGAAGCTCAAATAGTTGATCAGCATCAGCATCAGCATCACCTTGAGCACCTGTTCCAGCTGAAACATTCTCACAAGATGGTTTGGAATAGTTTGGAAACAATTCTAAATCAAAGATATAATCAGGTCCATTCCCCCTAACACACGAAGTGTGCTTATTAACAACTATATTGGATGACTCCTCAAATTGTTGATTCTTAATGTTGTATACTCTATAAGCTTTAGAGCTAGAAGAGTATCCAACAAAGATAGCATCATCTGACTTCTCAGCAAACTTTGCTATGTTGTCTTTTGTGTTAAGTATGGTACACCTGCAGCCAAAGGACCTTAGAAAGTCAATGAATGGTGGCCTCTTGTTCCATAACTCATAAGGGGTTTTTCAATGGGGCTTAACTACAAGAACCCTGTTCTGCACATAGCATACAGTGCTAACTGCCTCTGCCCAGAATCTTAGAGGTAGTTTTGAATCAGCTAACATGGTTCGAGCAGCCTCAATAAGTGTCCTGTTCCTCCTCTCAGCAACACCGTTTGTTGAGGAGTTCTGGGAGCACTATATTGTCTGGCAATCCCTTTTGAGTCACAGAATGAGTCAAGAACAAAGTTCTTAAACTCAGTCCCTTGATCACTTCTAATGATCTTAACCTTGTGATCAATTTGATTTTCTATTTTAAGAATAAAAGATTTTAACGTTTCAGCAGTTTCATCTTTACTTCTTAAAAAGAATACCCATGTAAATCTTATAAAATCATCAACAATCACAAGGCAGTATGATTTCCTTCCAATGCTCATTATACTTTTGGGACCAAAGAGATCCATGTGCAGTAAGTGTCATGGAGTTGACACATTTGGATTTATAAGATGACATGTGTTGTTTCCCTTTCAGGCATGCAACACAGTTATCTTTGCAGAAAAATTCATTTTTAGGCAAACCATGTACCAAGTTATTTTTAGCCAATTTATTCATTTTCTTAAAATTTACATGACACATGCGTTTATGCCATAGAGTTGACTCATCACTATTAGCTTTGGAAAGAAAGTATGATACTTCACCCATAGGAGAAGCATTGTTCATATCTAGCTTGTACATATCCCCTTTCCTGGGAGATCTAAGAAGCACCAACTCCGGAGGAATTGTCATCCCTGGTTTGAGGATAATGCACTCATGTTCTGTGAAAAGCATTTGATGCTTTTGGTCACAGAATTGAGAAACACTTAACAGATTGTGTTCAAGCTGTTTGACAAAGTAAACTTTGTCAATGTTTATTCTACCATTGGATATACTTCCTCTGCCAGAAATATATCCTCCGGTCTCACCTCCAAATTGGACAGGCCCTCCATCATAGTTCTGGAATTATTGAAGGAGAGATCTGTTCCCTGTCATGTGCCTGGAGCATCCACTATCTACAATCCAGACATTGTTGTTCTTGTCAAATGGATGTCCCTGCACATAAAATGAGATGGTCAGTTTTGTTTGGAAGGCCAAGCCTTACTGGTCTTGGGCTCTTCCATGGATAATGACATAACTGAACCAAAAGATATGCATTGGGGCTCAATAGAGGTCGTTGAAGAAGAGGTTTGGGCTGCAGCATCTTCCTTGATCTTCCAATCCATCCCTTGGTTGATCTTTGAGGATGAGCTTGTTAAAGCTTTTGCAGCATGGTCTTCTTCCGAAGCTTCTTTCTTTTCAGAAGAAGCCTTCACCACCTTTTCTTCCGAAGTAGTCTTCTTCTGAGAAGGTTTCAAGGGAGCCTTCTTGTTCTTCTGAACCTTAGAAGGTTTGGCTTCCGAAGCCATTTTCCCTTCGGAAGAAGTGCTTCCTTCCGAAAGCAGCTTGGCTTCCGAGACCAACTTTCCCTTTTTCATCATTTGGACCGTTTGAAATGGTCCAAATGAGAAACCTTCCCTGACTCCTTCTTTTCTAACATTATTTGCATAATGTGTGCTTACTGGATTGTAGTAACAATCTTTAGCCATGTGGTTTTGCAGACCACACATTATGCATGCAATGTTAGTCTTTTGGGAATTTGAAGATTGTTGTTTCTTGGATTTCTTTTCTTCATCAGCAACTTTCCCTTTCAACTTCTGATCCTTTAGTAGGACAGGAATGCTGGTACTACACTCCTTTCCTGAATCAGAAGTACCTACTACTTGGAATCCAGCAGAGATGAAGACACCTTTTTGCTTTGGGTCAATCTTCAGTTTGGACTCGGAAACTTTCTTGGCAGTCTTTCTAGCAGCTTTAGCTATGCTTCTTCTTTCCTTAATGGTTAGGATTTGATCTTCACAGGTGGAGATGAGTGTATTTTCCTGTTTCTCCCCTGTGGTGGCCACTATTTTTGCCTCATCCTCTGGTTCTAATAGAGAAGGATCAGCAGTTGGAACCTCTTGCTCTTCAGTACCACATCTAGGTAGTCTGATAGACTCATAAGAGTATGGTGGAGCTATTTCATTGGTTCCCAACCCTTCTTTGTTTTGATAAAACATTTTGGAATGAGAGGATGGTGCAAGAATAGCTTGGAAGTTTTGCTCAGCAATAGCTTGCTTCCTGGCCTGAGCCTCAGCAGTGACAAGCCGGGCTTGTGCTTCAGACAGCTTGGATATCAGATCTTTGATTTGAGTCTTGTAATTGGTTTGTTCATGCTTTAAAAGAGACACAGTTTTCTCTAACTCCTCAATTTTCTTTTGATAGTCAGATTCAGCTCTTTTAAAATCAGATTTTAAGATATTTAATGACTCAACATCAGATCTGATTTCCATATTGTAATCCTTATAAAGTTTAACCTTAGCAATACAAAGATGTTCATATACCTGAGCATCATCTGTTCCGGCCATGAGTGCTTGAGCGGGAGTCACATCCTGTACCATGAAGCTCCAGTCAACTTCTTGAGCTATTGCAGCTGTTTCAGTTGTCTTCTCTTCATGTTTTGAGGTTGAGGGATGTGTGGAGGCCTTTGGGGTTCCCGGGTTGTTCTTAGGAGCCTTGCATTCCCTAGCAAAGTGACCTAGTTGGTTGCAGTTGTAACACTTTGCTTTGCTCTTATCAAACCCAAACTTGCTGTTGACAGGGTTTTGAGGGAATTGCATTCCAGTTCTCTTGAAGAACTTCTTCACTCTGTAGGTTAAGAGAGCCATCTGTTGGAGAATGTCTACATACTCTACATCATCTAGACTGAAGCACTCGAGATCATCAAAGCAATATTGAAAATCACCAGAGTGTCCACTTCCAGAGACAAAGGCACAACTATCCTGAAAGGAGTTGTGTTGAGCCTTTTGAGACCTTGGTGTCTCAGGTAAAGTAATGTAGGGTCCAATATGTGAGTTGTCAGGGTAGCACAGCAACAAATGTTGTGGTTCTGTGATTTCCCTTTCAACCACATGAAGGGCTGAACTCAGTTGATTATTGGAGTTGCCAGAGGAGTTCTGCATATTCATCTCCATCTGGAATGCACTTAGGATGCCATACAACTCTGTGAGAGAAAGAGTTTTAAGGTCCAAAGTTCTCTTGATTACAACACAGTAGTGTGTCCATAGTTTAGGAAGGGAAGACATGAACTTCCTAACTATGTCTCTATTCTCAAGAGGTACTCCAATATCCACCAGAGTATCCACTATCTCAACATATCTGAAGTATTATTGAGTCAAGGTCTCTCCAGCCTTGAAAGTGAAGTTCTCAAACTGCTGCTTTAAGAGATCCTTCTTGTTCTCTTTAGTTTCCTTGGATCCTTCATACATGAGCTTCAGTGCATTCCATAGATTTTTAGCTGTCTTGCACTTCCTGAAGCCTCCGTAGATGGAGTTTGGAAGAGCAGTTTGAAGAGAAGTCATAGCCCTTTGATCAAGCTCTATTCTTTTCCTATCTTCTTCTGAGTAATCATCAACATCTTTTGGAATAAAGCGATTACCAGTAGCAGAAGTAGTGCTTGGTATGAAAGGACCATTAACAATGGAGTCCCACATCCTTGAGTCTTGACACTTGATAAAGCCTTCCATTCTAGTGCACCATGTGTCAAAATCTTCAGGGGTGATAAATGGGGACTTAGTCATGGTACCAGTTTCCATATCAGCTTTTGAGAGAGCGGCCATTTGAGTGAATGGGTTGTAGGGAGGAGTGAAAAACGAGTTGACTTGGATGGTTAGATCACGAAATCAAGAGCCAAAGCTCTGATACCAATTGCAGGATCGGTTTCGGTCACTCAACAAGTGGTTTCTTTCTCTCAAGCTCACCTTGAACAACACTCTGAAAGAGTCCTAAGAAGAGTTGATCATAATATAACAAGTATCCAGTGATAATAAATACAAGAAGTAAATTTTCAAGGTAGTTTTATATATTGATTCTCAACTCAAAGGATTACAAGACTCTTACAAGGCACAATCTCTCTTTCTATTGAGTTACAATGAGAACTATATATAATACTACCTGCAGCCGGATTACTTTGATCCCAGCTGGAAACCTATAACCAAAAAGCCTATACTACAAGACTATAGGTTAAGGTATCTCGGATATATTATCTGAGATTTGGTAGTCAGGACATGTCCCTGACTTACCTTTTGTCACCAACTAAGGTTGGTAACATGTACTATCATAAAAAGATAAATAATAGAATAAAGTATGGTCAACAACATGGCTCTTTGGGAAGAAGCCATGCTGTATCAGAGGTTTGCAGCAGATTGTTTAAGACCATACTTATATCTACTGGTCATAGCAATGTCTTCTGAAGATTAAATTGCTTCAGAAGTATAACTTCTTCCGAAGCCACTTATACTTCGGAAGACTGCTTCTTCCGAGGCTTGAAGTCTTCTTTATCTTCGGAAGTAGACTTTGTCTTCAGCTCTTTCTTCAGACTTTGTCTTCGGAAGTGTTCTTCAGACTTTGTTTTTAGAAGTGTTCTTCAGACTTTGTCTTCAGAAGTGTTCTTCAGACTTTGTCTTCAGCTCTTTCTTCAGACTTTGTCTTCGGGAGATAGTCTTCAGCTGTTGACTTCAGCTGTTGTCTTTAGCTGTTGACTTCAGCTGTTATCATCAGCTGTTGACTTCAGACTTCGGAAGATCCCATACTTAGATTCGTAAGCCTTTGAATGTAGCACCAAAATTGACTATGTGAAGTGGTTTTGGTTGCACCAGCCTTAGAATGACCCAACAGAAGTTAATGCAATGATATAAGAAGCATAAAGAAAGAATGAATGCATGCATTAATGAACAAACGAATGTAAGAAGAGACTTGAAAGCAATGTATGGAGGTTCACACCTAATGAAGGTTGTTAGCTCAACTGTGTCTGGGTTAGCTACCCTGGAAGGATACACACTGGGTCTAATCCTTGTGATTGACCATATGTATGGGATCTTGCCGCTTACCCTGGCACTGGAGTCAGGCCACCGGGCACAATGTATGGGACTCTAATTATAGACTTCGACCCAGTACCATCTTTATGCATGACGATGGGGTATAGCACATGGCACTGATCCGAATGAATTTACCCCGGTACTGTGGTCAGGCCACCAGGCATAATGTATGGGAGTCTATTTTATAGATTGTGGCCCCAGTACCCGCTTTATGTATGACGGTGGGGTATAGCCCGTGGCATTAGCCAGGAGCGTAAGTGATGTGAGTGTGTTGGGATGGTGTTTAATGTGCTGAAATGGTTAATGCTATGTGTATCTGTGTGTTTAAGTGCATGGAATTGATTAACTACGAACGAATGTGCTTTTGTAGGTTAAACGACCAAAGTGGAAGCTTATATGGAGAATTTATATGATGAATGGTGGTTGGATTGGTGTTTATGATGATTAAAGGTGAAAACCAAAAAATATTCATGATATGAGAGTATGTAAACGGGAGCCAAGAGATCAAAAATGAAAGGATGAAGATGTTAAGGGACCTTGCAACGGTGAAATGAACGTAACTTGAGCTAGGGATGGAGTTACGGGGCCCAGTACCAGTCAACGGAAAGCTCTCAGAAAGCTGCACAACAAGAAACTGAAGAAAAAACGTGAAAACAGAAAGGTGTCCAGCGTAGCCTACGGTGGCTAGCGTAGGCTACGGTGGAACCGACGGGAAATCTCATTAAAAGGATGTTTTTAGGGTTATTCAGGGCATCTCTTTTTCCAATTCATCTTCTAACCTTTGGGAACGAATTTTGGGCATTCCAAAGTGCTTCTTTCACCATTCCAATGGATCCATTCAGCGTTACACCATCAATCATGCCTTCCAACATCAGATTCACAAGCATGAGCGGCTAATTCTCTTGTGACTTCTTCCAGACGGATGGTTCTTATAGGTTTCATATTCGTTTCAATTGTTTATGTATTTGATTTGCTTATGTGATGAAAAATGTTTAGCAAATTGATGCTTTAGTTAATAAACATTTTGTCAGTTTTTCAAGTTCTTTCTTTACAATCATGTTTTTGTTGATGACAAAGCTTAGAAACGGATTGGATGACTAAAGAGGGTTAACTTGATACTGATTTATTGGATAATTGGATTATACTAGTATTTGACATGATTAGTTGTATAGGTTTGTTGACAACAACCTATCTTCAATTACTATCTTAACTGATTTCAGAACACTATGTCTATGTGGTGTTTAATAAACAATTGAGTTTTATGTGAAACCTTGAACTTGAAGTCTAGAAGAGGTTACGTTTGTTATAATTGAATTCAATCCATTTAAGTTTCCTTTGTATTTCATTCAAATCACAGCTTCATAATTTACTTTTTTAAATCATTTAGAATATAACTAGAAGCTAAAATTAACCACTGATTCCTTTGTGGATACGATACCTTACTTACCCTAGCTACCTAGGTTAATTAGGTTTTTGAAAGACTAAATGACGGTCTATCAAAATGGCTCCATTGCCGGTTTATTTTATAGACTTCGGCCCCAGTACCCGCTTTATGTATGACGGTGGGGTATGGCCCGTGGCATTGGCCCGGAGCGTAAGGAAGATAAAGATGAATGTACGTAAAGTACGGTAAGGAAGATAATGAATGATAATGATAACGTACGATGATGAATGAACAAAAGTTAATGAACAAAGATGAAGATAATAATAAGATTATCTATTTTTACGTATGATGTATGAGCACATATGAAAGTAAACAATGGTTTTAAATGGAAAGTGAAGTATGTTAAATTATCAAACTAGAACTCACTCAGCAACACTGACTTTTATGTATTTTTCAGTTGGCAGGTGATTGTTGCTAAGGATGGCACAGGGCAGCTACTTGGGATTTTTGGGATGGCATCCATTTATATAACAATGATGTTTTTTGTGATGTAATGCAAATTATAATTTTTTATAACAGTTAACTATATTGTATTATTTTGCAAAAGCGTTCATTAATATATGAAATGGTTTAAAGTAATTTCCGCTGCGATGTTTTAACTAAATGTATGTTTATGCATTTTGTGCAATGATAATCCAACTGTGAGGTGCCCGGGAAGGGGGCCTTACGAGTTAGTATCAGAGCCAAAGTTTAAGTGAAATGGGTAAATATTTTCAAAAGAAACCTAATCTTAAACTAAAAATGGGACAAAGGGAAGGGATGTCAGTCCGAGTAGCTACGTACCGTCAGGTATTTTCTTTAATGATAACCGGTATTACGTGCGCATGTTATGTGGTTTATATGCCTTTAGTAGATTTAGATACTAATGTAGTCAGGATAGGAAATGCTTAGGGTATGAAGAGTAAAGTAAGTGGTTAATCACAACTGGCCACTGTAATTAGGGACTTACTATACTTGACATAAACTGAGCTATTACCTTAAATGACCGTGTTAGTGTTTGAATCTTATAGTGTGTTAGAGGATAGCTGGAGGTAGATATTATAAGGCTTCACGAGGTGGAGTACATGGTGGATGTGGTGCTGGACCACGGGTCACAAGAGGAAGGCTCAAAGTTGAAAAGGTGACCCATGAAGAGCCTGAGACCCCTCATCCAGAGGGTGGTAATGAGAGTGCTAACTTAAGGGCCTCAGTGAAGGAGGCTGTGGTAGAAGAGGTTCACCAAGTCATGCAGACAATCTTACCGTCTGTGGTGACCAAAGTGATTAAAGCTGTTAGAGAAGGAGGGAGGAAGGATAGAAACAAGTCCTCGGGAGGGAGAGAACAACCCGATACCGAGACGGTTATCCCTACTGATGAGGAAGAGGGGGAAGAAGAGCCTGAGCTGGAGGCAGCACGAGGCTGTAATTTGGGGCATTCCAAAGATGCAAGCCCCCTACCTTTGATGGTAATGGGACTGCTGCTGCTGCTCACCGATGGGTGAGGGAGATGGATGTTGTCCTTGAAATTAGCGAGTGCCGAGAGGACTAAAAGGTGAAGTTTGGCACTCATTAGTTTTTGGACTCGGCTCTATGCTGGTGGGACAACATTGTCCAAGCCGAAGGTAGTAGGGCGATTGGTAGAATGAGGTGGAGTGAACTGAAGAAGTTGGTGATCGAGGAGTTCTGTCCTCATTGGGAGTTGGACAAGGTGGAGAGAGAGTTCCTGCAGCTGGAGGCGGGAACCATGACACATCAGCAGTACACTACCAAGTTTAACAAGATAGCATGGCTAGTGCCGGATCAGGTGACACCCTTGTCACGGAAGATCAAGAGATACATTCAGGGCTTACCGGCGGACATCCGCAGGCATATGATCACTACCCGACTGAGCACGTTTAGGTCGGTGGTTGATTTGGCGGGGAGACTGTATGATGAAAGGGAGGTAGTGGTGGCTGAGGTGAGTATGAAAGGTGGTGGTGTCAGGAGCTGGAACGGGAAACGGTTTGGACGGGGTGGTGCTCCGTCAAACAACAAGAGAGCACGGGTGGATGACCGACGTGTGGTCACATCCGGTGTAGGGTCGAAGAGGTGTGGAAAATGTGGAAAGGAGCATACCGGAGAATGTAGGTGGGGATCGAATGTATGCTTCAAGTGTGGGAGGATAGGGCATATAGCAAAGGATTGTCATGTGCCCAGATGCTTTAACTGTGGTGGAGAGGGTCACATGAGTCGGGAATGCAAGAAGCCAAGAACTGAGAGCTCCAGGGAAAAGAAGGTTGACGGGGAACGAAGGGCAGAGAGCATGCGCAAGAGCTTTCACAATGACCCAGGAGGAGGCTAGGACGGACCCCGATGTGGTGTCAGGTACGTTTCTACTAAATCGAACTCTTGCCTCCGTGTTATTTGATTCCGGTGCTAGTAGGAGTTTCATTTCTGCTACCTTTTGTGCTAAGTTGCCCGTTAGGAGTAAATGTATTGATGAAACCTTCGACGTACAAACTGCCATAGGTAAGTCTAACTGGATTTCTGAGATGATAGAAGGCTGTGACATAGAATTAGAAGGTTATAAGTTTCCTGTTAGACCATTCATGATGACCTTAGGTGGTTTCGATGTAGTCCTAGGAATGGATTGGTTGGCAGACTACGAGGCGAACATCGTGTATTGTAAGAAGATGATTAGACTGACAGCACCTGATGGGAGTTTGGTGACAATTTACGGTGATCGAGTTTCCACTATCCCGAAGGTTATTTCGATGGTGGTGGCGGGAAAGTGCATGAGACGTGGATGTAGTGCCTATTTGGCCTATGTGAAGGATATGGATACGTCAACACCACAACCATCCGATGTGCTGGTTGTGTGTGACTTTCTGGATGTGTTTCCAGAAGATTTACCAGGTATGCCACTGGACCGCGAGATCGAGTTTGAAATCGACTTGATACCCGGTGCTCAGCCTGTAGCCAAGGCACCGTATCGGTTGTGTCCGACTGAGATGAAGGAATTGATGGAGCAACTGCAGGAGTTGCTTAATAAGGTGTTTATTAGACCGAGTATCTCTCCTTGGGGTGCTCCGATCTTATTTGTGAAGAAGAAGGACGATAGTATGAGGATGTGTATTGACTACCGGGAATTGAACAAGTTAACGGTGAAGAATCGGTATCCATTACCGAGGATTGATGACTTGTTTGATCAGCTCCAAGGTGCCAGTTGGTTCTCAAGGATAGATTTTCGATCTGGCTACCATCAGTTGAAGGTGAAGGAGCAAGATATTCCTAAAACAACTTTTTGCACGTGTTATGGACACTACGAGTTCCTTGTTATGTCCTTTAGTTTAACAAACGACGCACCAACTGCTTTTATGGACTTGATGAATCGAGTGTGTCGGCCAATGTTGGATAAATCAGTGATTGTGTTTATTGATGATATCCTAATTTACTCGATGAGCAAAGAGGAGCATGCCGGTTATATTCGAGAAGTGTTGGAGACATTGAGAAAGGAGAAGTTGTATGCTAAGTTCTCCAAGTACGCCTTCTGGTTGTGCGAAGTTCAGTTCTTCGGTCACGTGGTAAATCCCGAGGGGATTATGGTAGACCCGACAAAGGTGGAGGCGGTGATGCAATGGAAGTCTCCAAAGATGCCATCCAAGATCCGTAGCTTCTTGGGGTTGGCGGGATATTATCGAAGGTTCATCCAAGACTTCTCCAAGGTAGTTTCTCCGTTGACTAAGCTAACCCGTAAGGATGTGAAGTTTGTATGGGGTCAAGATCAGGAGAAGGCTTTTGAGCAGTTGAAGACAAGGTTGACTCAAGCTCCTGTCTTGTCATTACCAGAAGGAAGTGAGGATTTGGTGGTCTATTTAGATGCTTCTTACTCGGGGTTGGGTTGCGTACAGATGCAGCGAGGAAAGGTTATAGCTTATGCATCCCGACAATTGAAAGTTCATGAGCTCAATTATCCTACTCATGACTTGGAGCTAACAGATGTGGTCTTTGCATTAAAGATTTGGAGGCACTACCTATACGAGACGAGTGCACCATCTTCACTGACCACAAAAGCTTGAAGTAGTTCTTCGAGCAGAAAGATTTGAATATGACGCAGAGGCGATGGTTGGAGCTCATAAAGGATTACGATTGCGAGATGCATTACCATCCGGGCAAGGCCAACGTGGTGGCAGATGCCCTTAGCCAAAAGGAGAGACCCGAACCGATTCGGGTGAAGGCTTATCAGTTGATTATGACCTCTGATATGATGACGCAGGTCAAGGAGTTTCAAGATGAGGTGTTGAAAGATGATCATCTTAGCTTTGAAAGGATGAGAGGTCTAGTCGCAGAGTAGGGTTAAAACACTCTCGGTGTTAGAACCCGATATGGGCGGATGTGGATTCCTCGTTACGGGGATTTACATGGAAAGATCATGGATGAAGCTCACAAGACTCGATACTCTATTCATCCCGGTGCTACTAAAATGTATCAAGACATGAAGAAGGATTATTGGTGGCCGGGTATGAAGTGTGATCTAGCGGAGTATGTGAGTAAGTGCCTTACTTGCTTGCAAGTGAAGGCGGAATATCAGAAGCCGTATAGGAAAATCCAACCTTTGGATATACCCGAGTGGAAGTGGGAACATATCACCATGGACTTTATCATGAAGTTACCGCGTACCGCGAGAGGGTATGATGCCATATAGGTGATAGTTGTTCGTTTGACGAAGAGTGCCCACTTCCTACCGATCCGAGAGACATATTCCTCTGAGAGACTCGCGGATCTATTCATCAAGGAGATTGTGAGTCGTCATGGTGTACCGTGTCTATAGTGTCGGATCATGACACTCGGTTTACATCCAAGTTTTGGAAGAGATTTCATGATACGATGGGGGCGTGGTTGCATATCAACACAGCTTATCATCCCCAAACGGACGGTCAATTGGAGAGGACTACTCAGACGCTTGAAGATATGCTTCGGGTATGCATCATTGAATTTGGAGGAAGTTGGGATGACCACCTACCGTTAGTCGAGTTCTCATATAACAACAGTTACCATGCTAGTATTGGTATGCCCCTTTATGAGATGCTATACGGTAGGAGATGTAGGACACCCGTTTGTTAGGGTGATATTGGTCAGAAAGAGTTGGGGAGCATAGAAGTGATTGAGGCTACGATTGAGAAGCTGGTAAAGATCAAAGCCTTTATGAAGGCAGCTAAGGATAAGTAAAATTCGTACGCTGACAAGAGACGTAGATCGATTGAGTTCAAGGTGGGTGATAGAGTTATGCTGAAAGTCTTACCCTGGAAGGGCATCATTCGGTTTAGGAAGTGGGGAAAGTTAAGCCCGAGGTATATAAGGCCTTTCCAAATTATTGCTTGAGTAGGAGAGGTGGCCTATAGGTTGGAGTTGCCTAGTGAGTTAAGTGGAATTCATCCGACATTCCATGTATCTCACTTAAGAAAGTGCTTAGCCGACGAAGATATGATCTTACCACTAGAAGACATTGAAGTGGATGAACGACTCAATTATGTAGAGCAACCAGTGGCAATCATCGATCGCAAGGAGAAGAGGCTAAGGAATAAAGTGGTTCCACTTGTGCGAGTACAGTGGAAGCACAGGAAGGGATCTGAGTCTACATGGGAGACTAAAGAGGAGATGAGACAGCATTACCCACACCTATTTGAGGAATAACAGGTTTCGAGGATGAAACCTAAATAAGGGGGTGGATTTGTAACGCCCGGAATAAAGTCGAAACGAGCCAATTAATAATAATGGGCTTAGCCGGGATTATTTAAAGAAAATACGCGGGAAATGGAGTATGGACCGAGTACACCTCGCGGGTTATGTGTTCGATGAGTTTAAGGTCCCGGGAATGGCCGATATATATATATAAACGAATCAGCCAAAGCAACTTTTATTTGCACTTAACACCCAAGTTCTAGAGAGAGAGTGTGTAGAGGGAGAAAGTGGAGAGAAAGTGGTGATTCAAGGCTCGGTTGATCAAGAGATTGAAGATCGGTGTTCGTGGGCATCTAAACTACAAGAAAAGACCAAGAATCTAGGCAAGACACATCGTTTAATCATTCCTTTTGATATAAACCCGGATTCTAGTTTTTGGGGTTTTTGAAAGTGCCAAAGAATCGTCCAAAACTCATGTTTTTGTCTAAGAAAACTTGTAAAAAGCTTAGATATAGCTTCATGGATGATAAACCAAGGTTTTGGGTGTAAAAGATTGAAGTTTTGGGTTAAAAATGGGCTGGTTCGTAATTTCAACCGTTCTACGAAATGGGTGTTCATCCAGCGAAACTATGTAATCGTCCGGTGAAACTATTGGTCATTCTACGAAACTATAGTTTCGCAGGTAGATTTCTAGACTTGAATTTCCAACAAAAGTTGGGTGAGGCAGCGAAACTGCTGGCGAAACTAGCAGCAAAACTGCTGGCGAAACTAGCAGCGAAACTGATGGCGAAACTAACAGCGAAACTGCTGGCGAAACTAGCAGCAAAACTGCTGATCTTGCAGCGAAACTAGCAGTGAAATTAGGCAGAAATTAACTCCATTGAGTGTTAACTTATCTTCCGGCTGTGTAGTGCGATCCTTGCTTAAAAAGCTTGACTGAGAAGCTACTCACTGAGTCCAGGTGAGTTCTAGGTCCCCTATTTTAAAGGTTTTAAACTTGTTTGGGACTGGAAATGCATACTAAATTTACAATTTAAATGACCGAGATTTTAAGAGGTTTTAACAGGAAGATTGATTTTTCAAGAACAAAATATGCTATACGAATGTGTTAAAATAAACATTTTACGCGCTGACCTAGCAGGCCGGCCCCAGCCAGGGGCGTTGCCCCTTGGACCCACTAGGGGCTGCTGCCCCTAGGACCCCACTGTCAGGGTCTGCCGCCCCCGAACCCCCGCTGTCCCACGGAGCATCAGTTATGTTCTATGATAACTTGTTAGGTATGTGTATGTGTATGGGAATGGATGATGCATGATGTTTATGATGATGTGTGATGATGTTATGCTTATGTATGATATGTTTCTTATGCTCCTTATTATGAATTATTCCGTGACCTACGTATTATGAGTATGAGATGAACGTGAAGTATTATGTAACGTAAAGCGGAAGTTAATGTAATGATATGAGAAGCATAAAGAAATAATGAATGAATGCATGCATTAATGAACGAACGAATGTAAGAAAAGTCTTGCAAGCAATGTATGGAGGTTCACACCCAATGAAGGGTGTTAGCTCAACTGTGTGTGGGTTAGCTGCCCCGGAAGGATACACACTGGGGTCTAATTCTTATGATTGACAATACGTATGGGATCTTGCCGCTTACCCCGGTACTGTAGTCAGGCCACCGGGTACAATGTATGGGAGTCTAATTATAGACTTCGACCCAGTACCCTCTTTATGCATGATGGTGGGGTATAGCACATGGAATTGATCCGAATGAATTTACCCCGGTACTATGGTCAGGCCACCGGGCACAATGTATGGGAGTCTATTTTATAGACTTCGGCCCCAGTATCCGCTTTATGTATGACGGTGGGGTATAGCCCGTGGCATTGGCCTAGAGCGTAAGGAAGATAAAGATGAATGTACTTAAAGTACGGTAAGGAAGACAACGAATGATAATGATAACGTACGATGATGAATGAACGAAAGTTAATGAACGATGATGAAGATAATAATAAGATTATCTATTTGTACGTATGATGTATGAGCACATATGAAAGTAAAGAATGGTTTTAAATGGAAAGTGAAGTATTTTAAATTATAAAAGTAGAACTCGCTCAGCAATGCTGACGTTTATGTATTTTCCAGTTGGTAGGTGATTGTTGCTGAGGATGGCATGGGGCAGCTAATTGGGATTTTTGGGATGGCATCCATTTGTATAACAATGATGTTTTTATGATGTAATACAAATTATAATATTTTGTAACAGTTAACTACATTGTTTTATTTTGCAAAAGCGTTCGTTAATATATGAAATGGTTTAAAGTAATTTCCGCTGCGATGTTTTAATTAAATGTATGTTTATGCATTTTGTGCAATGATAGTCCAACTGTGAGGTGCCCGGGAAGGGGGCCTTACAATTACAAAAAAATATAGCTTAATATAAAACACTACATATAAGTAACTTATGTGTTTGTCCAAGAATGACTCATCCTGACCCATTTTTATATTTGTTATTACCCATCTTGACCACTAAGACCTATTAAAAACTACTTTTGCTCAAACTAACCCAATGTGTTAGAATTAGCACCCATAATGACTGAAAATATAATAAGTGGGTTTGTTTTATCATGTCTACCCATATCCATATAAATAATGTCCAAATTAGTCCAACTAAAAACAAATGGGTTAGGATTGTCGCCTCTTATCGTTACTAGTTCATACAAACATGCATCTTTTCATACAAAAATTCAATATTTGTAAATATAAACCTTCAAATATGATGATTCTTTCATACCATAATAAATAGATACGCATCAAATTTCTATCATTAAAAAAGAATACTAACCTCATTATTTCTCCCAGGTGGATTACTACTGGACATTGATGGTGTACCGGTCAACACAACATACGGGTCACTAGTGTTGTCACAGTTTCGTACAATCTACCTTTTTTCTTTCCCCACTAGTTTCTGATAACATTTCCACATTAAGTTCAGGATATAAGGTATCGTTCTCTCCGTATCTCTCAACAACACACTCCTTATATTTATTCTCTGATAGTAAAAAATAGTACATAAACAATTTATGCTTTACATATATAAATAAGTACAAACATTTAAAGTTTACAAATGTTTAGAATTAATACAAAAAACACACTCATACATGCTTTTAAGTCATATGTTGTGTTTATCACTCGATAACAAAATAATTAAGGATAGTGCATTGACTTCAAAAGATCCACTAAGTTTTAGATGCAATAGTACATATGGGTTAATATAATATGGTTAAATAAACAATATAATCTAAAGTTTTAACCATACTATATTACAAGCTAGAATTCTAGTTTAATATGGTACTACAACTTGATTGTAAGATCTTGTTTTTATAAACCCAAAAATACTATGTTTGTATGATGAAAAAAATGCATTGTTGCTCCTCTTATAAAGTGGATATAAAAGAAACAAGACATATAATTCTTAATTTAACCTAGCTTTCAAGAAAGAATTGAATTCTATTAAATATTTTATAAAAAACTTCATTTTCTTAAATAAAAATATATATGTATTATTTTTAATAGTATTTTTTAATTAAAAATGTCATTTTTTTCTAAATATTTATACTTTAGTAACAAAATATATATACAAAGTAAAAGAGACTTACTATAGTTTCACCCGCCCTCGAGTCAACCCAATTCACATTATGCTCGTGAGTATTTTCTTTCACATCACCGGCTTCTCCTAAATTATCTCCCACAAAACCATCATTACCCGCCAATTTGTCTAAGGGTCTCGACCCTTTGCTTGCATGTCTTTGCATCCAGAATTTATCAAGCATAGCACGTCACTTCAATGTCTTATTCTAAAAATTTTATCTTCAAATTAGAAAGAAAATATTATTATTAAAGAAACATATATAGAACTTTAACCATACCTAGAAAATAATTGATCAATATATAGTATATAAATTTATCAAGATAAACAAAGTAACAACATATATAACATCATGACAGGGAAACTAAGTATTAATAAAAAATAAAAAGACAATTTATCAATGTCCTATATATATATATATATATATATATATATATATATTAATTTTAGCCTTTTTTCTTTTACCAAAAAGGATTTATTTTGCTTGGAAAAGGAGTTATTTTTATTGTATATTTGCGTCATCCAAGCATGAGAAGTGAAATAGTATGTATCAAAATATGTCATTCTTACCAAATTTTTCCTGACTGCGATAAAACTTTTCGACCCGAGCGTATGTTGACATTCTGTTGCTTTCTTTCTATTTTCACTATTTATAGAAGATTTGAATTTTCATGAATCAGTATTTCATATCTCAACTAGTGCTATCCAAACCTCTTGACTAATCTAGATTGACTTAAATAGAAGAATGACACTCAAATCATTCCCAATTTCGATACTCTATTTGACCGCAATGTACTTGGCTTTATTACGAGCCCTCTTAAACAAATCAGGAAACTTTCTCTTTATGCATTTTTCCTAGCGAGATCGAACTAAAGGCTTCCACTCATCCTCCCATTGATAGTATTTTTGTATGAAAAAAACACTTATTAATTATGTATGTATTCTTTATCAACTTATCAGCATTGTTATATGGCATTATCAAAAATAACGTTTTGATAGCAAATCCGTAGGAAATACCTGTTCCTGTAATAGTGAGGGACCAATCGTGTTACGAGTTGACAAAAAATAAGGACCAAACCTGTAATTTCTTAAAAGTTGGGACCAATGTTGTAATATGGGTAAAGCACAAGGACCAATCATGTAATTAACTCTTATATTACCCTATATGTTTTAAAAGATGTTTAAATGAACAGTAAATGAACAGTGGTATCTTCCTGGTTTATTTATTTACTTTATTTTCTTCTCTTATGCTCATTCTTATCTTCAGCTTCTATTTGCAGGTATTTTTTCACCTCTGATCCTCCTACATCTTTTGTGCTTGCTCTGTTTTTGGATGTTATCGTGATGTTTGTGGCCATCAACTCACATGAATAAAACACATAGAAACCCTTTTTCGGTTCTTCTCGGTCGGTTCTTCTCGGTCCAAACGAGGGTTTTCCTGGTCTTCCCAGTCGTTCGTCACTTTCTCTGTTTTTGGATGCTATCATGATGTTTGTGGCCATCGACTCACATGAATAAATCACATAGAAACCCGACTCACATGAATAAATCACATAGAAACCCTTTTTGGTTCTTCTCGGTCCAAACGAGGGTTTTGCTGGTCTTCCCAGTCGTTCGTGACTGGCATTGCCTAACAGCAACACGACTGCCATCAGAAGGTTTCATGTGTTGCCGGGAGCCACCGTCGGTGGCCAACTCCCATGACTGCGCTTGAAGCCCACGGTGACAAGCGAGAGACTGGGGTTTGGTGATCGAGTTCAGTTTTATCTGTTTGATCGATTTCATGTGGATTTACTAATCAATTCAGTACCATTTCAAATTGGGGGAACATAGTTTTTTTTCCAATTTGATAGCTTATTATTATTTCAGATCGCTTCTAATGTCTGCTCATTCAGATTAATATGTATCTGTTAGTAAGCACTTTGCATTATTATGTTTTTGGTATACATTATAAAAGAATGAATCCATGATAATAATGAGCCATAAGGCCCGTGACTAAACACTCGCTGAGGCACCTCATTTTCTTGGTTTAAGTTGATATCATTGGATTACATGACTAAATTGTTGTATGTTTTTTCATCAGAGATGAATATGTAGTATAGGTTAGCAGGTTGCCAGGTTGTGTGGTTGCAATTAATTTAAGATGATCTGATTGTGGGGTATCTTTTTGATAATGAAAAGGTAACCCAAGCTGCAGTCAAGAGCAATTGTTGTTGCATAGCATCTCATGGTTTCCCGTTGTACCGACAAATATGAGCGTATGTGTAAGATAAAATTGAGAATATTTGTGAGACGAGAGTTACCAGAGAGTGTGAAGAAGATGAACGCAGATGAGAATGCACGGAGATGACGGGCGAGAGGGTTGGGGGTTCAATTTGGATATTTATTCTTCGAACCAAACTTATTATTATTTGTCTTTTTTAAACCAAGGCATTTACATTTGTTATTGGGGTTTCGATTTGGTAAAAGAAAATAATAGGTGGTATTGGATAGTTTTGGATAGGTTATGTAGTTGCAGGTGTAGTGTTTGAGAAAATGTGTAGGAAAAGTTGACT
This sequence comes from Flaveria linearis, assembly GCA_024085815.1. Lineage (NCBI taxonomy): Eukaryota > Viridiplantae > Streptophyta > Magnoliopsida > Asterales > Asteraceae > Flaveria > Flaveria linearis. Next base: position 59,032,232 of record CM044014.1, on the reverse strand, counting down.
TGAAGGTAGAATGGAATTGAGTGAGTGTTTGTCTAAATGTGAAACTTAATGCTTCAGTTTTAATACATCCGGATTGTTAGTGCTATATAGTTGGGTTGACAGTAAGGTCTCATCATTTTGGAGATCTTTGAATCTTAATTCTGTATAGGTGTTGTATTAATATAGGGTAATTAGAAGTTGGATTTTGAAAGCTGATTTGTGTGGTATTATCTAGCGTTTGTGATCGCGTTTTATCAGTATTGTGTCGTGCTTTTGTTTGCTGGGTTGATATATCACCTATTAAAAAGAGAAAGAAGTTATTTGAGGTGTTAATGATGATAGAATGGTACTGTCAATTGGTTAAAAAGGATACCAGAGTCTTATTTACTGTTTATTGGTTGTGTTCTTATGCTTATTAAAGTAAAGGGGCACCGATGTGAATTTCTTTCAAAAATAGCAACAATACCACTTGCATTATTCGATTAGATGTTATAATGTAGAAAAAGCTCTACCACTGAAACTTGATGTTTTAGGTTTTGTATCCTGTTTTTTGTTGATGTATTATTGTCTTTTATGCTGATTAATGTTTTGTTGCCTTCGGTTTTTGCAGGGTACGAGGATTGCTGTTTTGCATACGTGTTAGCCTATGCTATATGCAGGTATGATTTGCTACCTTTATGTTGTTTTTCATAGGTGATAAAACAATTATATGAGAAGAGTTGGCATTTGTAATTAAAAGATATGATTTGTTTTCCAACATGTTCAACTGGTGACCAGATTGTTTGTGGGTTTTTGTCTAAAGTATATAGGGTATATATGTGTGGATATTTTTCCCATGCTTGTAGGGCAGGTATGTTTGATCTAATTGTTGTACTATCCTTCTAGAACTCGCGCCAGAAACGCAGGCGTCTGAATGTTATGGGTTCAGATGCCACATCATCCTCCAATCAACCTTTACAGGCGTCATGTCAGACGTTACGCCAGTTGTCTCATTGCTCTTCCTTATTACAATCTTCTGCCGGTGTTGCCACATCCTCCAATGCGAATTTTTCAAGCCCTGCTGGAGCCACCAGTACATCCTATGAGTCTAATGTTTTTTGTGGAAATTCCCTCATCTCTCCTTAGTATGCGGATTTAGGAAGCTGTGATGAGGTTTGTGAGTTCTGCGGAGCTCTTTTTTGGCACGCTGAGCGATTCACTTCTTTTCCTGCTACACGTAGGCCTCGATATCACAAGTGTTGTAAAGGTGGAAGAGTGGTGTTGCCTTTCCCACTTCAACCTCCTGAATTGTTAAAGAATTTGTTTCATGATTCGAATTTTCTACCTAACATCCGTGTATACAATTCGATGTTTGCAATGACCTCTTTTGGTGCAATTGTTGATCACTTAGTAAGCCAGGCGGGTGGTCCTTATGTGTTTAAGGTTGTTGGACAAGTATGCCATTGGATTGGTTCTGTGTGTCCGCCACCTGGTCATCAGCCAAGATTTCTACAAATGTATATTTATGACACGCAAAATGAAATTGCAAATAGATTACGCCTTTTACTGGGGAGAACTCCTCATGCCTGTCTTTTGACATTGTGTTTGCTTTAACGGCTATGTTTGATGAGGTTAACGCATATGTCCGCCTATTCCATACTGCAAGGGACCTTTGCCAGCAGCAGCGTGTTCCAGAATTCAACATCAGGCTTCACAGTAGGGCTGGGGATCGAAGGTATGATAACCCTTCCGTTAATACAGTGGGTGCAATCGTGTGTGACAGTAGTGTAGGATCAGAGGATTTTGATGTTATTGTGCGTGGTAAAGATAGTGTCCCACATAGGGTTAGCAAGCTCCACCCATCTTACATGCCATTGCAATACCCTCTTCTATTCCCTTACGTAGAACAGGGTTGGTCCCCAGAATTACGTGTTTCATCTGCCCAGTCGTCTGATGATCGTAGTCTCACACCGTTGATGTTCTACAGTTATCAACTTCATGATCGCCGGGGGGTGTACAATCATTTGCTCCACGCCGGCAGGTTGTTCCAGCAATATATTGTGGACGCTTATATTTGTGTTGAACATTGCCGTCTGGAGTATATACGAAAAAATCAGGATGAATTTAGATCTGAGCTTTTGGAAGGTGTGTATGATGCTATAGCCCGCAGTGATACTGAAGGCCATTCTGTTGGAAAAAGGGTTGTGTTGCCATCATCATTTACCGGAGGTCCTAGGTATATGTATAAACACTATCAAGATGCGTTAGCTCTTTGTCGAGTATTCGGGAATCCTCAATACTTCATAACTTTCACATGTAATGTGAAATGGCCTGAGATTACAAGAGAATTAAATTCAGCTGGCATGTCTTCTGCTCAGGATAGGCCTGACATAATAGCTCGGGTGTTTGAATTGAAAGTTCGTGCTTTCATCAGATATCTAAAGACCTCGAGGATATTTGGGGATGTTACTGCCGGTAAGCTAAATTTTGTTTGCTGTATATAGATCATTTTGTCCTCTTATCTTATTCCATCCTTCTGTTCTAATTTTGTCTTCCTTGATTTGTTTAGAACTTTACACAATCGAATTCTAGAAGAAAGGTCTTCCACATTGCCACACTTTGTTATGGATCTCTGAGGATATTAAGATACATACACCCAAGGAAGTGGATCGTTATATCAACGCTGAGTTGCCAGATCCACTGACAGAACCGGTTTCGTATCGCATTGTCACCAACAATATGCTTCATGGCCCATGTGGAGTTGCCAGACACACATCTCCGTGCATGAGAGATGGTAAATGCACAAAGTTTTTCCCTAAATCTTATGAACAAAAAACGTATTTTGATAGCGGTGGGTATGTGCATTACAAAAGATCACGGGATTCACAGCCTTTTTCAAAGCGAGGTATTCCTCTTGATAATGGTTATGTCGTTCCGTACAATGCAAGCCTTTTATTGCATTTTGATGCAATATAAATGTTGAGTATTGTGGATGGAGTATGCTCATTAAATATCTGTTCAAATACATCTCAAAAGGGGCTGATAGAATACGGTTTGCAATAACCACGGATACAAACACAATAGATGCTCAATCAACTCCAGACTCGCAAATTGTTGATGAAGTCTCTAATTACCTTGATGGAAGATTTATTTGTCCGCATGAAGCTTCGTGGAGGATTCTGTCATTTCCAATACATCATAGAAATCCACCTGTTCAAATTTTGTGTAACACCCGGAAGTTTGACTTTTGGTAGGCTATGCGACTGAGCCTCAGTCGCCTGTGATTTATGCGACTGGAGGTCAACCGCATGGCTATTCGGCCGATTGAAGCTCAACCGCACGATTGGAGTTCAACCGTCCGAATGAAGTATGAGCCGCATGGAACACGTGCGATTGGGGTCCAATCGCATAGTGTTGATGCGACTGAAGGTCCAGTCGCCCCTGGACCAGATGCGAATGAGCTACGGGTATAAAAGGGGAGTAGCTCCATTCTCCTTCCCAAATTTCAGTCGGGAAAGGAGCAGAGGGCGACAGAGAGCAGAGAAGAAAAGAGGGAAAGTGCTGCCGAGTTCAAGATCTGTCGAGAAGCTAGCCAAATCGAAGCTCATCAACTTCTACCTGTTAATGTGAGTTCTAGGACCCCTCATTTACATGTTTTCTAACGATTTTGGAGCTGGAATCACATATAAACCCTATTTTTGAAATGGTGTAAGTTTGACCCATTTGGGTAAATCTTGAGTAATGTGCTTATGGTATGAAGTAGGACTTGTATATGCTTGTATGATGTCCTAGTATGAATCCCTGAGGCTAGGGAGGGTCGATTTGGGCTAAAAACAGGTTTAAGACGAGTTTGGGTGCGGGAGTTCGCGACTGCAGTGTATGAAGAACTCCAGTCGCTGCCCAGTTAGGGTTATGCGACTGAAGGGCCATTCGGCCGAATGAGTGTTAGTTGATGTCCAATCGCCCGACTGAGGCTCAGACGCCCGATTGAGCCTCAATCGCACGATAGGTGATGCGACTGAGGGTTTCGGTCGCATAAGTTCAATCGCAGAGTAGTTCAGTCGTACGGTTAAGAGTTAGTCGCATATAGCCCAGTCGCATAGTGTCTAGTCGTACGGAAGGAAGTTCAATCGCCCGTTTGAGTACCCATTCGCATGATAGCCCAATCGCATGGCCCAGTCGCATGGAGGACATGCGACTGGTAATAGTTCAGTCGCCCGAACAGGGCTGATGTGAGTGAATGTAGAAGTGTATGTATGATGTATGTATGTTAGTATGATGTTGCCATGATAGATGATGAATACTGATGATATGTAAGTATTTATGTTCCTTATGTATATGTGTCTTATCTTTTTAATAACTTTACGTGAATGAATGAAAGAATGAAAAGAATGTATTAAGAACGTAAAGTGAAAGATAAGTAAAGAAGGGACATGATGAACGAATGCATGCATTAACGAATGAATGAATGAATGTAAGTAAGGCTTGCAAGCAAATGAAAGGAGGTGCACACCCCTGGCAGGTGTTAGCTCAACGGTGTGCGGGTTAGCTACCCCGAAGGATGCACATCGGGGTCAGTCTTTGTGATTGACCAGAAGTATGTATGGGATCCTTGCCGCTTGCCCTAGGTGACTGGATCAGCATTAGTGCACAACGTTCGTGATTGATCATCACAGGTCCAGCACCCGCATTTGTGCACAATGTTCGGGGTATAGCATATGGCATTGATCCAGAAGTAAAGTGAAAAGATGAGTGGTGCATGTACCTACCCCAGGTGACTGGATCAGCATTTGTGCACAACGTTCGTGGCTAACCACCACAGGTCCAGCACTAGTAGTATGTATGATGAAAGGGGGTATCGTACATGTCACCGAATGTAATGAATGTTCGAACGAAAGTAATGAAAGTATGAATGAATGTAATGAATGTTCGAACGTAAGTAATGAAGTATGAATGAAAGTAAAGTACGTACGAAAGTATGTAAAGTATGTATGTATGAAAGTAACGAGAATGATGAAGTGTACACGAATGAAAGTAAGTAATGAATGATGAGATAATAATAATATTATCTACGTGTACGTATGATGTGTGAACACATGTATGGAAGAACAGTTAATGAGAATGAAAGTATGTTTTATTATAAAACTAGAACTCACTCAACAACGCTGACTTTTTATGTGTTTCCAGTTGGCAGGTAGTGTTGCTGAGGATGGCACGAGGCGACTACTCAGCTCTTTTGGGATGGCATTCACTTTTTGATTATGCAGCCACATCATGTGTTGTGGGCCCGTAATGCGCGCAACACATCATGTTGCATGCAAGTGGAAGATTTCTTGATAATCCTGATAAACAGGATTATTTAAGAAATCTTCTTTATGAAGAAAAATATATTTTTGAACTTAATATCTTCTTTACGAAGAAGATTATATTTTCTATTTATTATTTTCTTTCGGTAGAGGTCGCTGTATGACCCTATGATTGCTGAGGAATATGCATCAGCAGCAATCATAGTATAGATAGGCAATGTAAAGAAAGCTTGTATTTTGTAATCAAGACAATGATGTAAAAGCTTTTATGATGAAATGAGAATGCATATTTTATTAATTCCGCTGCGTATTTTATGATCATGTATTAAATTTATGTTTTACGTGTGATGATGACCAACAGTAGGGTGCCCGGTGAGCGGGGCCTTACATTTTGGCTGTTCACCTTGAAGGCAAACAAAATCTAACCTTTAGGCAATCACAAAGACTTCATGATGTAGTCAGCAATGCAAATATAGGAAAAACTACATTAACTGAATGGCTTGCAAATAACTACACTGAATCGCATGCACAAACTGTGTTATCTAACTCTGGAACAGACCTTCGCTACCTAGATTATTTAACCAGGTATAGATGGGATTTACCAACAAAATCATGGGTTCGTAGAAGATCCAAAAGGATGCCGGCGGTTGGTAGACTTACATACATTCATCCTTCATGCGGTGAATTGTTTTATTTAAGAATGTTGTTGGGTTATCAAAAAGGCTGTTGTACATTTGCTGATATCAGAACTGTTTCTGGAGACGTTTTACCAACATTTAGAGCAGCATGTGAGAGGTTGGGCTTGATTGGAGATGATAAAGAATGGTCTACTACAATTGCAGAGGCGGCAGAATGGGCAACAGCTGCAGAGATACGATCACTTTTTGTAAACATTCTATTATATTGCGATGTATGTAACCCAGTAACTCTATGGGAAGAAAAATGAAAAAAGATGGGGGAGGACTTCATGTACAGGACTGATCGTGCAATATCTGACTCATCATGTGTCGTAGATGTTGGAGACCTCAAACAATATATCTTGTATGAGCTTGAATTGCTTTTGAATTCAAATGCTACACCACGGTCGTTAGCTGATTTTGGTCTGCCTATTCCAGCTTTATCCACAGTTTCAAAGCTTAGGAATGTGTTGTTGCTTGAAGAAAAAAGTTATGACAGAGAGTCATTGCATGCTGAGCATATGTCCTTAAGGGCTACTCTTCAAACTGAACAGAAAGAAATCTATGATATAGTTGTTGATTCATTCAGCGATTCTACTCAGACATTATTATTTGTGTACGGTCACGGCGGATCTGGTAAGACATACCTTTGGAAAACTCTAATAGCAGCATTTAGATCTACAGGTCAAGTTGTTTTAGCAGTTGCTGCATCAGGGATAGCTTCCCTGCTGCTTCCATCGGGCCGAACTGCGCACTCAAGATTCAAGATTTCGCTAGAATTAACTGATGAATCTGTCTGCCATGTAAAAAAAACACAAACCTATCATCACTTCTGTTGGAAACAAGTCTTATAATATGGGATGAGGCCCCTATGAGTGATCGTAGATGCTTTGAATGCCTAGACAAAACATTAAGAGATTTAACAGGCAATGCTGGTTGTCCATTTGGAGGAAAATCAGTTTTGTTAGGAGGCGATTTTAGACAAACGCTACCTGTGCGGCCAAAATCCACAAAAGCAGATGTCATTGCATCTTGTCTTCCAAGATCGTATTTGTGGAAACATTTTACCGTCTATAAACTTCATGTTAACCTCAGAGTTGCAACCTCCTCTTCTGAAATAGCGACAACTTCACAGATTCAATCATTTTCTAATTGGCTGTTAAAAATAGGGGATCGCAAAGAGGGTTTTCCAGTAAAAGCTGGCCTGAATGATGTTAGAGTTATTGATATTCCACCACAAATGCTTATCAAAGACAGCGAGAATGCTTTGTTTGAGTTGATCAATTTCGTATATGATAAAGAGCATCTCCTAAATCCGAATGCTAATTCTATTGCAGAACGTGCTATCATCTGTCCCAAAAATGAAACTGTAGATGAAATAAATGATATTATACATAGTTTGTCTTCAGGCGAATGCCGTTCCTATCTAAGCACAGATTCTATGGTTCCACATTCAAGAGATGGAGGAGATATCGATGCCATGTATCCTGTTGAATATCTTAATGTACTCAACTTTAGCGGTATCCCAAAACATTGTTTAAAATTGAAAAAGAATTCCCCTATTATGTTGATACGTAATATAGATCAGAAAAATGGCATGTGTAATGGCACCAGATTATTAGTTTCACAACTGTTACCACGTGTTATTGTGGCACATGTAATAACAGGCACATCTATTGGTCATAGAGTCTACATACCAAGAATTAACTTTGTTCATAACGCAAAGGATCTTCCTTTTGTATTTACAAGACGACAATTCCCAGTAAAAACATGCTATGCTATGACAATTAACAAAAGCCAAGGGCAATCTCTAAAAAAATTGGAGTCTATTTACCAAAGCCAATTTTCAGCCACGGCCAACTATATGTTGCATTGTCAAGAGCCACTTCCCCAAATTCAATAAAAACACTAACAAAAAAAAGTGTTGAAAATTCCGACAATAAAACATTAAATATTGTATATACCGAATTGCTAAATGAACTTGATACTGGCCAGGTTAACCTTCTTTTTAGATATATTTATTAGAAAAATATATAGATACTTTATTTGTATATTGCCAGATTAGACGCTGCTTTGAATACCTACATTGATATCAGCGTACGCCTTTTTAAAACAGGTACATGATGGAAGAGACAGACATATCAGCTCTCAGACCAGGAGGACCAGTTCCTGACATTGAAGTGCGAGTTGTTCGTTGTTGGAAACCAGCATTCCGTGACAATGAAACATGCTATATATTTGTAGATAAACAGGTTTTCCTACATCCACCATTTTTTACATAAATCAGTAAGGTTAGAATACATGTCTGTCATAACACATAACAACTCATTTTCATGTTGATATTTGCATATGTAACAAGAACAATAGGAAACCTGTACATCTACATGTAAATATTGTTAGGTAAGGCCTTTATGAATGATAATATTGTTGCCTATACATGTAATATTGTTATAATTAAGAAATGATAATATTGTTAAGCAGCCGACATGTATACTATTAGAACCCATGTAATCAAAGTTTTTTTTCCACAGGGAATTGGCATACAGGCTTTAGCAAAAGGAGCAGATCAACGATCAGTAGCTTCAAAGCTCCACATACTTCGATGTTACAAAGTTCAGGGATATGCATGTACTGACCCAGACAAGTATACGTCAACATTATCTCATCCAGCATATATGCGTATCGGGACTGCAACTGTGTTTACACCAATAGCCGATACACATGAATTACCATATGACTACTTTGAGTTTGCCTTATGAGAGAGTTGAACAAATTCAACAACATATGAGAGATAACCCACAGAGAGAAAACATGGATGTCATAGGTAAAAATAATATCCAACTTACTAGCTCAAATTTCTTTGTATGCATATGCATTAAACTGTCACCTCTCTCAATGCAGACTACATAGGAATTCTACAACAAATGCAAGATTGCTGTAACAAGGATGGAAGACCATACGTGACTATGAAGTTGAAAGACTGCAGGTAAAATATCTAAAAAATTTTGCTATTATCTTTAAATGTATGCAGAAAGGCTGAGTACATAAAATGATCTTCCATGTATATCACACATGCTGCTCTTGCAGGAACAAAGATATCAGCGTTACGCTTTGGGAAGAAATAGCAACATCCCCTGACAGATTTCCAAGAATGTCAATAGAAACATCTGTAAAACCCGTGATTGTTGCTTTAACCGCAATGAAAGTGACAGACTTCATGGGTATGCAACTCTTACTTTTATATTATACTTGACCTCATCTAACATATGTGTCTCAGTACCCTTTAATATAAACCAAATGAAAACAGATGTAAAAAAATAGGTAAATTAGATGTGAATGTTTTCTAATAGTTTCATTAATGTTTTTTAGGTATGTGTGTGCGCTAAACAGATTGAACATATCAATGAATTTATAGAACTAACAGCAACTAATACATGCCACCTAAATGCCTAATATTTATTGCAAAAACAGGTAAATTACGTCTTCAGTCAACAAGCGCAACACATGTATATCTCAGCCCGTCTTCCGTGGAAACAAGCCTGCTACTAGACCTGTAAGAATCATCCACACTTTTCCCATTGTATGAGCTGGAAAAATTCTAAACATTCGCGAAACAGGTTTCAAACGCAGGAAACACAGGCAGAAGATCCAACTTCCAATACACCTATTGGCACCGAGACACAACTTGGGATGAACAGCAACGTAACCATATCTGAACTTATGGTGAAAAACACAGATGAACTTTCGGTATGAATCAACCTGTAAAATTCAGAAAAAAACTACTCCATTAAAACAACGATACACCTATTAAAATAACATGCTCATTAACTCTCAAATGCAGGGACAAATATTCATCTTGAACGCAGCAGTAATAGACTTACCCACAAATGCAGATTGGCACCACATAGGATGCCCAAATTGCAATCAAAACCTTCTGAAAGCAGGGAACCGTTAGTTTTGCTCAACGCATGGCAACTATGACATCACCCCGTACATGTAAGAATACATTTATTGTTAAACATACTACGTATAACACAATAATAACATATAAAATTCTGCAGATATAGTCTCACAGCCACAATCTCTGATGGTACTGGGAACCTTCCTGCAACAATCTAGAACAAAGCATCAGAAACTTTCTAGGAATGCCATGCTCTGAGATGCTAGCAATGCCACAGGCAGACAACATATTACAATCCATCATAGACAACAAGCACTATTCCATATCAAAGTCCAGAAAAATATTAGAATAGGTTTTGTTAGATGTACTGTACACAAAGTAGAACACATCCAGTGTTGGTCCATTGGTGATCGATTTACGTGCTATTGAGATGATAATCACAATGATATCTCAAGAATACAGAATCAAACAGTGCAAAAATGAAGAAAAGAGTTTCAATATGTAGCCATATGATCCAAACTCAATCAATATCAATAAACAAGGCTCAAAGATAACAAAACAAACACAATTCCAGCCTTAAACGAGCTATGACACAGTAATGCAAAAGTATTTCTCAATTAGGTATGGCAAAACTTGCTGCCAAAGATACATCAACTGCATATATATAACCAGACTCAAATTCGCTGATAGATTCGCTACAGCGAATCTACCCTGACCAACGGGTAAGTTCACCCGGTGAGCAACAGTTTCGCCGGGCGACCTTCTTCAGCTGACTACTAGCGAATCTGTAGATTCGCTAGTAGATTCGCTGGGTCAGAGCGAAACTAAACTATTACTTACATAAATCAAAGTTATCTAACATTTGTCCTATTACATCCAAAATGAAAGAAACTAAACTAAACTAGGTGAGTCCAACCTATCTATATCATCAATACTCCCCCTAGGTTGGACCTCACCTAGAGGGGTCTTCTCAATCAGCTCCATCCAAATCAACTTCGGCTTCAAAGTTCTCCAAGAAAGCTCCTGCCCTTAACTCAATCCCGGCCAATGGATTTGTAACATCTTCAGATTTTGCCTCATCAGACTCAATATCAACAATAAAGTTCTTAGCAAACCCAGCCTCACTTATGTCTGGAACTGGTGAGTCCTCAACTACAACCTTCTCTTGATCTTGCATGCTTTGATCCTCAGTATAAGCTCCAGATCCACTTGCCTCACCAACAAACCTCTTTTCAATCGAGCTATCCATCTGCCTCGTCAGATCATCCACGTCCATTCTTGTTTCGTCCGCTTGAACTATTTTTCTTGCCAGCTCCCGGACTTCAGCTCTTAGTCCCCTAGCCTTGTTGGCTACTCTCATGAAGAGGCTCGCTTCTTTCAACGTATCAGCTCCAGCACCAACTTTTATGTGATTCTCACACAGAATCACTAAGTCTTCATCACAGAAAGAAAATACCTCCATCGGATCAAACAATCTGATCTCAGCTCCCCCTTTTACTCTAATCACTGCTTCCCCAGTGTTGTTATCATAGAACCATTTTTCAAATGCTTGCAGTCTCGGGGGAAGAGGATTAGGTATCCTAATACGTTCCACAGTCTTAGCCGGTTTTAGTTTAAGTACAATCTTTCCTTTTCCGGTCACCCAGTCAACATCCTTTTTCGACCTCTTTCTCTCCATTTTCATGAAACCAAAAGCTTGGAAGTTATCAGTTAAACCCCTTTTAATTTCCATCTCCAACTGCTTGGCTCGTTCACTCTGTTCTGCTCCAATCAAAGGAATCTCAGCCAACCTTCTCAAATCCCATCTTGGGAGGGTTTTAAAGGCTTTTCTTTTATGAACGTAAGATATTCCCCCTCCCCTTCTCTTAATCATAAACAATTTCAGCTCAGAGTTGTATTTCCAGCTGAAAATCTTCTTATCGCTCTCTTTTCTGGTGGGGTTTTTTATGTTCTGGAACAGTGGAGTTATTTCTTCAGCCTCCTTCTCTCTAACAAACCACTCAGATTGATCTAACTCCACCGCTCCAGTTTCAGCTGACCCAGTATCAGTCACATAGGTCACTGGACGTTCATCCACCTCATAGAACTCCGGTTCCGAGCTGTAATCTACCAACTGCTCCTCAATTTCCTCCTCTTCATCTATCAGCTTCATCTCCGCTTGTTTTTCTTTCTTAACTCGTTGTTTCTCCCCTACTACCTCCTCACCTGTTAGGTCTTTCTCAATATCAAGTCCCAAATCATCAAAACCTTCATTTACAACTTCCACATCATCATTCTCACTCTCTGCTCCTCCAGTTGCTGCTCCTGAGGTGCCCTCTCCTGCCCTTGAAGAGGCACCCATATTCAGAAATGGATACTTTGATGTGTCCGTCAGATCATCTAACTCATGTTGAGTTAGCTGATTAGGCAGGCCGGTAGCAGCTTTCAAATCATTCACCTCCTTCAATAGCCTTTTGATCAAATTATTTTGATCAACTAACATTCTCTGCATCCCCTCCATCACTTCATCTTTTTGCTTTTCTCTCAGCTCTTGATTTATCAGTTTTGTTTTCATCATGCTTAGCTCATTGGCCACAGAAGCACTGACGTTTCTAATCATGTCATGATCAAACTCAGATCTTGCATCTTTACTTGGAGGATTTTCGGTGAAAGCTTGATGCTTATGTTTAGTCCTCCTCTCTGATGCCTCAGTGTGACTGCTTTCTTCAGCCCTCTTCTTAGTTCTCCTCTCCTTCTCAACTCTCATTTCATCCATTGCATGCTCAATTTCATCCTCAAAATTGTATTCTTTCTCCTTGGCATACCGTTTTCTCTTTTTAACTTTTTCTTCTTGTTTCTCCCTGTTCTCAACAGATCTCTTTTCCTCCGCTTCTATCACCTTCTTTATGTATGCCCATCTTTCAGCAGAGTACATATTTTCCCACAAGTGGGTGATTTTCCCACTGAAATCATGCCTTGCAGAGGAACAATCTGCAAATATTCTAGAGCTCATCGGGGTTAGTCTTTTGATTTCTCCGTGCTTGGGGATGTTTGGAATCAAATCATCAATTAACATCTGAACAAATCTTGGATACAAAAGCCATTTCTCTTTCTTTAGTGACATTATGTTGTCACACATGCACTCAAAGATCAGTCTTGCTATATTTGCCTTTTGGCCTCTGAAAGATATCACCATTGCTTTGGCCCATCTAAGGTTAAGACCGTCTGATCCTCCTTTCCGATCATCTAAGCACATGATGAAGATATGAGCAATGTATCTCCATTCTTTTAACAACATGAATTTCTTTATCTCTTTCTTTGACCCAAAAGATGGTCCCTCATACCCCATGCTTCTGAATCCCTCCAAGACTTGATCTTTAGAAAGCTCAACCTCGTCTCCCTGATCTCCTTCCAGACGAAGCACTCTTGCTATGATTTCTTCAGTAATGGCGATATCATTTCCTTCTATCCTCGCTCGAATACAGTGTGGATTAGCTTTAACATCCAACTTAGCTGATCTCCAGAAATCTTGGATGTGCAAAATGTAAATGGATGGTGAGTGAGTGATAGCATGAAAAATCGGAGATTGCTTCAGCCACTTTATGCAGTCTCTGAACCCTGCAGCTTTGGGATTGTCTTCATCCAATATAGCTACGGTGTTGTTCTTCTCATCGAACTTTAAATTAGCCATGATTGCTGAAAACAAATTAGAAAAGTCTAAGTATACAACATAATAAGTGTGTGAGAATAAGTGAAAGCAAAAACAAAAGAATTAAATTAAATTCGCTCAATTGAATCTATAAATTCGCTAAGGTGAATCTATAAATTCGCTAAGGTGAATCTATAGATTCGCTCAAATCATATGAACTTTCGTTCAAATTCGCTCGACCTTAGTTAATTTACAGAGGCGATTATATAGATTCGCTGAAATTCAAGTGACTTTTAGCTTAATTTTGTTGGAAAACATTAAGTTTGCTGTGGTGAATTTATAGTTTCGCTCGGTTCAAGTGAACAGGCGAAGTTGTTGGGTGAATTTACAAATTCGCTTGAGTTCAAGTGAACTTTCGTTCAGATTCGCCTGAAGATCAGCAAGTTCGCTGGACGAGGTTTCACGAACCCTAACCCAGGCGAACATGCCAGATCCCACAATGCGAAGTGAAATACACCGATTAAATGCTTCACCGATGTTCGCGACACCTACCTAAAGCTTTTATAACGTACAAATCCAACGGAAATCAAAACTAAAAGAGGACTCTGAAATTTCGCTCGATGAACGGGTATTTTGTTTTTAGGGTTACTGTGAAGAATTTCGCCTTCACTGTAACTTTTATAAGACGTAGATTTGCTGTCACGAATCTATAGATTCGCCCGGTAAACTCAACATGTTGGTTTGACATGCAGCTGGTCGAGCTTACTGGCGAAACTATAGGTTCGCTAAAGCGAATCTTAATTTCACCAGATTCAAAAACAAATTTTAAAATAAGATAAAATTAAAAAAAATTAAAATAAAATAAAATAAAATGAAATAAAACAAAATATCATAAAAATAAAATTTTGCCTTTTGAATACCTTATTGCCCCACGATAAAATAAGACTTTGCATAAAAATAAAAATAAAAATAAAAAAATAAAAGAGATTAGAATAAAATTAAAGTTAAACGGTTTAAGGATATAATATCATCTTTTTCTCGAAGTTTTTCAGAGGGACATGACTTAGCGAGATTGCTGATATGTTTGTCCGCTTAAACCCATTCCCTGTTCTTTTCAACTTGTGATCTGCAACTGTTTATCATGTTCTGAATTATCTTAGTAACTCAGCAACTTGGTCCCCACTGATATTTGGTAAAGAATTAGTCTCGACATCAAGGTTTATCGAGCATAATCATTGATTTTTGCCTGCTCACTATACTGAATCTACTTAATGCAAACACAATGACTGACACATACACATATGAGACACTATAATATACAGATGCAAACACACATAAATGCAAGATATATACTCATGAGATGCAAACTCAACCTTTGACTGATTGATGAGAGCTTCAGGTCAATGCTTTCGCATAGCAAAGAAGATCGTCTAGGCATGTTGATGAGAGCTTTAGGTCAATGCTTTCGCATAGTAGAGAAGATCATCACTCCAGGTCAATGCTTTCGCATAGCAGAGGAGATAAACACACATCTTTCCTTATGTAAAGTATGAAAGTATATATAGTAATGGGCTATTTGAGATCATTTAATGTTTGACTTAGAGGGCGTTATCACCAAGTCACCATCCCGGTGGGAAACACCATAAGCTTCGCATCAATAATCTAATCCTAAATGTAATGAAAGTATGTACAGTAATAGGCTATTTGGGATTATTTAATGTTTGACTTAGAGGGCATTATCACCGAGTCACCATCCCGGTGAGAAACACCATAAGCTTTGCATTAATAATCTGATCCTAATAGTAAACACAGTACATGAGCAAGATGTCAATCAGCAACTCTCAACCAAGTTTTAGAAAAGACTTATATCTTTGTGCAGACCAAAGTATCATGAGGATAATCCTTATTACTGAGTTATGATCTTTAATTTGGCTGCATGATCACTTGTTTACTTTGTTTTTGGGATGAGTCTATCATGCATATCCCAGCGCAAGATGTTCCCCTCTTTCTTACTTCATTTTCTTGAATTCCTGAGAGAATAAAAGTTAAAACTTATTATTAGCATAAATCTCCCCCAAAATTTTTATTCAAAAGCTTACTTAATAGAAAATTTCTTAATATCGAAAGGAAAGGAAAATTAAGAATAAGAAATAAAAAATTATATATGGGACACAAGGATTCTCTAAGCAGACAAACGACCAAGACCATAAGAAAAATATGTACATATATACATCTCAAACAGTTATTTTACTCAGAAAAAGGTTTCAGAAGGATATTAATCCTAGCATGGAGATCAGTTCGTAAAAACATGGTTTATCAAATGTTTTAGTGAAAAGATCTGCTTTCTGCTTCCTAGTTTCAATAGGAATAATATCAATGAACCCCTTTTCCTGAGCGTCACGAATGGCATGAATTCTTGTTTCGATGTGCTTGGTTCGAGTGTGATGAATTGGATTCTTGGCAATTCCAACAGCGGCTTCATTGTCACAGAAGATTGGAGTGTGAAGGAAGTTGATGCCATAATCCATCATCTGGTGTTGAATCCAGAGCACTTGGCAACAGCAGCTTGATGCAGCAATATATTCAGCTTCTCCTGTGGATAAGGACACTGTTGTTTGCTTTTTGCTTTGCCACGAAACAAGACAGTCACCCAGATATTGACATCCACCGGTGACCGACTTTCTGTTAATCCGGCAACCACCATGATCACTATCAGAAAAAGCATGTAAATCAAAGTTCCCACCTTTTGGATACCAAAGACCCAAACGAGAGGAACCCTTGAGATAACAAAAAATGCTTTTAACCGCTAGCTCATGTGATTCTTTGGGATTGGCTTGATAACAAGCACAGTAGCACACGGCAAATGTGATATCTGGACGGCTTGCAGTCAGATACATGAGAGATCCGATCATCGAGCGATATCGATGAGCATCCACGGACTTCCCATTATCATCAGGAGACAAGCATGTTTGAGCAGTAAAGGGAGTAAGTTCTGGCTTTGAATCATCCATGCCAAACTTTGTAATGATTTCCTTGATGTACTTCTCTTGATGAATAAGAATACCTTCCGGTTTCTGTTCCACCTGCAATCCTAAGAAGAAGCACATCTCCCCCATCATGCTCATTTCAAAGTGATCCTTCATCACTTCTTCAAAATCTTTACACAGCTTTTCATTTGTTGATCCAAAGATAATGTCGTCGACATACACTTGAACAATCAGCATCTCACCATCAACCTCCTTCTTAAAGAGTGTCATATCTATAGTCCCACGAGAGAAACCCTTGCTGAGGAGATACTGCGTCAAGGTCTCATACCAGATTCGGGGAGCTTGATGCAACCCATACAAAGATTTGTCTAGCTTGTACACTTTATCTGGGAAATCTGGATCCTCGAAACCTGGTGGCTGACACACATATATCTCCTCATCAATGTTTCCATACAGAAATGCACACTTCACATCCATCTGAAAAACTTTAAAGTTCTTGTGAGCTGCATGTGCAAGAAAAATTCTGATGCCTTCGATACGAGCAACTGGAGCAAACACTTCAGTGTAGTCTATCCCCTCCTCCTGAGCAAATCCTTGAACAACCAATCTTGCTTTATTTCTAATAACAACACCATGATCATCTGGCTTGTTTCGGAAAACCCACTTGGTACCAATGGGACATTTGTTTGGAGGAAGATCAACTAACTCCCAGACTTTCAACTTCCTAAACTGTTGTAACTCGGATTGCATAGAGTCCACCCAGCTTGGGTCTTCAAGTGCTTGCTTGTAATTCTTTGGAACGATCTGAGATAGAAAAGCTGTATAAAGGCACTCATTTATCAATCCACTTTGACTCTGAGTCCTCACCCCATCTGTGATAGATCCAATGATGTAGTCATGAGGGTGATCTTTTAAGGTTTTAAAATTGGTGTTAAGCAATGAAGGGTTATGTTGTGATGTTGATGTGGAAGTGGATGGATTTGTGGGAATTGGATCGATATGAGGATGTTGAATGGATGAAGCGATGGATGGTATGGTAGATGAGCTTGTAGGATTAGATGAAGATGGTTGAGATGATGAATCAGATGATGGAAGTGGTGGTGAAGGTGGTAAAGGTGGGATATCAAATGAAGTGGGAGGTAATGAGGTGGTTGCAGACGGTTGCGGTTGTGGTGGAGTCAGATTCACAGACGAGTGAGGAATAACGTCATCATCATCGGGAATTGGCAAATTGAATGACTTGAACACAGTGGTAGAATCATAAAACCATGCAGGCTCACTTCCAATGCTTGTTGAGTTTGATTCTTGCCAGTCGACATAGTAGGACTCTTGCACAATCCGCGATCGTTTATTATACACACGATACGCCTTTTGTGTTTCTGAGTACCCAACAAAGAAACATTCATCAGAGATCGCACCAAACTTCGTTTTCTGGTCTTGGGTATTTAACAGAGTACAAGAGCAACCGAAAGGGCGTAGAAAATCAATAAGAGGCTTAATTCCTCGGAACAACTGGTATGATGTCTTCATTTTGCTCTTGACAATCAATACCCGGTTAAGTACATAAGCTGCACAATTAACTGCCTCAGCCCAAAAGATAATCGGAAGCTTTGACTCGATCAACATCGTTCTAGCTGCTTCAATTAGAGTTCTGTTCTTATGTTCAGCAACACCATATTGTTGAGGTGTTCTGGCAGCACTGAACTGTCTGAGAATACCCTTTTGTTCACAGAATGAATTGAATATGTGGTTTCTGAACTCTGTGCCATTGTCGCTTCTGATGGCTTGAATCTTTCTCTTTCCAAGAACCTCAATCAGTGGGATCAGCTTCATCAATTCCTCAGCGGTCTCACTTTTGTTAGACAGAAATCTCACCCAAGAGTACCTGGAATAATCATCTGTCACAACAAGACAATAAGATTTCTTAGCAATTGATTTAACACTGATAGGGCCAAACAAGTCAATATGTAACAATTAGAGGGGATGCTCAATCGAGTTTTGAAATTTAAGTTTATGTGGCTTTTTATGTTGTTTTCCTTTTGCACAAGCCATACATTTTTCTATCACAGAATAGTCTTTCAGTGGTAGTCCCCTGACCAAATTGTTCTTAACTAACTTGTTTATCAATTTAAAATTGATATGCCCTAATCTTTTATGCCACTGAAAAGATTCATGGGAAGAAGCTTTTGATAAAAGACAGGTCACGGTGGAAGATGATTCTTTCTATCCCATATTTAACAAGTAGGTATCATTTCTCCTTGGAGCTCTTATGATCACCATCTCTTCAGGGATAGAGAACTCTGGTTTCAAGAACAGACATTCATTGGCGAGGAACATCACGGGAATATCTTTATCACAGATCTGTGATACACTGAGAAGATTGAATGCCAATTCTGGAACATAGTTTACTTTCTCCAAAGTCAGGAAACCATTTGAGACATCTCCTTGGCCAATCATCTTACCACCCTTCTTGTCTCTAGCAAAAGCAACATATCCACCATCAATTATTCTAAAATTTGTCAGCAGGTCCTTCAACCCAATCATATGGCGGGAACATCCACTATCTACATGCCAATAACTATTTACAACGGCCTCTGAATGTTCCTGTCATAAAAAAATATTGGTTAGACTTTTGAAATTAGGACCCAAGTCTTAGTGTACTTAGGTCTTGGAGGAACAGATTTTCTGCAAAAGAAACCATGTACAAAAGCTGTCAATCTAGTTCCAAAGGATTTATTCTGTTTATTAAGACCACCTGATATAGGACATTGCTTAATTAAATGATCATCCTTTCCACATCTAAAACAATGGGATCTCAGCCTCGCTTTGGAACAGTTTGATGAAGGAACTCTATCAATAGATATTACTTCATCACATTCAGACAATCTTGAATCTGAATCACTGTTCGAGTCATATGACTCGTTTGACTTCTCTGTCATAACATTCTCTTTAACTGGTTTTTGTTCACTTTTATCTTTGTTATCTTTAGAGGAAGAAGACGTTTCTTTACCTTTTGGTTTAGAAATCCTTATTGGTGTAAAAGATGGGATTGGATGAGAGAAGAATTTGTTAAAGCAATTAGTTTTTGTTTCACCTTCAGAGACATGACCTGAAAGTTGAGCTGCATCATTCATACACACATTAACATTAACTGTAGAATTTAAAACATTTAAATCATCACGAGTGTTTGAAACTAACATCCTAAGTTACTATTACATTTCCCAGAGTTTGAATCCAAAATAGTTCCACCAGACACAAAATGATTACTTAAACTAATGTCTACAAATGACTTCTTGGAATTAAAATCATTAATACTAGAGCTCCCGAGACCAACACTGCCACCATAATCATATCCTTCTCGCAACTCCTTAGAATTATCTCCTTCTAAACCTGCAACAGAGCGGTTAGTATCATTCTGTATAATCTCTTGTATCAACTCATTTGATGGATGAGGAGTGGGCATAGGAGAATAACAGAAAGTACTAGGTGGAGGATATACCAATGCATCATTTTCATTACCCAAACCGGTCTTTATCCTTGCCCCCCTTTGTTTTTTGCATAGTTCCTCCCTTTTCATGCTCGAAAGAGACCACTGCTCTAATTTATTTTTAAGTTTTCTGACTTCAAATTCAGCAAGTGTGACTTGTTCAGTTAAATAGTTAACCTCACAGTTCTTTTCCAAAAGTGTCCTTTTTAAGTGTTCATTTTCTTTCAAGGCTTCTCTTAATTTAACAAAATACTTTGACTCATTTTGTTTAAGCTCTTTATTGGTTTTCTTTAATTCATTTTCATTCATTATAAGCAACCTATTAGCTTTATATATACCAATCAAACGAATTTTGCATGCAGAGGAACACATGTCTTCAACAATTTCATAAGGAAGACCCATTACCAGTTTTTCTGCTGCAAGAGCACGATCACATTGACAATAAGGAGTGTTCCTCTTGTACTCCTCCACAGCTTCTCTCTTGGCTTCTTCAATCCTTGATTTCATTTTCAGCTCCTCGTTTTCACCAGCCAGCTTAACCTCTTCCTTAACAGCTTCACATACCAGACCAGTTTGAACAATCTCTTCTTGAACAACAGCTTGATACACACCTACACATTCCTTAACCGTTTAAATGGCTTCAGACCCAATAGATTCACCATTGCTATCAACTTCATTATCAGCTTCACCATAGAACTCCTTGAAAGGATCAAAACTGTAAATGTCCCCATCATCAAGAGCATGTTCCTCCACTATCTCAGCAATCAGTGCATGGTTGATTTCCTCCTTTGATTCTTCAATTTCTGCACTCCAATCAAAGTTGGTCAACAGAGCAGTTTCTTTCTTGGGCTTAGCTTCTTCAACTTTATCTATGACTGGGATGGTTCTTGAGTTTCAAAAATTAACAGGTTCAGTGACAATGGGAGAAGTACACTCTCTTTTGAAATGACCAAGCTGCTTACAATTGAAGCATCTTAGCTTAGACTTGTCATATCCTAGAGCATTGTTCTGACTCTGGTTTCCAAAATTTTTCCTCCCAGTTCTTTCCATGAACCTCCTGGCACAAAGAGTAAGCATGGCCATTTGCCACTGAATGTCGGTTTCTTCAAGGTCATCAGGATCAACCTGATACATATCTTCCACTGTCATACCACGACCTTTCAATTCTCCAGCCACCAAAGCCTTATAACTGTGCACAAATAATCCAAACAGTGCCATAGTATCGTGTGGAATTTGAGTAGAAACTAAGGCATTTGAACTTGACCCAGCATCCTTACAACCACTTCCTGAGTTAACAATTTTACCATACCCAGAGTTAGCAAAGCCACCATTACCAGATGAACTCCCACAAGCTGCACCATAATAGTTAGAGTTTGCAGCGGATGAAATCAATGCAGCGTTTTGAGGAGGGACATTGGGAGACATCATGGTTTGATTATACTCTCTTCTCTTCACATCAAGATCAAATGACTTTAACTTGTTGATTACATCCATCAACTTGTAATCAGCAAAATTTCTTTCTTGTTTGAGTAATTTGATTTGCAGACTCCACTGAGCAGGAAGAGAGTCTAACAATTTACTCACTTGCTCATGATTTCCAAGCTGTTCATCATACTTCTTCAGGTTGCTTGAAACTGACAGAAAACAGTTTGTTATATCAGTAAGTGTCTCATGCTTATATCCCACGAATGAGTTAAACTCCTTCTGAGCCTGAGCTTTCTTGTCTTTCTTCAGATCTTCGTTCCCGTCATAAAATTCACATAAGGCATCATACAATGCCTTAGCGGTAGTGTGCTCAGCAAACCTGTTATAAAATATCCTGATGTAGGCACATAATCAAAGCTCCAAGAGCTTTCTTGTCGCGATCGAGCAGCTTGATGTCAATCTCAGTATAAGTGCTAGGATCCTGATTTGGTGAAGTGATAGATCCGACAGTTGTTGTTGGTAGGTGAGGTCCGTTAGTGATAGATTCCCACTGACCATGATCAGTGTAGAAGAAGAAAGCTTTCAAGAACCGTTTCCAATCCTCAAAATTCTCTCCGTTGACAAGCCTCGGTGGCCTGTTTGGTTGAACGCACTCCATATCAGTCAGATTCACACTTGAAGTAGACATGATGGAATCAGAAATTAGATTCGCTGAAAAGATGTAAATTCGCTGGCAAGTTCGCCGGTAAATTCGCTAGGCAAACCAACAGCAGATTCGCTCGAATCAGTGCTATTGCAGCTCTAGTTCGCTGAACAAGTTCGTAGAACTAGTAGAACTTTCGTTCTAGTGGTAAATTCGACGGTATCTTCGCTTGAGAATAAGGTAACAAAGGTGAACTTTCGTTCAATGACTGCAGATTCGCAAAAAAAAAAACTCAGAGAAAATAGATTCGCTTGGGGAGTCACAAATTCGCTGGAAGAGCACTAAATTCACCTGATGAACAAACAACACTTTTCGGTCTGAAAATCACTCTAAACTCATCCAAATCGCTATGAATTAGTGATTGGATGATTGGGATGTCTCCTTACTACTTGAGCAATGGTTTTGCTACGAATTTCTATGAGTAAAACACCCTTTGATGATGCAAATCGAATGAAACAGTGACTTTTCTTCAAAAACACCTCAAAACCCCAAAAACTCAACAAATCAAGAGCACAAAGGCTCTGATACCATATTGTTGGTCCATTGGTGATCGATTTACGTGCTATTGAGATGATAATCACAATGATATCTCAAGAATACAGAATCAAACAGTGCAAAAATGAAGAAAAGAGTTTCAATATGTAGCCATATGATCCAAACTCAATCAATATCAATAAACAAGGCTCAAAGATAACAAAACAAACACAATTCCAGCCTTAAACGAGCTATGACACAGTAATGCAAAAGTATTTCTCAATTAGGTATGGCAAAACTTGCTGCCAAAGATACATCAACTGCATATATATAACCAGACTCAAATTCGCTGGTAGATTCGCTACAGCGAATCTACCCTGACCAACGGGTAAGTTCACCCGGCGAGCAACAGTTTCGCCGGGCGACCTCTTCAGCTGACTACTAGCGAATCTGTAGATTCGCTAGTAGATTCGCTGGGTCAAAGCGAGACTAAACTATTACTTACATAAATCAAAGTTATCTAACATTTGTCCTATTACATCCAAAATGAAAGAAACCAAACTAAACTAGGTGAGTCCAACCTATCTATATCATCATCCAGCCCAACACACCAGCACCAAACACTCCAGCACCAGCACCTCCAACGCAAAAAGAACATCCAGAATCATCAGTGAAAAGAAGCCTGTTCCAGAAGCAAGGTAAATAGTAGGACAATTGTCCAATCTCTTAAATTCAACACATAATGTCTTAACAACATTCCTTTCATGCAACAGATAAAAAAACTGGGAAGAAACCCAAAAAGGACTGAATCAACCATGACAACTTAATGACCTGCCTTTTGGATCATTGCGTAGCAACCAATGAACTGACTTTTGAAGTTCGGCGCTCTAATTTTTGGTCGTGCAGCGGAATGCAGTAGTCTAGCATAACACTGAACTCACATCATGTAACCAAATATCTACGTCATAATCTTTTGTATTCCGTATGCAAAATTACTTCGCGCAATGCGCGTAATGATATCCTACTAGTTTATATTAAGTAGCGGAGAGATGAATAGTTATTATTTTGCTTTACTAATCATAATGCTTGTTGTACAACCATCCTATGCACTACATCCAGCGTTAGGGTTTTCTCTGCCCACCTCCGCTCGCTCCTTCCTTTTCATTTTAGGTTTTCTCCATGCTTTGGTGGGAGACGGCCACGCAAATCACACCGTCATTGCTTATCAAATCCTCACTAGATGCCGGCAAACAAGAACATTTACTACAACCAGCTATTTTGGTAAATGATGGGCAATCGATTAGGATCAGAGGGGAGTGCTACCTGATGGTCAGATAGGGTTTGAAGGGTGGTGGTGATGGTGGTGATGGTTTCCTGATAGTGACAAGGAGATAAGTCGGTGGTTTGTGCGGGAAGATCTGATGGCACTTCGGTTGTAGATGTGCAGGGGTTGTGACTATTAAGGATCTAAACGTGAGTGATTTAGAGACTTATAATCTCTCCAAATGAGTTGAAGCTCTGTGAAGAAAAGCTTATAATCTGTCCATTTCAGTAGTTTGTGCCTTATTTTATCAAATGTTTATAAAATCATTCCCGCAGATGAAGTAAATGCTCAATTATGTCTAACGTACCTATACGTTTGAATGCATCACAATTTGCAAGTCACTACAAAAAACATGGCTATAGCGACCACTAAAAGTCATCGTGATAGGGTCCAGTTGTCGCCGCCATAGGGTCTGTAGTCATAGACTTGTCGCAATAGCTCAAAAATTTATCGTCTCAATAGACCTTAACGCCATAGAGGCCCGTGGCAATGACATATCGTCGCCAAAACCTTGTCGGTATTATTAAAATTATATTATTTTAATTTAAATTTAATAAATAAATACACCATATGGAGACAACATGTCGTCGCCATAGGGTTAGTAAATATTATTATTTAATTTTAAATTAATTAAAAAATATTAATTAATTAATTGTACCTATGGAGATATCATGTCGTCGCCATAACGTATCTGATTAAAAATTTTATTTTTATAATTCTGTTTTTCCAGGGTTTTGTTTTTACCTAAAACCCAACCAAGATCCCAATCAAATATACTTTAACTAGTTCTGCACACCTGCCTATAATATACCCTCTGTCTTTAGCTACAAATAAGGACTCTCAAGAATGATGGGACTGTCTTAGAGGCCTGAATCCTTTGGATAGTGGTCATGATGATAGTTGTAATCAACTATAATCGTCATAATAGCACCTTTGAGTTTGTTTTGATACTCATTAATAATAATTGAACATAAACAAACTTAATATATATTAACGTGTATAAGTCAACAATGATCTTTATAAATGGATCATAGGTAAACTATAACATATGTAATCACCCTAACCATCGTAATCGGACACATTTAACATTGTTTGACTCTCACTGATAATAATTAAGCATAAACAAACTTAACTTACTGTTAATAAGAATAATTTCTTGTAAATTATCATCATAGTGCATAATTGAATACAAATGATCATAATTGGATCATAACTAACATATGATGAATGTAATTGATGTTAATCATCGTAACCAGACATATTTAACATTGTTTGATATTCATTACTGATAATTAAGCATAAAGTATTGTTAATAAACATAATCTTCCCATAAAATACTATCAACGTGTATAATTTAACATCAAAAATCATAATTGGAGTTAACCTTTAGCGCATGTAATCGAAATTAACTATTATACACAACATATTTGATCCTAACTAACACAAATTATTTATAATTATAATTAATCAATATAATATTTGTTAATATTATTAACATGACTTATAATTATAATAATATTATAATAATAACAATAATACCCTTAATAATAGCTATGATATGTACATAAATTATTATTAATAATGATACTAATAATTATAATTATTATTTTATTAATATTAAATTCTTAAAAATATTTAACACCTTATTAGAGGAAAAAATTAATTTTGATTTATTTTAATCATAAAAAATTATTTAACACCTATGGCGACGACAGTCGTCATAGATGCTTCATAAAAAGCGGGCAGATTTTCCTCCAAGTTATTTAGAGTTAAAAAAAAAAAAAGAAAATTTTGGTTTTTACTTATGGGTGCACACCATTTTTGACTTTTTTTTGTATGATTTAAAATAAATCTAAATTAAATAAAATGATCTATGGCGACAACATTTGGCGACAACATATATGTCGTCACGATAGATTGCACCTAAGGCGACAACATGTCGTCGCCATAGGTCTGCAGCAACCGAAAACCAAACAGACTCTATGACGACGACTTGTCGTTGCAATAGGTGACCTATAGCAACATACCATTATCATGGTCATAGGTCTATTCACTATAGACTCTTTTTCTTGTAGTTAGGCCTGTGCAGATTTAAAACAATAACTTGTGTTCTTGATACAAGTTCACAACAAGACCTGCGAAAAATGCGATAGTTTTGTAAATGACGTTGTAATGTCAATTTAGAGATCTGTACTTAAGGACTATAAGGTATCGTAATTCAAACAAATAACATAAGCTATTCAATCATAACTCATACCACTGTCGACAATTTAGAATATTCACTAATAATAATTAAAATATCTTCAGATGACCATTCTATATTTCTTTAAACATTGATCAAGCGTGTAATAATCATGTGTAGATTAAAATATCTTGAGATGATCATTTTATATTTTTTTAAATATTAACTAGATATTAAAACCCCACGTTGCCGCGAGTTTCTTTTGGGTTTGAGATGATTTTTTTCTAAAACTGTGATCATCGTATAGACACCTTAACGCAAAGAAAACCTTTAAAAATAGTAAAAAGTTCGTACAATAAAAAAAAAAAAATTAACTTTTTATTAAAAGAAAATATAGATCTCACTCAATATAATATATATTAAAATTATTTGTTAAAACAATATTTCTAAAAATTAGTTTAATTAATCTATCAAAATGAAAATGAAACCAATAAATTACTTGACTACTTTGAGCTAAAATAATATGAATATAAATATTGTGTAGTTTAAAAAATCAAAACAAATATTAGATCGTTGAATATTTAAATATGTAAATACATGATTAAAGTTTTTTAATGGATTCTTGTCGCAAATTTTAAACAAATAAATTAATTTTAATGTTATATTTAATAATAAAGATAGCTAATTTTTAATGATATTTTTGAACTCCAACAAACATTTAAACACATTTAATTTTTTTTGAGGTCCATTGACCACCATTGCTACAACCACCATCCACAAACACACTTTCTGCTGTAACCATATTTCCATCTGTCCTTCTCTTCTTACATTACACCATCATCACCACAAAAACCACCGCAACACCACCACCACCATAACCATCGGAGAACCACCACTATCGCAGCCATCACAACACCACCACCGCAGCCATCATAGCACCACCACCACCGCATCACAGCACCACCACTACCACCGCACCCATCGCAGCACCACCACTGCGGCACCCATCGCAGCACCACCACCACCGCACCCATCGCACACCACCACAACCATCGCAGCAACACCAACCACCGCAACAGCACCACCTCAAC
The DNA here is from genome assembly GCA_024085815.1 of Flaveria linearis. Taxonomy (NCBI): domain Eukaryota; kingdom Viridiplantae; phylum Streptophyta; class Magnoliopsida; order Asterales; family Asteraceae; genus Flaveria; species Flaveria linearis. Next base: position 59,005,089 of record CM044014.1, on the reverse strand, counting down.
CATCACAACACCACCACCACCGCAACCATCGCAACATCACCAACGCAACCATCGCTGCACCACCAACGCACCATCGCCGCTTGTAAGTTCAACATTATCACTTGTACATTGTGCTTTTGAAAGTTGTATTTCAGCATCATTACTTGTACATTATGCTTTAAAGGTTGTGTTGTGCTTTTGAAAGTTGTATTGCAACATCACCATTTGTACAATATGCTTTTAAAGGTTGTGCTTGTTCTAAAAGTTATAGATTATGCATCTCCATTGGTACGGTGGCACTATAGCCACCGAACAAAGATAATAATATATATTATAATTTAGATAAAATCATAAACATAAAAATCACTTTTGTTCTAGAGAAGCCTACACATGATTATTACATACTTGATCGAACAAGAACTTATGCTAATAGTTGGAGAAATACGAGGGCTAAGGCAAAACATCTATAACATATAATAAAAGAAGGTTTTTTTTAGACACGTGTTATCATTTTAGCACATCAAATGACACGTGTCATTATTCTAGCATATCAAAAAAATTATTTTCCCGGCTCTCTCTCATAATAAATACAAATTAATTTGACTTTTCTTTTTAACTAAATTATGTTAAAACAAATATGTCTATATTTGTGTTTCTTGTCTCTTTCATATTAAATGATAATTATTGTAAATAAGTAAACTAAACTATTAAACATCTAAAATATAAATGTACTAATTTTAAAATATATTAATACATATGAAATTTTATGATATCAAAAATATTTTCTTTAAATATAGAGAAATAATTTCTAATTCATTATGTGTTATAACTTTTAAAATATTCATTATATTTTTATTCCACCAATTGATAATAACATCTAAAAAATAAAATATTCATAAAACTAATGATTTTGATATGTTTTATTTATTCCACCCATGTAATACATGGGTTCTAAACTAGTATTAATATAAAAGAGAAGGCATGAACGCAGTTGGTTTATTTGCAGCCCTAAACTAATCTCACATGCTTACTCTCTCTCTCTTTCCTAATAGAACCGCCCTCGCGATCACCGCCATGGCCGTTTACCACCGTCTCCGCTTACGGTCTGTCTCTCTATCTAACCCTCGAACCCTGCCTGTCTTCAAATCAATCGGCGATGAGGATCTCGTTGGAGTGTTAAACGGTGGCAACAACATTTAGATCCACTGCATTTCCCTTCTATGGTCCCGCCGATGGCCAATAGAGCTTCTGCATGTCAAAATCTAGGCTCTAGAAATTGAAAATCTCTGACAATAAGCACTGACGACTGTTTTCTTCAATCACTGGAGAATATTGGGCTATTATCGCGAAAATGAAACGAAGGCAGGCATTAGTGGTCATAAAGGCGAGTGGAGGTGGCACTGACAGACCGTACGGTCCATACCCCTATTAGAGGTTGGTCGTTGGCATTATGTATAAAAAAAAGGAAACAACCTTAGGGGGCGTTTGGTTCGCGGAATTTGTTGGAATTATAATTGAAATTGGAATTTGAATTGTAATTCAAAGAAATTGCATTTGGATATTTTCCAAATCATTTGGAATTCAAAGAAATTGGAATCTATAAAGGGAATTTAAATTTCAAATGCATTTCTAGTGCCAATACATTATAAAGGAATTAGAATTTATCACCCGTTGCAAACCGCCACCACCTTAGTGACTACCGATCATCGCCGCTACATACCACCGACCGCCGCCGCCGTCACCGTCGACAATCGACCGCGACCCCCAACCGCACCCGTTGCCGAAAACCGACCGCCGCCGCCGATTGACCTCCACCAACCGATAACGCCCGTCGTCGAGACAAAGTTCAGCAACGACAGTCGGTGACAATCGACGATTAGGGGTGGCGATGGTCGGTGTCGGTGGCTGTCGGTGGCTGTCGGTGGCTGTCGGTGGCTGTCGGTGGCTGTCGGTGGGCGGCGGTGACGGCAATTGGGGTCGGCGGTGGTCGGGGTCGGTGGTGGTCGGGGCCGGCGGGGTCGGGGTCGGCGATCGGTGGCGGACAACGGCGGTCGGCGGACGACGACCGTGGTCAGTGATCGGGGGCGGGTAGCGGCGTCGGCGATCGGTGGCGTCACAGTCGGTTGGCGGTGGGCGGGGGGCGTCGGCGGTCGGCGGTCGGGGTCGTTGGTAGTGTCGGTCGGCGGTGAGCGGGGTGGTAGATGACGGTTAGTGGTGGAGGCAAGAGTCGGTGGAATTTGAAATCCTTCAATATTTGAAAGGATTTTGAAATCCTTTATTTGAAGGAATTTGAGGGAATTAATTCCAATTCTAATTCCAATTCCTTTTTCAACCAAACACGTGAAAAATAGAATTCAAATTCCAATTCCAACGAATTCCTACCAACCAAACACAATGACCAATGGAATTCAGATTCAAATTCCATTGAATTCCATTGAATTCCCGCATACCAAACACCCCCTTAATATGTTCATAATCGAAAGGGCAGTGACCAGCATCACTAACACCCAGGCTGAAATAGGAGGGCGGCGGCTACCGCATAATAACCTTCGATCCCTAACAACGCGCTGCACCAATATGTATAAAAAAGGAGGTTCATTGGAAAGTTGTTCCCCATGCTTGAGCATTTGTAAACTTAGCTATAGTAACTTCCCTCACATGAGGATGTTGTTTAATATAATTATGATAGTTAGCATTTTAGTCCACTAATCCACTATCACTAGTTTAGTCTACATCTTTCTCTTTATCTTCTCTTAAGAAACATTAAGGGTTATTGGATTTTAATAATCTCAAAATTAGGAGTAGCTGTAAGTATTTTCTGAGTTCACATTAATCCCTACCAATAAATGAATGTTGGTATTATTAAAATATAATAATGTGAATATTAATAGCACATACCCCATGATTAACCTATTTTTTGATTTACATAGGGTTTGGGGAGAGATCTATACAGTCTTACCTTACACTTTGCATAAAAGACTATTTTTCACGGTTTGAACTCATAATATCAAGATTACAAAACAATAACCTTACATGTTACTTCAAGGTGTGACCTCAAATTGAAGTTCTTACACATTACAAATCATTTATGCAACTCATACCACCAATATTATGTGTTTTGTCCACTTAAAGCTCCTAAATTTGCTTTTCGTTGCTTGGGTGAAAACTTTCTAGGAGGTTATCCATCCGTAGCTTGCTCTAACTTAAGTACGCTTAGTTGTAAAATTCTCCTCTTATACATAGTCAATGCACCCAAAATACATTCTTGGAGTTTAAGGCATGACGTTTCATATTACCCAACACTTTTTTTATCCACGGTTGATGTGGGATTTACATAAAATGTTATAATCACCCCCTATTAGACTAATCATCCTTGATGAAATTTGTCCCACCATCCTATTAATGGATGTGGGATTTACCTAAGGTGTCTCTCTAAACATCTTTAGGGACTCATCAACCTCATGAGGTTATCCCTGTTGATTATATCTTAAAATATGAATGAAAACATGAAACCTTAATCATGTGGATTCAACCCCAAATATGAACTAAACATTAAAATGATAAAACTTACTTATGGGAATAGAGATCTTTGACGAGGATGATGATGCCATGATCGATTGATACGTTTCCGTTATGATGTCTAGAGGGATCAATGGATGATATTGAAAGAATAGTTATTAGTGTGTTTTGATTATCTCCATTATTCTTTATTTATAATATCTAAGGGGAAACCCTAATTATAATTATGGGGTATTTCCATCAAATAACCCCCTCATACTATTAGAGGCTAATTATATCATTTGGTAAAACTTATTTAAATGATCCGTACGCCACATATTATGGGTTATTTTTAACATTCTCCCACTTGGCCGAGTGATCATTTGTGATGAATATACATAAGTTTGGCCAAGTTAAACACTCATCAAATTTCATATTGAAACTTATAGCAAATAGTTACAGTTATTCGAATTAAAGTTAATCCGAGACCCCCAACAGTCATACTAAAGTCTCAATATAAAACATTAAACATAAAACCAAAATGACTTAAATAAACTCTTAATGTACAACATTTATCTGCACAAATTTGTCTATAGATCATTAAGCACGCATATAAGTTATAATAGACAAAATAAATATTTGAGAAAATCAAATTAATTATTAATGCACACTTGATCTGCTATTATATAAGGTCTCTAGTACAGCCCATTCTTGTTACGAGTTTTTGAAAAGTTTTGGGTGGTAGTCCTTTAGTCATCGGATCCGCAAGCATATCTCTTGTGCTAATGTTCTCTATACAAAGATTATTTTCCTCTACTCGTTCTCGTACGAACAAATATTTTGTATCGAGATATAAACCAGCTCCACTTGAACTCTTACTATTCGAGAAACTGACGGCAGCTGAGTTGTCATAGTAAATCTTCAACGGTCAAGATATGGAGTTAACAATTTTGAGTCCGGTAATAAGATTTCTTAAACATCCCATGGCAAGTTGCATTATAAACCGCAACCTATTACGCCATCATTGTTGAGGTTTTTGTCAACTGCTGCTTAGGACTCCTCCATGAAATAGGTCCGCCTGCTAACATAAAGATATACCCCAATGTTGATTTCTTATCATCTTTGCATTTAGCAAAGTCAGAATCAGAATAGCTCACCACTTCTAAGTTATTAGTTCTTCTATATGTCGACTTATACTCTTTTGTCCCTTGAAGATATCGCAGTACTTTCTTTGTTGCTTTCCAATGATCTAGGCCATGATTATATTGATATCAGCCTAGCATTCCAGCAATATATGCAATATCAAGACGAGTACAGACTTGAGAATACATTAAACTTCCTACTACTGAAGTATAAGGTATCAATTTCATCTGCTCCTTCTCATCCTCTATTTTCGGACATTGAAATGAACCAAAAACGTCTCCTTTAACTACTGGAGCAACTGAGGAGAGCAATGTTGCATATTATAACGTGTAAGGACACGTTCACTATATGCCTTTTGAGACGATCCTAATATCCCATTGACTCGATCTTGGTGTATTTTGATGCCTATTACATAACAAGCTTCTCCAAGATCTTTCATGTCAAAATTACGCGAAAGTAATCGCTTTGACTCATGCAACAAATCTAAACTATTACTTGCTGATAAAATGGCATCTACGTAAAGGACAAGTATAGCAAAATTGCTTTCACTTATTTTGAGGTAGGTGCATTGATCCATTTGATATTTGATGAAACCTTGTTTTTTCATGACTTCATCAAATTTTAAATACCACTGACGTGATGCTTGTTTTAACCCATATATGCATTTCTTTAGCTTACAGACTAAGTGTTCCTTACCTTTAGGTTTGAAACCTTCATGTTGGTTCATGAACACATCCTTATGTAAGTCACCATTAAAGAAAGTGGTTTTAATGTCCATTTTATGTAACTCTAAATCAAAATGATCTACTAAGGCCATAACGATCCTTAAGGAATCCTTTCGTGATACAGGTGAGAATGTTTCCTGATAATCAGTTCCCTCCTTTTGAGTATAGCCTTTAGCAACCAATCATGCTTTATGACGTTCAATATTACCATCTGTGTCTAATTTGGTTTTGAAAACCCATTTACATCCTACGGGTTTAACACCCTTAGGTAATTCAACCAATTCCCAAACATCATTCTTATACATGGAATCAAGCTTATAGATTATAGCTTTATTCCATTCAGAAGATTGATCACTAATAATGGCTTTATTATAGGAGGTTGGATCAGTACACTTTCCTAAATCTAGATTATCTTCGTTAAGGTAGGTTACATAACCATCAAAATTAGTAGGCCTTCTAGACCGTGATGACCTCCTTAGCTGATTTTTGATTTCTGTAATTTTAGTAGTCATATGAGGGACTTGCTCTTGTGGATTTGATGGTGCTTCGTTTACATGAATATTTGGAGCAATATGAATTTCTAAAAAAACTTGAGATAATGGTGCAGTGTTTTGTAATGGTATAGTGTTAAATACAAGAGGTGTAATAGGAGGTAAGTGTAGAGAGCCCATCCCCCTCCTCTTGCACTTCTTGTAAGTCAATGTCTTGACTTTCGCTGCCCCATCGACGTTACAATCCTCTAAAAACATATCATGACGAGTTTTCATGATGTGAGTAGTATGAGAAGGATAATAAAATCTATACCCTTTTGAATGATCAGGATATCCTATAAAGAAACAACTGATTGTCTTCATGTCAAGTTTTCTTTGTTGAGGATTATAAAGCTTAGCTTTTGTAACATCATGTATTTTTGGTTAACTAAAAGTTAGTTTCGTTAAATTCTTGTAAGGATCATTGTTGCTAAATATGAAACTTATGGGTTAATTATGCTTATTACTTAGTTGTCATTAATCTTTAATATATGAAAGTTAATAAGTAAAATATTAAATACTACTACTACTACTAATAATAATACTACTACTACTAATAATAATAGTAATAATAATAATAAGTTGTAACACCCGTAATTTTTATTAAAAATGAATAAAAGGAATAAAAGAAAAATGAAAAAGGGGGAAATGGAGGTCAACCCAAAGTTTAGGGGTCAAGGGTGTAAAAAAAGGGGCTAAGTTGGTGAAAAGTTGGTGAAAAGGTGGCATGGCCGCCCATTTCACCCTGCACAATATCTTCGTTCGATTTTTAGAGAGAGAAAGAAGACAGAAGCTTCGGGTTTGAGAAGGAAATTCAAGCGAAATTCGAATTCAAGGTAAGAATTCGTGAAATTTAGTTGTTCTTGGCTAACCTTAGCCTCGGTTATATGCTTACATGTGTTTGTATGTGTTCGAATGTGTGTTTAGAAAATTTCTGGGTGTTAGAACCGTTTGAAGAAGCTCGGGTGAGGAGTGCAAACTGGGAGAACCACAAAGGTGAGTTCTAGAACCCATATTTCACATGTTTTACAAACTTTTGGGGCTGGAAATACATGTAAAAATGTTTTACACTTATTATGAATGTTGCCCGTATGTGCATGCGTATGTATGTTAGTGATTTATGTTATGATTCATGCTTAGTATTGTATGTACATGTTTAGAACTAAGTATTATGATGTTTGGGTACTGGGATATGAATTAGATACATGATTAGGCTGCTAATACGACTAATAATACCAAATAGTGGTCATATGTCTGAAACTTTGACTTAGGAAAAACCAAGTACAAGGTGATATGTCTAAATAGTGCTTATACGACCCATGAAACTTGCCTTAGAAATATTTTGAGGGTTATATGTCTGAACAGTGGTCGTATGACCAGTAGGAATTTTCTAAGTATGGGGTTATATGTCTGAACAGTGGTCGTATGACCAGTAGAAATTTTCTAAGTATGGGGTCATATGTCTGAACAGTGGTCGTATGACCAGTAGAAATTTTCTAAGTATGGAGTTATATGTCTGAACAGTGGTCGTATGACCAGTAGAAATTTCCTAAGTATGGGGGATGATACGACCAAACAGTGGTCGTATGACCTGTAAAAATTTCTTAAGTCTGGGGATGATACGACTGAACAGTGGTCGTATGACTAGAAAAATTTTCTAAGTTTAAGGTGAAACGACTGAGCAGGGCTCATACGACTGAGCAGGGCTCATACGACTGAATAGGGCTCATACGCCCAAACACTTAGAATTTTTACAAAATTTTCTGGAAATCTGATTTACGGGGTTTTGACCAGAGTTGACTAGGGTTAATAAATGATGATGTTTTATGAATGTAATGATGATAATTGATTGACCCTTATTACTACTGATTTTATTATCAGTATTTTATTATCGTTAACAGTATTATTATTATTTTAATATTGTTAAGTATGTACTGGCATGACAAAGAATGACTAAGATTTAACGAAGAGCATAATCATTAATAAGTAAAATATTAATGATAATGAGAAATGGAACGTAAAGTGAAAGATAATGAAAGAGGAACATGATGAATGAATGCATGCATTAATAAATGAACGAATGAACGTAAGAAAGGCTTGCAAGCAAATGTATGGAGGTGCACACCCCTGGCAGGTGTTAGCTCAACTGTGATGCGGGTTAGCTACCCCGAAGGATGCACACAGGGTCAATCTTTGAGATTGACAATGAGGTGAGCAACTTTGTGTTGCAACAGACTCGGTTAGCAGGCAATCCGTGAGATTGCCACTGAGGTGAGCAACTATGTGTTGCAACAGACTTGGCTAACATACGATCGTGAAAGATCGATATTGAGGTGAGCAACTACGTGTTGCAACAGACTCGGTTAGCAGGCAATCATGAGATTGCCACTGAGGTGAGCAGCCGTGTGCTGCAACAGACTTGGCTAACATATGATAGAATGAAATGAATGAACGTACGAAAGAATGTAATGAACGTATGAATGAAAGAAATGATCGTACGTATGCAATGAATGTATGAATGAAATGAATGTATGAACGTATGTAATGTATGAATGAATGAAAATAAGATACGTACGAATGGAAGAACTAATATGAAAGAAAGAATACGAAAGAATATGAATGTAAACGATGAACGGCACACGAATGAAAGTTAATGAATGAACGACGAAGATAATAATAATATTATCTGTGTACGTACTTGTGTGACCGCATATAAGTAAAGAAAGGTTTTCCTTGAAATGAAAAGTAAAGTATTTTAATGTACAAAACTAGAACTCACTCAGCAACGCTGACTTTTATGTATTTTCTAGTTGGCAGGTAACAGGTTGCTAAGGATGGCACACGGGGATGGCTACACGGAGGGCAAGACTGACATCCATTTATGTTTTTGACGATACTGTTGTTTTGTAATTCATTCGACTAATTATTTTGTGACTAATGAACTAGAATGTATTGCTTAACAACAGCATTTTAAAATGAATGAAGGGTTTTGCCAACTTAATTCCGCTGCTTAATTTATTAATATATGTGTTTTATGCTGTGAATGACCAACTGTGAGGTGCCCGGGAACGGGGCCTTACAAGTTGGTATCAGAGCTAAAGTTTAAGTGAAACGGGTAAATTTTTCAAAAATAAACCTTAACTTAAACTGAGAATGGGACGGAAAGAGGGATGTCAGCCCGAGTAGCCATGTGCCATCAGGTATTGTTTTTCTTAAAAGATTAATCAGTATTATGTGCGTGTGCTATGTGATTTATGTGTTCTTAGTAGGTTTAAATGCTGATGTAGTCAGGATAGGAAGTGCTTGGGGTATGAAGAGTAAAGTAAGTGGCTAATCACAACTGGCCACTGTAATTAGGGACTACTATACTTGACATAAACTGAGCTGTTCCTTGAATGACTTTTTTAGTGTTTGAATCTTATAGCGCATAGGAAAATGGCTGGGAAGAAACCTTCTAAGGCTGCTAGAGGTAGAGGTCGTCCGCGTACGACTAGGAGCAGTGCTAAAGCTCCTAAGACGACTCCTGTGAACCCCGAGGTTCCTGACCGGAATGAAGAAACTGAGAATACTAGTCTGAATGCCTCAGCTAGGGAGGCGATTGCTGATGAGGTACACCAGGTCCTACAGGCAGTTATGCCATCTGTAGTGACCGATGTTATTCGAGCTATAAGGAACGAGGAAAGGAAGGAAAAGGAGGACAAGAGAGGGTCGACTGAAAAGGAGAGCAAGGAAGAAGATGAACGACCGAATCCTGAGATAGTAGTATCTGATGAGGAAGGGGATGATGTAGTACGGGTGACGACCAAGGGGTGCAGTTACGAGGCATTTCAGAGGTGCAAGCCCCCGACTTTCGATGGCAATGGTACTGCTGCAACCGCTCACCGATGGGTAAGGGAGATGGAAGCGGTACTCGAGATCAGTGAGTACCGTGAGGATCAGAAGGTGAAGTTTGCCACCCACTCCTTTACTGACTCAGCACTATGCTGGTGGGACAATATTGCCCAAGCTGAGGGTTCCAGGGCCATGGGGAAAATGAGGTGGACAGAGTTGAAGAAGTTGATAATTGAGGAATTTTTTCCTCATAGGGAACTCGATAAGGTTGAGAGGGAGTTCCTACAACTCGAGGCGGGAACCATGACACACCAGCAGTATACTACCAAATTCAACGAGATGGCGAGGCTGGTACCGGATCAAGTGACACCGGTATCCCGAAAGATTAACCGGTACATACAGGGACTGCCAGCTGATATCCGCAGGCACTTGATTACTGCCCGACCGAGCACCTTTAGGTCGGCAGTAGACTTAGCTGGGAGGCTCTATGACGAGAGGGAAGTGATGGTGGTAGAGGCAAAGAAAGCCGGTGGTGCTAACCGGAACTGGAATGGGAAACGGTTCGGGCGTGGTGGCTTTACCCCGAATAACAAGAAGGCTAGGAGGGATGACCGTAGGGTGGGGTCACCAAGCTCGGGACCCAAAAGATGTGACAAGTGTGGTAAGGAGCACGGTGGTGAATGTAGGTGGGGGTTAAACGTCTGTTTTAGGTGTGGGAAATCCGGTCATATGGCTAGAGACTGTAAGGCTGCGAGGTGTTTCAACTGCGGCGAAGTGGGTCATATGAGTAAGGATTGCAGGAAGTCGAGGGCCGAGAGTTCCGGGGGAAAGAAGGTGGCAGGGACTGAGGGGCAGAAGACGAGTGCCAGAGTTTTCACCATGACTAGAGAAGAGGCTAGGACGGACCCCGATGTTGTGTCAGGTACGTTTCTAGTAAATCAGACTCTTGCTTCTGTGTTATTTGATTCTGGTGCTAGTAAGAGTTTCATTTCTGCTACTTTCTGTGCTAAATTGCCTGTTAGTAGTAAATGCATTGATGAGCCCTTTGAAGTAGAAACCGCTATTGGTAAGTCCACTAGAGTTACTGATGTGATAGAGGACTGTGCCATAGAGTTAGAAGGTCATAGGTTTGCTGCTAGATTACATGTAATACCCCTAGGTGGATTTGATGTGGTGTTAGGAATGGATTGGTTGGCAACCTACGAAGCGAATATCGTATGTCGAAAGAAGATGATTAGATTGACGGCATTTGACGGAAGTCTGGTGACAATATATGGTGATCGGGTAACGATGATTCCGAAGGTGATTTTGATGGCGGTGGCGGGGAAGTGCATGAGGCGTGGGTGCAACGCCTACTTATGTTACGTAAAGGATGTGGAAACGCCAACAACACAACTATCCGACGTTCCGGTTGTGTGTGAGTTTCCAGATGTGTTCCCGGAAGACTTATCGGGATTGCCACCTGACCGCGAAATTGAATTTCAAATTGACTTGATACCCGGTGCCCAACCCGTTGCTAAAGCACCGTATCGGTTGGCTCCGACTGAGATGAAGGAGTTGATGGAGCAACTGCAAGAGTTGCTTGACAAGGGCTTCATTAGACCGAGTATCTCTCCTTGGGGTGCTCCGGTCTTATTTGTGAAAAAGAAGGACGGTAGCATGAGAATGTGTATCGACTACCGTGAATTAAACAAGTTGACCATAAAGAATCGGTATCCGTTACCGAGGATCGATGACTTGTTCGACCAGCTCCAGGGTGCCAGTTGGTTCTCGAGGATAGATCTTCGATCTGGTTACCATCAATTGAAGGTAAAGGAGCAGGACATTCCTAAAACAGCTTTTCGGACGCGCTACGGTCACTACGAGTTTCTCGTCATGTCTTTTGGGTTGACCAATGCGCCAGCTGCTTTTATGGATTTGATGAACCGAGTGTGTCGGCCAATGTTAGATAAATCAGTGATTGTGTTCATCGATGATATCCTGATTTATTCGAGAAGCAAAGAAGAGCATGCCGGTCACATTCGGGAAGTATTGGAGACTTTGAGAAGGGAGAAACTGTATGCTAAGTTCTCCAAATGTGCTTTCTGGTTACGCGAGGTGCAATTTCTGGGTCACGTGGTAAATGCAGAGGGAATCATGGTGGACCCAGCAAAGGTTGAAGCTGTGATGCAATGGAAATCACCAAAGACGCCATCCGAGATTCGTAGCTTCTTGGGATTGGCGGGCTATTACAGGAGATTTATTCAAGACTTCTCCAAGATAGCCTCACCTTTGACTAAGTTGACTCGCAAGGATGTGAAATTCGTGTGGGGTCGAGAGCAAAAGACGGCCTTTGAGGAGTTGAAGACGAGGCTAACACAAGCTCCTGTTTTGATATTGCCCGAGGGAAATGAAGACTTAGTGGTCTATTCGGATGCATCTTATTCTGGGCTAGGTTATGTGTTGATGCAATGTGGAAAGGTGATAGCCTACACATCTCGACAGCTGAAGACCCACAAAGTCAACTATCCCACACATGATCTAGAATTAGCCGCGGTGGTTTTTGCGTTGAAGATTTGGCGGCACTATCTATACGGGACGAAGTGCACAATCTTCACCGACCACAAAAGCTTGAAGTACTTCTTCGAGCAGAAAGATCTGAACATGAGGCAGAGGCGATGGTTGGAACTAATAAAGGATTATGATTGCGAAATCCATTACCATCCGGGCAAGGCCAATGTGGTGGCAGATGCCCTCAGCCGAAAAGAAAGGCCTGAGCCGATCCGGGTGAAGGCTTATCAGTTAATCATGACCTCCGACGTGATGACGCAGGTTAAGGAGTTTCAAGACGAGGCTTTGAAAGAAGATCGTCTTAACTCCGAAAGGATGAGAGGTCTAGTTACGGAGTTGGGTGAGAACACTCTAGGTGTTAAGACCCGGTTTGGGCGAATGTGGATTCCTCGATACGGGGATCTACGTGAAAAGATCATGGATGAGGCCCATAAGACTCGATACTCCATTCACCCCGGTGCTACCAAAATGTACCACGATATGAAGAAGGATTACTGGTGGCCGGGTATGAAACGTGACGTAGTGGAGTATGTGAGTAAATGCCTAACTTGCTTACAAGTAAAGGCAGAACACCAGAAACCGTGCGGGAAGATCCAGCCGTTGGATATACCCGAGTGGAAGTGGGAGCACATCACCATGGACTTCATTACGAAGCTACCACGTACCCCGAAAGGGTATGATGCCAAATGGGTGATAGTTGACCGCTTGACAAAGAGTGCCCACTTCCTGCCGATCCGCGAAACGTACTCATCTGAAAGATTGGCAGACCTGTTCATCAAGGAAATTGTAGCTCGTCATGGTGTACCGGTGTCTATTGTGTCTGATCGCGACACCCGGTTTACCTCCAAGTTTTGGAAAAGATTTCATGATGCAATGGGGTCGAGGCTACACATTAGTACAGCATATCACCCTCAGACGGACGGTCAGTCTGAGAGGACGATCAAAACACTCGAAGACATGCTTCGGGCATGCGTGATCGATTTTGGAGGAAGTTGGGATGACCACCTGCTGTTAGCAGAATTCTCGTATAATAACAGTTATCATGCCAGCATTGGCATGCCACCCTACGAGATGCTATACGGTAGGAGATGTAGGACGCCCGTATGTTGGGGAGACATTGGGCAGAAAGAACTGGGGGTGTTGAGGTGATTGAAGCAACGACTGAGAAATTGGAAAAGATCAAAGCCTTCATGAAGGCGGCGAAAGATAGGCAAAAGTCGTATGCTGACAAGAGGCGAAGACCGATAGAGTTCAAGGTTGGTGACCGAGTCATGTTGAAGGTCTCGCCCTGGAAGGGAATCATTAGATTCGGGAAACGAGGTAAGCTAAGCCCGAGATACATAGGACCTTTCCGAATTGTCGTACAAGTAGGAGAGGTGGCCTATCGACTTGAGCTGCCAGATGAGTTAAGTGGAATTCATCCCACATTCCATGTATCTCATCTGAGAAAGTGCTTAGCTAATGAAGACATGGTTGTACCACTGGAGGACATCGAAGTGGATGAGAGGCTTAACTACGTGGAGCAACCAGTGGCAATCATTGATCGTAAAGAAAAAAGGTTAAGGAATAAAGTGGTTCCTCTTGTGCGTGTACAGTGGAAGCACAGGAAGGGATCCGAGTCTACGTGGGAGACCGAAGAAGAGATGAGACAACATTACCCACATTTGTTTGAGGAATAACAGGTTTCCGGGACGAAACCTATATAAGGGGGGTGGACTTGTAACACCCGTAATTTTTATTAAAAATGAATAAAAGGAATAAAAGAAAAATGAAAAAGGAGGAAATGGAGGTCAACCCAAAGTTTAGGGGTCAAGGGTGTAAAAAAAGGGGCTAAGTTGGTGAAAAGTTGGTGAAAAGGTGGCATGGCCGCCCATTTCACCCTGCACAATATCTTCGTTCAATTTTTAGAGAGAGAAAGAAGACAGAAGCTTCGGGTTTGAGAAGGAAATTCAAGCGAAATTCGAATTCAAGGTAAGAATTCGTGAAATTTAGTTGTTCTTGGCTAACCTTAGCCTCGGTTATATGCTTACATGTGTTTGTATGTGTTCGAATGTGTGTTTAGAAAATTTCTGGGTGTTAGAACCGTTTGAAGAAGCTCGGGTGAGGAGTGCAAACTGGGAGAACCACAAAGGTGAGTTCTAGAACCCATATTTCACATGTTTTACAAACTTTTGGGGCTGGAAATACATGTAAAAATGTTTTACACTTATTATGAATGTTGCCCGTATGTGCATGCATATGTATGTTAGTGATTTATGTTATGATTCATGCTTAGTATTGTATGTACATGTTTAGAACTAAGTATTATGATGTTTGGGTACTGGGATATGAATTAGATACATGATTAGGCTGCTAATACGACTAATAAGACCAAATAGTGGTCATATGTCTGAAACTTTGACTTAGGAAAAACCAAGTACAAGGTGATATGTCTAAATAGTACTTATACGACCCATGAAACTTGCCTTAGAAATATTTTGAGGGTTATATGTCTGAACAGTGGTCGTATGACCAGTAGGAATTTTCTAAGTATGGGGTTATATGTCTGAACAGTGGTCGTATGACCAGTAGAAATTTTCTAAGTATGAGGTCATATGTCTGAACAGTGGTCGTATGACCAGTAGAAATTTTCTAAGTATGGGGTTATATGTCTGAACAGTGGTCGTATGACCAGTAGAAATTTCCTAAGTATGGGGGATGATACGACCAAACAGTGGTCGTATGACCTGTAAAAATTTCTTAAGTCTGGGGATGATACGACTGAACAGTGGTCGTATGACTAGAAAAATTTTCTAAGTTTAAGGTGAAACGACTGAGCAGGGCTCATATGACTGAGCAGGGCTCATACGACTGAATATGGCTCATACGCCCAAACACTTAGAATTTTTACAAAATTTTCTGGAAATCTGATTTACGGGGTTTTGACCAGAGTTGACTAGGGTTAATAAATAATGATGTTTTATGAATGTAATGATGATAATTGATTGACCCTTATTACTACTGATTTTATTATCAGTATTTTATTATTGTTAACAATATTATTATTATTTTAATATTGTTAAGTATGTACTGGCATGACAAAGAATGACTAAGATTTAACGAAGAGCATAATCATTAATAAGTAAAATATTAATGATAATGAGAAATGGAAAGTAAAGTGAAAGATAATGAAAGAGGAACATGATGAATGAATGCATGCATTAATAAATGAACGAATGAACGTAAGAAAGGCTTGCAAGCAAATGTATGGAGGTGCACACCCCTGGCAGGTGTTAGCTCAACTGTGATGCGGGTTAGCTACCTCGAAGGATGCACACAGGGTCAATCTTTGAGATTGACAATGAGGTGAGCAACTTTGTGTTGCAACAGACTCGGTTAGCAGGCAATCCGTGAGATTGCCACTGAGGTGAGCAACTATGTGTTGCAACAGACTTGGCTAACATACGATCGTGAAGGATCGATATTGAGGTGAGCAACTACGTGTTGCAACAGACTCGATTAGCAGGCAATCATGAGATTGCCACTGAGGTGAGCAGCCGTGTGCTGCAATAGACTTGGCTAACATATGATAGAATGAAATGAATGAACGTACGAAAGAATGTAATGAACGTATGAATGAAAGAAATGATCGTACGTATGCAATGAATGTATGAATGAAATGAATGTATGAACGTATGTAATGTATGAATGAATGAAAATAAGATACGTACGAATGGAAGAACTAATATGAAAGAAAGAATACGAAAGAATATGAATGTAAACGATGAACGGCACACGAATGAAAGTTAATGAATGAACGACGAAGATAATAATAATATTATCTGTGTACGTACTTGTGTGACCGCATATAAGTAAAGAAAGGTTTTTCCTTGAAATGAAAAGTAAAGTATGTTAATGTACAAAACTAGAACTCACTCAGTAACGCTGACTTTTATGTATTTTCTAGTTGGCAGGTAACAGGTTGCTGAGGATGGCACACGGGGATGGCTACACGGAGGGCAAGACTGACATCCATTTATGTTTTTGACGATACTGTTGTTTTGTAATTCATTCGACTAATTATTTTGTGACTAATGAACTAGAATGTATTGCTTAACAACAGCATTTTAAAATGAATGAAGGGTTTTGCCAACTTAATTCCGCTGCTTAATTTATTAATATATGTGTTTTATGCTGTGAATGACCAACTGTGAGGTGTCCGGGAACGGGGCCTTACATAAGTTATAATAATAATAATACTAATTATAATTACTAATAATAGTAATAATACTAATAATATTAGCAATGATAATGATAACAATTTATAGAGTTAATAAACTAAAAAAATTATGTAAAACTTAAAGAAAATAAGTCTAAGGGGGTTTATTGTCAATTTAGAAACTTTAATATAAAGGTTTGTGCATAAAATAATAACAAATTAAACCACAAGGACCGAAAGTGTAACTTTAAAAGTTACATCTCAAACCCCCTGCCCATTTTTGTGCCCGCAAATCCGGCAGCCGGTCCAGCCACCTCCGGCCGGACTCCGGCAAGGTGTTTTCACATGATTTTAAATGCACAAGTCAATCCCCAATCGTTGCCAACCAATGCGTGAACACGAATCGAACACTTTTAAACACTGTAATTGCATTTTAAAGACGGTTATGAATCCAAATGATTCGAGTAACCGGTCACCTTAATCCTCGAAACGTTCATCCATTAAAACGCAATAATAATCCAATTAAATGTTACCTGATCGATGGATTAATCAATACTACACTATTACCAAACAAAATTTTACCCAAAACACATTTGATCATCACCAACGAATTGCACAAACATCGCGACCTACAACTTACTTGAATACTAACCTCTACACATCAAGAGTTGAAAGGTCATCCAACGATTCAACCTCAGCCGTGACTAATGATCATTTTGTTCCATTCTTATTCGTCTACAATTCGAGTAATTCAACATGTCAAAATACTCGATTCCATGTGGGTAACAAAAGCCCTATGTTTGATTTCATTATCAACAACGAATTTAGGTTCAATTTGTATTAATCCGATTCTAGGGTTCTTGAGTTTGGGGGAGTTTGTTGATACATATGTACCTAGATTCTGATCTCAATGTAATATCTTTGTAATGTCTTACATATATGTAATTGAAAGATGATTAATGAAATGCAAATGGTTGTATGTGATTATAATGTTTAATGTTTCATTAATGGGTTGTGTAATGTATGGTTGATAAATTATATAGGTAAGTGATTGTCTGAATTGATATGCGTAATGTAATGATAACTAATACATTCAAACTTATCGTTATGAAGTTATCATGCGAATGGCCCATGCCAATGGACCATACGCATGAACAACTTTATGCGAATGACTCAGTCGCACAACTGAACCAGGAGACTGGATCAGTCGTAAGACTAGAGCATGAGATTGAACCAGTCGTACGACTGAATGCTCAGTTGTGCGTATAGATCAAGCGCATAGCTCAATCGCACGACTGAATCATGCGTATGGTTCAATCGCACTACTGAATCATGCATATGGTTCAGTCGCACGAATGAGAAACCCTTACCTATAAATACCACTTAATCCGTGGAAAAACGGAACACTTCGAATACTTGCAACCCTAGTCGACCCAGAGCGTCCTGTTCGTCCATTCCAAGTTCATAGAACGTCCCAGATCATTCCTAGTCCGTTCATAACGTTTTCTAATCGTTAGGTTTGATCTTGTTAACGTTCTCCCTGATTGGATCACCAATCAAATAGGATTCCGCACTATTTGATCCGGTATAACGAAGAATCAGTTAGTACTCTGTACGTACACGGTCCTAACAGGGATGTACTGTGGTAGTTGGTTGGGTGGAGGTGACAGGTGGTGGAATGGCTGTAGTGGTGGTTGCGGTAGCTTGGGTGGTTTGGGTGGTTTGGGTGGTTTGGGTAGTGGTGGTAGCGGAAGAGGTAGTGATAAGAGTGATCCTCCTGCGTTTGGGCTTCAACCCATGAGGCTGAGCCATACGTTTCCTCCGTCTCCCCTGGACACAGAGGCTCCCCCTCGACTGCTGGGAGAGACTGGGGTGCAAGATGGATCAACTGTAGAGCTCCCAGACTCTCCCGAGCATCCACCAACCACCCTCAATCCCCTCTCCGTTGCCACTTCCCGACTTCCCACAGTCCGGGTAAGTGGTTCTTCATCGGACTCCTCTACCTCCTGCATATGAAAATCAGGGTGTATCAGTGCTGGTTCGGGATCTTCCTCACCATCCCCCCTGATCAGAATCATGATCATCATCGGAGTCATCGGAGGGCAGAGCAACTTGCTCCACATCCGAATCACTGTCCTCGTGGCGCCACTTCCTTTTTGCTGGCGCCACATAATCATCTCGGGCCAGATGCCCAAATAGTCGCCTGACAGAGGGTTTTACCTGCTTCCCCCTGTACACCTTCATCCTGCCCAAGGTGGTATCATCCATCACCTCGAGCACTACAGCATCCTCCTTCTCCTTTGGCAGCATAGGGAGCTTTTGGTCAATGATCATCTGCATGAAGCGAGGGTACATGCAGAAGCTCTCTTTGCCCTTCACTTTGATGTTCTCCATTAAATAAGTGAAGATCATCCGCGAGAAGCTGAACGGATGGTTCAGCACCAGCGCAACATATGCGCTCTGCATCTGCTCAGACAGCTCATCAAAGCCTCCCTTCCTCGAGGCAATGCACCTTAGCAGCACGTGGGCTAAGTACTTGAGTTGGGGGCACAGGTTGCTCTTGTTGAGCATACCTGCGTTGATATCCCTAGAGTACTTTGCCCGCATAAAGCACCCTCGAACTGTCAGAGGGTGTAGTCATGTGGGGTAGTCACCATCATCCCCAAACTCTAAGACTGTCCGGAGATCTTCCTCAGAGATCCCTATGGCCTGACCAAAAATGGTGCTCCTGATACAGTAGGGCTCTATGGATCTGTCCACCACAGCGCTTTCCCAGAAAGCCTGCTGGACTGAACGATATGGCGTGCATGGAGTAGAATAGCTCGGAAGATCCTCGATCTCTGTAAGAAAGTAATGATGCCCGAGAACTCCGCCGCGTTCCGGGAGGTCAGATCCAGATGAGCACAAATGTTATGCTTTGTGCTGATAGTCCAACGACTCGCCATCTGTTACACATTGTTGATAAACGTTAGTGCATGTTGAGGATAGCTAATATCAGTCAAAGAACTTTAAACTTTGGTTTAATCGTGCGACTGAACAAACGACTGAGTTTCAGTCGTACGATTGAACTGTGCGACTGAGATTTAGTCAAACGATTGAGTTCATGCGTACTCAGTCATGCGATTGGACTCAGTCGCATGTCTTCTCATACGTGTATCTCAATCGTGTGTCTGAACTCATTCGCAAGGTTCAGTCGTACGATTGAGTCATTGGTCCATCTCAGTCGTACGATTGAGCCAATCAGACAATTCAGTCGTACGATTGAAGTTCATCAGCATGACCAGTAGTCTATTCGACTATTTGTCCATTCGACTGTTTGTCCATTCAAATTCTTGTTTTGAGCAATACTAAGTGTTAAACATCAAAATTATGCTCATTACACTCAAACCAACCGATTAAGCCTATTGTAACCTTAATTTGATCAGTAAGTTCAGGTTTTAAGGTCTATTAATCCTATTAAGGTTACTGGTACTGTTAGGTCATAATTTGTGCCCATTTTGTTGATTTGACACAGTTTGTTCGATGATTTCTCTTGAGCAGTACCTGTATGATCGAAAGCAAATGTCAGAACTAAGTAATCGAAGGTTCAGGTGATTTTTGAAAATTTTGGCCGAGGTTCGATTAGGTCGTACGTATAGAGAGGCGATTTGGGTGAATGAGCGACTGAGGCCGATTCGACCTGTATATATACTAGGGCAAATCCCAGTCGGGCGACTGAGCCGAGTCGTATAGGTCAGTCGTACGATTGAGTCTAGTCGCATGAGTGAGTTATGCGACTGAGTCTCAGTCGTACGATTCACCCAATTATTCAGTTCCAATCGCACGATTGAGGTTCAGTCGAACGACTGTGACAGTCGGTCACCTTCAATCGTGTGCTTGGATTCATTGGCATTGTCCATTCGTACGATTTGACTCATTCGTGTGTTCCAATCGTACGACTGGACCATATTTATGGTTCAGTCGTGCGACTGGGCGATACTTATCATCTTTTGGCCATTTTACCATTACGACCCTTAGTTCCATTTACCAGTAGATAAACATTATGAGTAGGTTGATCATCTCAGACATGACCATTTAAAATAAAACTACATCTTGATCACCTCAGATGTGATCTATTTATCCACCAGATCATCTCAGACATGACCTATTTATCCACCCGATCACCTCAGACGTGATCCATTTATCCACCCGATCACCTCAGACGTGATCCATTTATTCAAATTATCACCTCAGACATGATAATTTTATCCTTTCAGAAACAATTTGTTTAAATAAACGTTAAGCTCATCTGGTGACGTTAACAGAGAACATTTTGCATAGACCGACATTGACACAATATACATATAACTTGAAAATTTTAAACTACGAACACAATAAAACATCTTTTTGTGATTTTTGTTAGGTCGGGTTAGTGTAGCCTATTAACATTGACATCATATCAAGGACAGACTCATATAGAATCAGACATGCATAAACAACATTACTTGGAATCTTTTATCTGTATTTAACTTTAAACCCTTGCATGAATTACATATCACAGTTATTCACTTATCTAAGACTTCTAAGATCTAACTGGGAATCATGCTTGACATGATAAGTAACACACATTGATTATCAACATCAGTCAGTGCATCCACGACGATTGTCAGTATAGTTGTCCATTTAAATTCATACACGGACTTTTAACATGCATTGGTGATGAGTTAAGTTATATTATTTCAACCAACTTTTGTGGATCCCAAGCTTATATGGTAATCAACATTCCTTAGAGGACTTTCGAGCGGTCTTTAGGTATTTTGACAAGAAGCGACTATTCTTAGAGCTTTCAAAGAGAAGCCAAGCCTCAGGTCAGTGCCATCGCACAGCAGAGAGGCGGCAAACAACAATGAATTCTAGAATATGTAGGTTATGCTTATCCTCAGGTCAGTGCCATCGCACAGCAGAGAGGCACACAACCTATCTCCTTGTTAGAGCATTTCTTATTTTCTTTTTCATATAGCGCACCAACAACGTTTTGTTATCAGCTTGATTGCGCTTGTATTCATTTTTCTTTTGCTCTTTTTGTGGTCACACGCACACCTTTGGTGGCGTTTATTTGCTCGTTATCCCTTATTGGAAATAACTGATTGTGTTAACCAGTGATAAGATAGGACCCCACAGTCGGTTGAACCATTTAGTTTAGATTGAGTTCACCAATGACGTCTACTCGTCTATTGTGTTGAATCTACCAACACATCGTATAGTGAACTAGCACCTACCTAGATCAACTTTCTCCGTGTAATTACAATACCAACCAAGCGTACTATCATTTTCCCAATATGTTAGACCTAGACTTCTCTGATTTGTAATTTTCTGTGATTTAATTAACCTTGCAAAACGTAAAATCCTTTTGGTGTTCCAAGTAACGCGACACCTGTGTACTATCACTTTCCATTTTATTGAGTCACATTTCCTGTCTTGCTGTCTTTGCCTTTTCAGCTTAACTATCCTTCCCTGTAAGGCCCCGTTCCCGGGACGCTTACAGTTGGTCATTCATCGCATATATTTAAATAAAACAATGCAGCAGAAACATTCAAGATAAACTTTTCTTTTACTATAAATACTTTTGCCATTTAATACAATGTACGTCAGTTACAAAACATCTAATGTTGCATTACATTACAAAAGCATTATACAAAAGATTTCATCATTTCTAATTACATCTTTACAATGCCTACTTTTACTATGATTGTTGCTGAAGCATATGAAACCGAGGATTTCTTAAGTAATCCCGTTTATGTGAATCCTCAACAATCATAGGGTCATAAACAGTGACCTCTAGTATAACAACATAAAAATTCATCATCATGAAGAAGATTTCTTAAATAATCCTGTTTATCAGGATCTTCAAGAAATCTTGCACTCGCATGCAACATAATGTGTTGCGCGCATTATGGGCCCACAACACATTGCATGGCAGCATTATCAAGAGGAGAATGCCATCCCAAAAGAGCTGAGTAGCCGCCTCGTGCCATCCTCAGCAACCCTACCTGCCAACTGGAAACATATAAAAGTCAGCGTTGCTGAGCGAGTTCTAGTTTATATGTGGTATATAAAAACACTCTTTTCTGTAAAATACTATACTGTATAGTATATGCGAGCACGCATCAGCTGTATGAACAATTAACATTCGTTCTTTGTACTATATGTCTTGTTTGTAAACTTTATCTTTATGTTTCACTTTCTGTATGGACCAGTGAGCGATACCCCAACTATATGCGCGATGGGAAACGGATGACGGGCCATCTATGTCCCCGAAGGGTCAACTATATTCCCCCGAAAGGGCTATGTGTATCCCCTGAAGGGTCAACTGCATTCCCCCGAAAGGGCTATTTGTATCCCCCGAAGGGTCAACTGTATCCCTCGAAAGGGCTATGTGTATCCCCCGAAGGGTCAACTGTATCCCTCGAAAGGGCTATATGTACTGTGTACAAGGCCGACCCAATCATCCGGGGCACGCCACAAAGGTCCTGCCAATCTCAATTGATTGACCTTGTGTGCGTCAATGGGTAGCTAGCTCGCAACACAGTTGAGCTAATCGACACATAGTCGTGTAGCTCCTATAAGCTTGCAAGACTTGTTAACTTTTATTAATGTTCCTTCACTTTCTTTATTACTCTTTCACTGTACTTTACGTAATACTTTCATTTCATCTATTAGTGATAACATGTAAAACTGTGGAAAGATAAACATGCATCAAATCGAGGAACATCGGGATTTACAAATCATCAGTCATTACTATCATATAAGCTACATCATACTTAGCCTACATACATCATACATACACTTCTCTCCACATTCACATCAGCCCTATTTGGGCGATTGAACATACTCCAGTCGCATGGCCTCCATGCGACTGAGTCGTGCGAATGGGCATACAGTCGTGCAGATGGACTTCTATCGTACGAATGAACCCTATGCGAATGGGCATCTATGCGACTGAACCCTCAGTCGTGCGTCTGTACTATTATGCGAATGGATCTATGCGACTGAACCCTCAGTCGTGCGTCTGTACTATTATGCGAATGGATCTATGCGACTGAACCCTCGGTCGTATGGCCTGTCGTGCGACTGAGCCCCAATCGTACGACTGAGCCCTAATCGTACGACTGAGCCTTAATCGTACGATTGAACATCAGTCGTTCCTCAGTCGGGCGACTGGCCCTTCAGTCGCATAACCCTAACTGGGCTGCGACTGAAGTTCATCACGAACAGCAGCCGCGACACTCGGCTGAAAAACCCTTCTAAACTCCATTCAAGCCCAGATTAACCCTCCCAAACCTTAGGGAATCATACTAGGACATCATACAAATAGGTGTAAGTCCTAAATCATACTTTAAACACATTACCCAAGATTTCACCCAAATGGGTCAAACATACATTTTTACAAAACTAGGGTTTAGATGTGATCCAGCCCCAAAATCGTTTGAAAACATGTAAATGAGGGGTCCTAGAACTCACAATAACAGGTAGGAGTTGAAGAGCTTCGACTTGACTAGCTTCTTGACAAAATCCGAGCCTGAATCACCCTGTTCTCTCTTTTCTTTCCCTGCTCTGTCGCCCTCTGCTCTTTCTCCCGACTGAAGTGTGTAAGTGTTGGGAGGAGGAGAGAGCTGCTCCTCTTTTATAGGTACAGCTCAGTCGCCCGAAGCCCAGGAGCGACTGGACCTTCAGTCGCATGAACACCATGCAACTGGACCTCCAGTTGCATGAGTTCCATGCGGTTCATCCTTCATTCGTGCGATTGAACCCCCAGTCGCATAAATCACATGCGACTGAGACCCAGTCGCATACTACTCCAAAAAGTCAAACTACCGGGTGTTACATTCCCCCTTTTTTTAAGTAAATAATTACTGAACCTAACCTAATCTCACCCTAAAATACTAAAACAGAAAATCTTTTTGTGTTTTTAGATTTTTAATCGACAAGGAAATTAAATGAAATAAAACTAGAAAATAAAAAATAAAAAAAATTGAAAGGAAATTAAACATGTGTCGGACTACGTTTCTATTTCTTCTGAGATAACGTCACTTTTCCTTTTAACGTCGTTGACCTCTAACAGATATAAAAATCTGGGTTTATCAAAGGCTTTTGTATAGAGGTCAGCGCGTTGAAATCTGTATTAATTTTTATCACATCGATTAAATTCTTTTCAAAACAGTCACGTATAAAGTGATATTTGATTCCGATGTGTTTGGTCTTTGGTGGTTGGACCGGATTTTTAGTTACTGCAATTGCAGCAGAATTATCAAAAATATAGGAGTAGAAGAGAAACGCAAACCGTAGTCCCACATTTGCTGTTGTATCCATATGATTTGAGAACAGCAGCTGGCGGCGGCAACATATTCGGCTTCACAGGTAGATAGAGCAACTGATGTCTTCTTCTTACATGCCAAGTCACCAATCTCCTCCCGAAAAATTGACATCCTGCTGACGTAGACTTGTAATTCATTTGCAGCCTCCATAATCCGAATCACTATACGCCGTTAGCTCAAAGTCATCATCATGAGGATACCACAACCCCAGTGTTGGAGTCCTTCAGATAACGGAAAATCCTCTTAACCCCAATCAAGTGATTCACTTTTGGCTTCGCTTGATATCTGGAACATAAACATGTGGCATACATGATATCTGGACGCGAGGCAGTGAGGTACATAAGAGATCCGATCATCCCACGATACATAGTGGCATCCACCAAATCCCCATTCTCATCAGGAGCCACATCATGATTTGTGGCAAGGGGTACCGGCAACAGTGACATTGTCCATATCAAACCGACTCAGAATGTCTCCGACATACCTAGTTTGATGCAAGAAAATACCGGTTGAGGTTTGATCCACCTGTAATCCTAGGAAGAACTTCATTTCTCCCATGGCACTCATCTCAAATCCTGCCTTCATCACAGATTCGAATTCTTTGCACAACTCTTCGTTTCTGGAACCGAAGATGATGTCATCCACATAGATCTGCACCATAAGCAAATCACCATCCTTTTCTTTAATGAAAAACGTACAGTCAATCACACCCCTGCGAAAGCGGTGTTTCAACAGATGGGTGGAGAGCTTTTCATACCAAGCTCGAGGAGCCTGATGTAGCCCATACAGAACCTTATCTAACTTGTAGACTATGTCCCGATGATAGGGATCCTCAAATCCCTCGGGTTTACTGACGTATACCTCCTCACGGATTTCCCCATGAAGGAATGCACTCTTCACATCCAACTGATAAACTTTGATCTTCATATACGACGCATAGGAAAGAAATATCCGAATTGCTTCCATTCGTGCCACCGGTGCAAACACTTCATTGTAGTCGACTCCCTCGACTTGTCCGAATCCCTGAACAACCAACCGTGCCTTGTTTCTGATCACAACACCTTGGTCATCCTTCTTGCACTTTAGTACCCATTTGGTACCAATCACTTTTACTCCTTTTGGCCTGTCAACGAGTGTCCATACTCCAAGTTTCTTGAACTGTAGAAACTCTTCTTGCATCGTGTTGACCCAGGCTTCATCTTTGAGAGCGTCACTGACGTACTTAGGCTTGACTTGTGAAACAAAACATGAGAAAGACCCGTCATTGACATATCCCTTTTCCATGATTGCAGCATAATCAGTCGAGTACAGCTGATTTTGTGTCTGCACACGGATTGAATATCCACAATGATAGACGAGGGGGGATGATTCACACTGATCCTAGTCATTGGTGTTGTTGGAACAACAACTTCAGAATCCAAATTTGTGACTACTGGTTCAGTATCCGGATTTCCCAATGCCGGTTCGGCAGCTGACGAGCTAATTTCTGGATTACATTATGCTCACATTGTCTGGTTCAGTTGCCTCTTCATCATCTGATGAATCATCACTCTCATCCTGAGCATGAGCTGAGGAACCTGAAGCACCATCTGCAGGTGTTGTGTTGCTTGAATCCAGATTTGGTGTATTTAGAACATCGTACATCATCTGAGTAGCAATCACATCATCCGAATCAAGCTGTGAAAGATTAAAGGATTTGAAAAAGCCATCGTAATCAAAGAATGACGATGGACCTTTTCCAGCAGGGGGTGGTGTATCTTTGCACATCTACGTTGCTCCACACTTCAACCTGACTTGTCGAGTTATTGTAAACTCGTTTGTCTGGTATGTTGTATCCTAGAAAAATCCCTTGATCAGCTTTTTCATTAAACTTGCCTTCCTGAGACTTCTTCAACAGGGTACATGGAGCTCCAAATGGTTCCAGATACTCCAAGTTAGGTTTTCGCTTCTGAAGTAACTCATAGCAAGTCTTGCCATGCCTTTTGACTACTGATACACGGTTAAGTGTGTAGCAAGCATTTGCAACTGCTTCATTCCAGAACTATACCGGAAGCTTAGAATCTGCCAACATTGTCCTTGCAGTCTCGATCAAGCTCCGATTCTTTCGTTCTGCAACTCCATTCTTCTGTGGCGTGTATGCTGAGGTGAACTGATGAACAATTCCCTTCTCCATGCAGAAAGCATCCATCCACTGATTCTTGAACTCTGTGCAGTTGTCTGAACGAATCTTCCTAACCTTTAGGTTGTAGAGTGACTCCAGCGTCGTGACTAGAACCTTGAATGATTCAAACGTTTCTGACTTAGCTTTCAAAAACATCACCCAAGTAAAGTGTGAGTAGTCATCTGTGACTACAAAGCAGTACCAGTCTCCTGCTATACTCTTCGTGCTTACAGGACCAAATAGATCCATGTGTAGTAGCTCCAGGGGCATCTCTACAGAATTGACATGCTTGGTCTTGTGAGATTTTCTGGTCTGCTTTCCCTTCTTGCATGAGACATAAAAATCAGTAAGTTTGAAGTTCTTGACAGTAACTCCGTCAACTAAGTTGTTATGAATCAGATGAATCATCTTCCTGTGATTAATGTGTCCTATTTTCTATGCCATGAGATGGATTCCTTCTCTGTTGCTTTAGATAGGAAACACTAAACTGTAGACTCAGAGGATGAAGCATTAGATATATCCAAGACATGTAAGTCATTGTACCTGGATGCTGACACTAAGACTTGCTCCTCTGGAATCTCCATCTCTTTCTTTAGTATGTAACACTTGCGATTGTCAAACATCACTTTGAATTTCTTGTCACATATCTGAGACACTGAAAGCAGACTGTTTTCTAATTGTTATACATAATTGACTTTGTCGAATCGTACCTTTGCATTACCTACTTCGCCTTGAGCGGTAATGTATCCTCCTTTGTTACCAGCAAAGGAAACGTGTCCCCTTTGATTTGTTTGACATTGAAAAGGAGAGACTTATTTCCTGTCATGTGCTTGGAAGCTCCGCTATCTACAATCCATGTATTGGTAGTAGCACTGTAGCGGACAACCTGCACATAACAATTAGTTAAGGAGGGGTACCCAAGCCTTAACTGGCTTGAGTTTCCGAGAGGCATCACACATTATGAACTCTACCCACTGTCCTTTGTCAGTTGGTGGGACCTCAACCTTCAATTGTCACTGCTATCAGATACATCAGACGTTTTAGCTTTCCACATACCATCTTTATGAAAAGATTGTTTGTGATATACAGTGGATTGATTAATAGTTTGAACCTTTGTTTTAGTTTCTAAAACTGGTTTCATCTCAGGCATCACAGACTGCCAATGACTTGTCTATGTTGAAATTGGTGTTGAGGAGATGTGAGTGTTAGCAGGTCTTAGATGTTGGGACCTAACTTCTTTGTCCAGGGGTCTTAGACAACTGTTTTGGGAACCCCATGAGTAAATTCTTTGTCCAGTTCAACTTTAACCCTAGGTGTCTGATAGCGGGGACAACTAGAAGATATGTGACCCCATTTACCATATGCATAAAGGATCTCCTTTCAAGGGACTAGAAGATCTCTTATGAGGTGGGGAGTAGACCTTAGGTATGTGCTCTTTGGTCTCGCCTTTTGATGTTCACCTTCCTTGACAAACTTAACTTGTTTAACATTATGATTTATTGCCTTTGAAGATGAGTGTTATCTTTCTTAACTGGTTTATTTTGAGTGGGTTTGGAAATCTTGGATTGTGTGTTAGTAGACTTCGAACCCAACCCAAGAGATGCTTGAACATTTTCTTCCACCTTTGTTCATTCCAGTTGTGCCTAAAGTTGAGGGTTTCTGATCAGCACCCGAAGAAACAGTCTTAACTACTGTGTCCGGGTCACAGACCAGAGGAGTTGTCACCACATGATCTTTAATTGGATTATTATTTATTGGACGTTGTTTGGTGTTCAAAAGAGTCTCATGTGGTGGGGGCACAACTTTATAACCCAAACCCTCCCTGTTGTTGCGTTCCTTAACCAAGTTTTTCAAAATATGCGAGGAGCTCGCAAGACTATGAAGTTTTTGTTTTAAAGACTCATTTTCAACTAGTAAAACTGCTTTATCCTTTTTAGTTTCTTCAATGGTCTTTAAATAGAATTTAATATCATTCTCTTGGTTGAATGCAACAACTTCAGTCTCTTTTAATGGTTTCTTTAATGCCTCAACCTTTTCCTTGTAACTGCTTTCATTTTGTTTTAAAACTTTGTTAGCCTCTGTGCACATTTAAGTCCTTACTAAGTTATCATTGTGATCTAATAACCTAGCAAATTTTAAGTCAATACTTTCCCTAAAATTTTCACATTAACACATGCATGTTAGCAAACAGTTCATCTTTGGTTTACCTGTGCAGATGTGGACGTTCTGGCCATGAAAGCATTTTGAGACTGTGGTTGTGCTTCAGATTCAGCATTTAGCTCATTCTCAAAGATTTGGTTAACAGCAGCTAGTCTCTTCCATTTCAGCAGTATCAATCTCAGCTGAGCTCTACCCCTCACTTGCTGAGTCTTCATTCAAATCTTCAACTGATGCTATGTTGGCTTCAGCTGATTTTGTGTCTGCACACGGATTGAATATCCACAATGATAGACGAGGGGGATGATTCACACTGATCCTAGTCATTGGTGTTGTGGAACAACAACTTCAGAATCCAAATTTGTGACTACTGGTTCAGTATCCGGATTTCCCAATGCCGGTTCGGCAGCTGACGAGCTAATTTCTGGATTTACATTATGCTCATTGTCTGGTTCAGTTGCCTCTTCATCATCTGATGAATCATCACTCTCATCCTGAGCATGAGCTGAGGAACCTGAAGCACCATCTGCAGGTGTTGTGTTGCTTGAATCCAGATTTGGTGTATTTAGAACATCGTACATCATCTGAGTAGCAATCACATCATCCGAATCAAGCTGTGAAAGATTAAAGGATTTGAAAAAGCCATCGTAATCAAAGAATGACGATGGACCTTTTCCAGCAGGGGTGGTGTATCTTTGCACATCTACGTTGCTCCACACTTCAACCTGACTTGTCGAGTTATTGTAAACTCGTTTGTCTGGTATGTTGTATCCTAGAAAAATCCCTTGATCAGCTTTTTCATTAAACTTGCCTTCCTGAGACTTCTTCAACAGGGTACATGGAGCTCCAAATGGTTCCAGATACTCCAAGTTAGGTTTTCGCTTCTGAAGTAACTCATAGCAAGTCTTGCCATGCCTTTTGACTACTGATACACGGTTAAGTGTGTAGCAAGCATTTGTAACTGCTTCATTCCAGAACTATACCGGAAGCTTAGAATCTGCCAACATTGTCCTTGCAGTCTCGATCAAGCTCCGATTCTTTCGTTCTGCAACTCCATTCTCTGTGGCGTGTATGCTGAGGTGAACTGATGAACAATTCCCTTCTCCATGCAGAAAGCATCCATCCACTGATTCTTGAACTCTGTGCAGTTGTCTGAACGAATCTTCCTAACCTTTAGGTTGTAGAGTGACTCCAGCGTCGTGACTAGAACCTTGAATGATTCAAACGTTTCTGACTTAGCTTTCAAAAACATCACCCAAGTAAGTGTGAGTAGTCATCTGTGACTACAAAGCAGTACCAGTCTCCTGCTATACTCTTCGTGCTTACAGGACCAAATAGATCCATGTGTAGTAGCTCCAGGGGCATCTCTACAGAATTGACATGCTTGGTCTTGTGAGATTTTCTGGTCTGCTTTCCCTTCTTGCATGAGACATAAAAATCAGAAGTTTGAAGTTCTTGACAGTAACTCCCGTCAACTAAGTTGTTATGAATCAGATGAATCATCTTCCTGTGATTAATGTGTCCTATTTTTCTATGCCATGAGATGGATTCCTTCTCTGTTGCTTTAGATAGAAACACTAAACTGTAGACTCAGAGGATGAAGCATTAGATATATCCAAGACATGTAAGTCATTGTACCTGGATGCTGACACTAAGACTTGCTCCTCTGGAATCTCCATCTCTTTCTTTAGTATGTAACACTTGCGATTGTCAAACATCACTTTGAATTTCTGTCACATATCTGAGACACTGAAAGCAGACTGTTTTCTAATTGTTATACATAATTGACTTTGTCGAATCGTACCTTTGCATTACCTACTTCGCCTTGAGCGGTAATGTATCCTCCTTTGTTACCAGCAAAGGAAACGTGTCCCCTTTGATTTGTTTGACATTGAAAAGGAGAGACTTATTTCCTGTCATGTGCTTGGAAGCTCCGCTATCTACAATCCATGTATTGGTAGTAGCACTGTAGCGGACAACCTGCACATAACAATTAGTTAAGGAGGGGTACCCAAGCCTTAACTGGCTTGAGTTTCCGAGAGGCATCACACATTATGAACTCTACCCACTGTCCTTTGTCAGTTGGTGGGACCTCAACCTTCAATTTGTCACTGCTATCAGATACATCAGACGTTTTAGCTTTCCACATACCATCTTTATGAAAGATTGTTTGTGATATACAGTGGATTGATTAATAGTTTGAACCTTTGTTTTAGTTTCTAAAACTGGTTTTCATCTCAGGCATCACAGACTTGCCATGACTTGTCTATGTTGAATGTGGTGTTGAGGAGATGTGTAAGACCTAGCAGGTGTGTTAGACCTAACAGGGTCTTAGATCTCTGTTTTGGGAACTGAGTAACTTCTTTGTCCAGTTCAACTTTAACCCTAGGTGTCTGATAGCGGGGACAACTAGAAGATATGTGACCCCATTTACCATATGCATAATAGGATCTCCTTTCAAGGGACTAGAAGATCTCTTATGAGTGGGGAGTAGACCTTAGGTATGTGCTCTTTGGTCTCGGCCTTTTGATGTTCACCTTCCTTGACAAACTTAACTTGTTTACATTATGATTTATTTGCCTTTGAAGATGATGTTATCTTTCTTAACTGGTTTATTTTGAGTGGGTTTGGAAATCTTGGATTGTGTGTTAGTAGACTTCGAACCCAACCCAAGAGATGCTTGAACATTTTCTTCCACCCTTTGTTCATTTCCAGTTGTGCCTAAAGTTGAGGGTTTCTGATCAGCACCCGAAGAACAGTCTTAACTACTGTGTCCGGGTCACAGACCAGAGGAGTTGTCACCACATGATCTTTAATTGGATTATTATTTATTGGACGTTGTTTGGTGTTCAAAAGAGTCTCATGTGGTGGGGGCACAACTTTATAACCCAAACCTCCCTGTTGTTGCGTTCCTTAACCAAGTTTTTTCAAAATATGCGAGGAGCTCGCAAGACTATGAAGTTTTTGTTTTAAAGACTCATTTTCAACTAGTAAACTG
This sequence comes from Flaveria linearis, assembly GCA_024085815.1. Lineage (NCBI taxonomy): Eukaryota > Viridiplantae > Streptophyta > Magnoliopsida > Asterales > Asteraceae > Flaveria > Flaveria linearis. The sequence continues at coordinate 58,972,965 of CM044014.1, read as the reverse complement.
CTTTATCCTTTTTAGTTTCTTCAATGGTCTTTAAATAGAATTTAATATCATTCTCTTGGTTGAATGCAACAACTTCAGTCTCTTTTAATTGTTTCTTTAATGCCTCAACCTTTTCCTTGTAACTGCTTTCATTTTGTTTTAAAACTTTGTTAGCCTCTGTGCACATTTTAAGTCCTTTACTAAGTTATCATTGTGATCTAATAACCTAGCAAATTTAAGTCAATACTTTCCCTAAAATTTTCACATTCAACACATGCATGTTTAGCAAACAGTTCATCTTTTGATTCTACCTGTGCAGATGTGGACGTTCTGGCCATGAAAGCATTTTGAGACTGTGGTTGTGCTTCAGATTCAGCATTTAGCTCATTCTCAAAGATTTGGTTAACAGCAGCTAAAGTCTCTTCCATTTCAGCAGTATCAATCTCAGCTGAGCTCTCCCCCCACTTGCTGAGTCTTCATTCAAATCTTCAACTGATGCTATGTTGGCTTCACTGTCAGATAAGAATCGGAAGGACCAATCCTGTCCTTCATCACCTTGAGCAACCATAGCTTTGGAGTCACTGCTTGTTGAAACTGTCTTTTCTCCTTATCTTGTTTGTTGAAAGATGAGAATGGATTCCCGTTGCCAGTCTTCTTTGTTTTACACATTCCCTCTTGAAGTGGCCTTTTTCTCCACAGTTGAAGCAAGTGACTTTGGACTTGTCAAAACCAAATATAGTATCTTTGGTAGCCACTAGATTCTGTCCTGTCTTTTTCACAAACTTCTTAGCTCGTCGCACAACACTTGCTAGAGCCCACATTATGTCCATACGTTCCAACTCGTTCTCATCCACCTGCTCGTAGTCTTCATCAGCCAGGTGGTAGTTTCCAATCTTCCCGGCCACTAAACCATCACAGGAATGACTACCGCAGCAAGTAGATCCATGTGTTCCTTTGCAACCTCTACAGTTACTTTTCCCAAATTTTCAGTCATTAACTTCGTTGATTGGGTAACTATAGGACCTTGTAGAACCCCAGATGCACCATGTGACTCACTAGCAGATGACGAGCCTTGATCAGCTGATGGTGATGCATTTGACACAAAAGCAGTTTGTAGAGGAGCACTGGAGGCTTTGGAAGTAGAAGTAGAAGTAGGAGTAACATTGTAGAGTGATGGATCTTGAGTGTAAGCTCCTTTCTTCGTTCTATACTTGTGTCGAACCTCTTCCTCTCTCAGTTTCAGAATGAAGTCATTAATATCCAAAGTCTCCAAACTGAGTTATAGCATAAAGTGGAAAAAAGGAATCCCACTTCTCTGGTAGACCCTCAGCCAAGCTTGTAACTTTATCTTCTTTAGACGTCTTAACCCCATGAGTGTGAAGTTCACTCATCAGATGGTAGAAGTGATCAATGATCTCATCCAAGCTTTCATTCTCAATAGACGAGAAGTTGTAAAACTCTTTCTTCAACGCTTTAGCCTTCAGTGACTTAAGTGTTGAGTTGCTATCGTATCTCTTCTCAAGAGCGTCCCATAACTTTTTTCTCTGTTTGTGCTCTGAGTATTGAAGAAAGATGTCTTTGGGAATCGACTGTGTCAACATTGCATAAGCCTTCTTTTCAGCATTATAGGCAACCTTTTGTGCATCACTTAGTCCACTTAAAGTCAATGTTATTCCATCAGCACCAACGGGCATGTTATATCCAGTCTCAATCGAGTTCCACAAATTGGTATCCACACCATTTAGATGAATTTCAAATATTTGTTTCCACTGAGGAAATTCATTAATAGACAGTAGCTTAGGTGGTTTATTGTGGTTTCCAATTTCATTTTCCAGTAACAGAAGGTTCTGGATCCTAGAGTCCTTTCCGGCTGAGAAGGCAAAGTTTTCGAAGTCCATTTTGTCTTAGTTTAAACTTGAAGAGTGAACTGTTTGGGCGACTGGAGTATACGACTGAGAGGCGACTGACACAAACAGTGTGCGATTGAACTTAATCGGACGACTGGACAGGCGATTGTGACACTAGAGCGACTGAACAGACCGACTGACTCAACTGGGCGATTGAACAAGCGACTGAGTTCAACCGTACGATTGAACTGGGCGACTAGACTTCAGTCGTACGATTGAGGTAATCATGCGACTGAGACTGCTGAAATCGAGGTGTTTCATAAACTTTGACCTAAAACGCAAGTTTTTACACTCTAGACGGTTGTAACTCGAAAAAGATTGAATTTTCAGAACATGCAAACGTAAAAGCTTAATTTTTGAGCAGAAAGAACAGATCTTTTCGCTAAAAACATAAACTTTTTCACGAAAAACGATTGACTCCACGAAGAATCAAGAGTCAAAGCTCTGATACCACTTGTTAGGACCGTGTACTTACGGAGTACTAACCGATTCTTTGTTATACCGGATCAAATAGTGCGGAATCCTATTTGATTGGCGATCCAATCAGGGAAAACGTTAACAAGATCAAACCTAACGATTAGAAAACGTTAAGAACGAACTAGGAATGATCTGAAACGTTTTATGAAGTTGGAAGGGACGAACAGGGCGCTCTGGGTGGACTAGGGTTGCAAATATTCGAAGTGTTTCGTTTTTCCACGAATTTGGTATTTATAGGTTACAGCTCTCATTTGTACGACTGAGCCAAGCGACTGGCTCAGTCGTGCGACTGAGTCATACGATTGGTTCATTTGGACGACTGGGTCAGTCTTATGACTCAATCGTACGATTGACTCAATCACCTGGTTCAGTCGTGCGATTGGTCCATTCGCATGGTCTAGTCATACTACTGAATCGGGATACTTAGTTAAACACATTCTTGAACCTTTAACGATTCAGAACTATGTCTAACAACTGTAAACCTATATAACATTGTCATATATGCGTGTAACAATTAATAATGTAAATAGATATAACATTAAATAACCAACAACCATATATAGAAGAGATTCTCATTATATTGATTAAACATTACATATGTGTTACGAGAAGAAGTTCTATTACATTTAAGCTCACTAGACTAGAACTGGGGACATGTGTACCAACATTTCGTGAGTAGATCAAGATGTCATCGATAAATACAATCACGAACTTCTCTAAGTATGGACGGCACACACGGTTCATGAGATCCATGAATGCTGCGGGCACATTAGTCAACCCAAAAGGCATGACTAGGCATTCATAGTGTCCATATCGGGTTCTGAAAGCTGTTTTAGGAATGTCCTCTTCCTTTATTTTTCAGTTGGTGATACCCCGATCGCAAGTCAATATTAGAGAGTAACTTGCACCCTGCAATTGATCGAATAGGTCGTCAATTCTGGGAAGAGGGTATCGATTCTTCACAGTAAGCTTGTTCAGTTCCCTATAATCGATACACATTCGTAGCGATCCGTCCTTCTTTTTAACAAATAGCACCGGGGCACCCCATGGAGAGACACTGGGTCGTATAAACCCCTTGTCAAGCAATTCTTGGATTTGTAGCATCAGCTCTTCCATTTCAGGCGGAGCGAGTTGGTAAGGTGCTTTAGCCACTGGTGCGGCGCCAGGTACTAGATCAATCTGAAATTCAACTTGTCGGGTTAGAGGGAGTCCTGGTAAGTCTTCTGGAAACACTTCCAAGTATTCAGACACCACAGGTATGTCTTCAATCTTCTTTTCCTCTTTGGCCTTTAGCACATATAGTATAAATGCTGCGTGTCCTTTCTTGAGGCTTTGAGTAGCCTTCAAGTGGGATATCATAGGACACAGTGGGTGGTTTCTCTCTCCATGAACTACTAACATCTCCCTGCTGGCTATTGGTATCTTAAGCAAATGCTCATCACATACAATTTCAGCCCTATTTTTAGCCAGCCAATCCATACCTACTACTACATCGAAACCTCCTAATTTAATAGGCATCAAATCTATATCAAAGGAATTACCCTCTAGAATCAACTTGCAATCTTTGATAATTTCATTAGTTTCTATTATATTACCGTCAGCTAGTTCTACGGTGAATGTTTCGGTCAAAGTGCAAGCAGTCAAATCAATCAAAGACCTAAAGTAGTAGAAACAAAACTAGCGGTTGCTCCAGATCAAATAGCATAAGCAGGATGATTGTTTACAAGAAACGTACCGTTCACCACATCAGGTTCCTTACGGGCACCATTTGGATCCATCACAAATGCTCTTCCCTTGGCTTGTTGGGTCAAGTGTCTTTGTCTCTGCTAGCTTGGGGCATTTGTTCCTCATATGCCCTGGATCTCCACACTCATAGCATTGCTTTCCAGGCTCATAGGTACAGTCCTTAATCAGGTGACCATGTCTCTTGCACCAAAAACAAGGCATGGGATTGCACTCCCCCTGGTGATGAAGCTTGCATTTATTGCAGAAGGGGCTTGTGCCTTGGTACAAACCTCCTAGCCTTTCCACCATCGTCACTTCGTCTCGCTTCTTCTCCAGGTCTCTTGCTTGAACCGCTACTGCTATCGACCACCCTCCTGGTATCAAACCACTTCCTCTTCTCTTCCAAAGCCTTCTCTTATCCTCGGTTCTCCCGTGCTCAGTCCACCCAGCTCTAACCAGGTTGTCGGTCAGACTACTGGTAAAGTCGACTGCATCCTTTAGGGTTGTAGGCCTGGAAGACCGAACCATGCCCTCACCCTTGGGTGTAACCCCCAGATGAAGCGGGCTACGCCCTTGGATTCTGGCATCACTAAGTGTGGTACCAGTCAGGACAATGCAAGGAATCGGTTGATGTATTCAGTGTAGTCCGGGCCTTTCATCTCTAGATTTAGAAATTCAGCCTCCAGTTTCTCTAGTTGGTTGATCGGGCAGTACTTGTTGGTGATTAGTTCCCTGAACTCAGACCAGTTCATTTTACCATTGGCATCACGGCCTCGAGGCTGAATGATGGTTTTCCACCATTCAAATGCTGGTCCTTTGAGAGATTGAGAAGCAAATCTCTCCATATGCTCCAGCTTGCATTCGCTGATGTCCAACACAGCTTCGATTTCATCCAGCCACCTATATGTTTCAATTGCACCCTCGGTGCGATAGAAGTCCTTTGGTTTGCAAGCCATGAATGTTTTATAGGGGCACCCATTCTTGATAGCTTCGGCTTCCTCATGGTTTCCTTCATCGTTATTGGGTCCATTAGTCCCGGTGGTGTTCCCCGATCGGCGTTGGTCTGGGCGATTGTCGTCGGTCACTTAGCGATCTGCTATGCCACCAAGTTGGCAATGCTTTCATCATTCACTGGGTGGGCGTTCCCCCCAGGTGGTGTTCCTGGTGGAGTGGTGGTTGTTTCCTACCTCGGGTAGCACCTCTCCTTCCGGCACGAGTTCCTCGTCGTGGCGGCATTCTGATAGTATCATAGATAAATTTGTTTAGCATCTCATAGATTTTTTTTCTAGTATCCCATTGTATCTCATAATTCCTATTAGGCACTATAATCACGCACTTATGTTTCATTCAAAGTATACAAAGATAAGCACCAATAAGTAAATATCAATCACACAACACAAGGATTGACACATTTTCAAGTAACTCACCCTGCAAAAGTTAGCATCATCATCAATAGTTTCATAGTTAACTCAAACATACAGTCAACCATACATAATAATAATAAGTGTCATTGTTTCACAAATTGGGAAGTGCCATCACCCCTATAAATTGAAATAGTTTCTTAAATAAATAGATAGATAGTTTCTCAGATAGTCTCATGGCCTATTGCCATGCATTCAAATACCAGCTAAATCACCCCTGCCATTTCTTCTTCAACCATCCGAACCATCCTGAGCTTTTCTTCTTCTGCTCCTGCTCCAGGCGCTGAACATTTTGAGACACCATCATTGCCTGGAATTGGGCAGATTGGGAGGTCCGCGTGGCATGCTGTAGGGTCAGCTCATAACGCCGGATAGTCTTCAGTATCTCACTCAAAGTAGGGTCTGTTGGACCGAAGTCACTAGCCCGACGGCTAGACTGGGAGTGCTGATCTCCAGCGAGCACGCTAGGCCATCATACATACTATGCCTAGATGGCATCTAGTACTCATCATAAGACAGACGTCTAGGTGGTGCGAGCATAGCAGGTGCTGTGTCGGGGTCCTATCATGAGGAGGTGGGGGAGGAGGCATCCTAAAGAAACAGAATGTCCTGGTCTAGCACTCTTCCTTGGCCGAGTGACAACTCGAGCACCCATAGTCCTAATAGGTGGAATAGGTGAGTGAGTAGGAGCTACAACATGTGGTGAGTTGGAGCGCGTTTGGCTCCTAGCAGGTGATGTCGGGGACGACTCTTCAGATGGCTCGGTGTCGTCAGAGGTCGTGGATAGCCAGCCAGGGTGTCCGCACCTCCGCAAGTATGCCCCGTACTCAGTCTGTGACGTCACCCTCCTAAGGGTCCCAACAGGAGTAGTCTCATCAACAGGCTGTGCAGGTGCTTTACCTCTGTCAGCCATAGTCTAGTTATCCTGCAAAAATTATCATGAGTAATTTTGTTTCTCATAGCTCATGATCATAGTAATAGTGCTAGTATAGTAGTGATGGTAATAGTATCTCATAGAATAGTATCCATTAGTAATAGCATCAGTAAGCAGTAGTATCAATGAGCGGTAGTGTCATCAAGCAGTAATGGACATAAAAGTTCAATTAAAATTTCAGTCTTTAACCGTGTTAAAAGAATTCCTCATGTCATCTAATCCAAAGGTCACACTTAGGCTTTGTGCTGGAATTTATGCGTCTGATAAATTCATGATTACGTTTATCAAGTGTAATCATCAATTTATCCAACCCGCTTACCCGAACAGTTACCCAAGCAAGGATAGTCCTACGGTATCAGGGTTGTAGCCTAGGTCTACTAAGGTATTCCCGATTTCTCTACAACCTGTGGCTCTGATACCAATCTGTCACACCCCGGGCCAAGGAGGGTGGGACATCACAGACTAGCAGTAGATGTGGCAGCGGAAACAAACCATCATAAGAGCACACAAGTAGAGAAATCACATGGCATTACATTAACTTAAATGAAATCCGAGACTAAACAGCTTAGCCCGGTTACATCCAACATTTTCACATCAACAGTATATAATTTAAAGTATCATTCATTACAAATTGTTAAAATGTTTAAAGTAGAGTCTATAATGCCATGAGGTCGGGGTGCTAAGTCATCCATGCATCTTCTAAGTCAAACTAAACTTCCATCAAGGGTTACCTGAAACATGCTCAAAAAGATTTGTGTCAACTAAAAAGTTGGTGAGTTCAAGCGGTTAAAGTTTCAGAAAAGCAAAAGGACTCTTAAAGTCCACATGATAAAGTTTTAGTATCGATTATAACTGTTGTGGGGTCACAATCAACCCTGCACTCAGTCCGGCTAGCCTCTTCTAAAGTTATGTTTACCGGTTAACCCCAAAGGGAGAACTGAGCCTCAAAGTAGTGGACCGTACTCCGTTGGTATGACGTCCACCATAGTATCTTATAAAACCTGTCACATGCCATAACGATCCCTCAGGATCTCAGCGGGGGTACCTCCCTGTAGCGGGAGCCACTGTGTGTGGGGGATTCCCCAGATAGATCTATCCATATAAACAAGCGGTTCACAAAAGAATTAATGATTGTGATTCAAGTATCGGCAGGTATCATCAAAATCCACAACATAAGCATCACATAGTATCACAAATAAAAGTTTCAGTTTAAAAGAGCATGCTTCATCCCTAAAACCAAAGTAAAAAGGGGAACACATGAACTCACCTTAGTATCAGTCAGGTTCCAAAAATCGCAGACAGTTTCAAGTCCTAGCACCCTATAATCATGATTCAAGTAATAAGCTATAGATTCTTAGATCGTTGCAAATGTAGTTAGGTTTTTTTGATAGTTAAAGATAATCGTGGCTTTGTTTCTTAGAAGTTTACCTTAAAAGTTTCCTTTTTAGAAAGTTAAGGTTCTAGCATGTGTACATCAAGTTTTCAGTCCTTATGAGTTTATTAACACATGAATAAGCCTAATATTAGTTTCTGTCATGAGGTTGCTGAAATTTTACTAAAATACAGAATTTACACTTTTAGCCCCTTAAGTTTCCAAAATTTACATTTTCTACCCCAAAGTTTGTCTCTTTACAATTTTTGACCCCTAATACTTTCTTAAGCTTTTTATAGCCTATTTGGGTCTATTAGAATCCAAAAATCTCAGATCCTACTTGGTGATGTTTAAAACACGAGTTTCTAGGTATCGGTTACGCGTACTTTTGTTAACTAATTTGAAGAAATTATATATTAATCCATAAATACACCAAATTTGATTTTTATTACTAAAAAAATTACTCTAAGGCCTGAAAATCCTTAGATTCTAATTTGTTCATGTTATGGCTCGTTTCTTGGTTATTTCGATATTTCGGGTTACCGAACTAATGTATCATAGCCATATCATTTTCCTACTAAGTTTTCCAGCCACAAAATCATATTTTTCAGGCATTCTAAGTCTCAAACTTTCTAAAATCTAAATCTTAGTTCTCGGTTTTGCATAAACATAACTACAATCGGGTTTTTACATCATTTAAACTTGTGTACTATCATATTTTACCCTTATCACCATATATCATTTGTAACCACAAACCTAACATATTTGTATGTTAGTTTTCGCTGTTTTAGGTAGATTTAATGCTTTAGTTATAAAACATATGGTTAAAATGTTGCTAGATCACATAAAATAACGATTTACAAGGTAGAATCTTTGTATATCGACCCTTGGGCTCGCGGGTTACAAGAGTAGTACCTCGTATGAAGTTTGAGTCCCACTAAGATGAGGTTATGGCTGAGATTCTTCTGTTAGAACAGTGAGAGTGGCGTTTACATTAAGATGTAATAGTTTATTAGTTTAATCAATAAAAGTTCATATTACTTACGTATGAGAGGGTTTAGAAGGTTGAAGATGAGCACAAGGTCTTCGAACTCAGCTGGAATCTTGTAGTTCTTCGGATTGTTTGAGATGAACAAGAATATTTTGTGTGTGTGTGCTCTCGGTTGGGAAAAATACGAGAGAGTGTGTAGAGAAATCCGAGAAATAGAGAAAGAGATATGGAGAAATAAAAAAAAATCAACGGTTTGCATGTATAGGAAAAAGAGAAAAAGGTTGAGTGTGGGAGTGGGTTATGGGGTTTCGCAGAACCCATTTGGTTGGTGGTTCAGTGGGCGGGCCATGCAAATATTATTTTTTTTATTTGTTTCATTTGTATTTTTTTATTATTATTTTGTTATCGAGTTTGTTTTATGGGATGTGGTGGGTATATTTATCCGAATTTTATTTAAGTGTTGGAACACTTTATTTGTTTCTAATAATTCATTCGAATGATAGTTTCTTATACAAATATGAGTCCGTACATGGTTAAATACCAATGTCGGATGTATTACAATCATGGAAAACTGGTCAAAGTTAAATATGTGCGAAAATATACAAGGAAAAATCTAGGCGCATTCCATTGTTTGGGCGCATGACAACTGTGCGGGCGCAAGACAACTGTGCCGGGGGCAAGACAACTGTGCGGGCGCAAGACAACTGTTTGAACGCCCAAGACTTAGCCGCATAAGCACTGTTCAGGCACATGAGTACTATTCAGGTGCATGAGAACTGTTCAGCGCATGACTAAGAAAATCCACTTAGATATTTTGCATTAGTCCTTGACTCATCTTGAGGTCGAGGAGGGGTTGTTACACCCGGAAAAGCAAATGTAGTCGCTGATGCATTAAGTAGAAAGGAGAAGTATGAGCCGATCAAGGTCAAGCGTACAAACTTGTAATTACTCCTGACTTTATGCAACAACTGAGAGAAGCCCGATTAGAAGCGTTAAAGGAAGAAATATTAAGAAAGAAAGAATGGTTGGTCAGGAAGGATATTTAGAAGAAAATAGTTATGGTGTAAAATCAAGTTTGGTCGGATGTGGGTTCCGTTGGCATTACGTGATATGGTACTTGATGAAGCTCATAAATCCAGATATTCCATTCACCCAGGCATGACTAAATGCATCAGGATTTGAAGCACAATTATTGGTGGCCAGGAATGAAATTTAACGTGATGCAGTATGTAAATAGATGTTTAACATGTGCCCAAGTGAAAGCTGAGCATCAGAAACCTTATGGATTATTGCAACCCTTAGCTATTCCAGCTTGGAAGTGGGACTATCTGACCATGGATTTTATAACAAAGTTACCTCGTACACCAAAAAGCTATGATACTATTTGGGTAGGTAGATCAGCTAACTAAGAGTGCTTTATTTTTACCTATACGGGAAACCTATTCGGAGGAAAGGCTAGCTAATATCTTTACCAAAGATATAGTTAGATTGCATGGAGTTCCAAAAAGTATCACGTATGATAGAGACGCCAGGTTTACCTCTAGGTATTGGAGAAAATTTCATGAAGCAATGGGGACTAAACTTACTTTAGTACAGCCTATCATCCTCAGACAGATGGCCAAAGTGAAAGAACTATTCAGACATTAGAAGATATGCTACGAGCATGCAGTATTGATTTTGGAGGTAGCTAGGATAATCATCTTCCTTTAGCTGAATTTGCCTACAACACCAGTTATCAAGCTACGCTTAAGATGTCTCCGTTTGAGATGTTGTATGGAAGAAAGTGCAGAACTCCACTTTATTGGGGAGATATGGGGCAACGGGAATTAGGGAATAGTGAAATAGTTGAGGAAACAATGTCAAGGTTTGAAATAGTTAGAAATCGTATTAGAGAGGCAAAAAGCAGACAGAAATCGTATGCAGATCATAGAAGGAAATTATTAGAGTTTAAGGTTGGAGATTTTGTTTTGTTAAAAGTTTCCCCGTGGAAGGGCATTATTCGATTTAGAAAGAGGGGCAAACTAAGTCCACGTTTTATTGGACCTTTCCGAATAATAGAGAAAGTAGGATATGTAGCATATAAATTGGACTTACCAGAAGAATTAAGTGCTATTCATCCAACCTTTCACGTCTCTCAGTTACGGAAGTGTCTAGCTAATGAAACTCCGTATGTACCCTTAGATGATATTGAAATTGACGAGAGGCTCAATTACGTTGAACAGCCCGTGGCCATTTTAGATCGTAAAGAGAAGAAACTTAAGAGCAAAAATTATAGCAGCTAATTCTAAATACGAGAGGCTCAATTACGAGAGGCTCAATGTCGCCATATCTTAAGAGCAAAAATTATAGCAGCTAATTCTAAATAATGAGTTGGGTAATTAACTTCATGGGTCTTCAACTGTCTAGAAGCATAAGCAATAATTCTCCCACGTTGCATCAAAACACACCCCAATCCCTGATATGATGCATCAGAATATATTACTAAATCATCTATACCTTCTGGTAATGCCAATACTGGAGTTTGTGTTAATCGGTTCTTTAGTTTCAGAAAAGCAACTTCCTGTTCTTCATCCTATTCATACTTAACAGTCTTTCGAGATAATTTTGTCAATGGGGAGGTGATTTTTGCAAATCTTGAATGAATCTTCTATAGTATCCTGCTAATCCTAAGAGACTATGAATTTCTGAAGGACTTTTAGGAATTTCCCAATTCATTACAGCTTCAATCTTTGCAGGGTCTACCAATATTCCATCTGCATTCACCACATGGCCTAAAATTGCACTTCTCTTAACCAAAAATCACACTTTGAGAATTTTGCATACACTTGTTCTTTCTTAAGGTTTCTAACACTTCAAAATGTGACAGGCATGATTTCCTTCGTTCTTAGAATAGATCAGAATATCATCTATAAACACAATCACCGATTTATCCAGCATTGGTCTACATACTCTGTTCATCAAATCCATGAATGCACAGGAGCATTCATTAATCCAAACGACATCACCAAGAATTCATAATGCCCATATCGCATACGAAAAGCTGTATTTAGTACGTGATCCTCTTTTACCTTTAACTGATGGTATCCGGATCTAAGATCTACATTTGAGAACCAACTAGTGCCTTGAAGTTGATCAAACAAATCGTCTATACGGGGTAATGGATATTTATTCTTGATGGTTAGTTTATTTAATTCTCTATAATCTATACACATCCTCAAACTTCCATCTTTCTTTTAACAAACAAAACTGGAGCACCCTACGGCGAAGTGCTTGGTCGGATAAAGCCCTTGTCTAATAATTCCTGCAATTGTTTCAGAAGTTCCTTCAGCTCAGCTGGGCAAGTCTATAAGGGGTTTTAGCGACAGGTTTTGCCTTAGGTACTAAGTCAATTCTAAACTCAATTTCTCTATCAGGAGGTATACCTGGTAGATCCTCAAGAAATACATCGGGGAAGTCACAAACTACTGGGACATTTTCTAATTTCTTCGTCTCTTTAGCAATATCAACTACATACGCCAAAATGATTCACAACCCCTACTCAATAATTTCTCGGCCTTAATTATAGATATAACTCTCACTACACTATCGTGATCATCACCAAAATCGTCACCGAATTACCTTCTGGCGCTCGCAACACAATCATCTTTCTTTTGCATATTATCTGAGCCTTAACCATAGATAACCAGTCCATTCCCAATACTACATCAAAACCTCCTAACTTCATCATATGTAATCTAGCAGGAAATTTTACACCTTCTAATTCAATAAAACAATTGTCTATTACCTCATTAATAACTATGAATTCATTAGAGGCAGTTTCTACTGAAAAAACAACATCTAGCGTTGATGGCCTAACTTTTATTAAGGCATGGAATTTTATTGATATAAACTTCTATTAGCTCCAGAGTCAAATAAAATTCTAGCAGGCACATCATTAACAAGAACGTACCCGATACAACATCCAGTAATGTCTTAGCCTCATCTGTAGTCATTGTAAAAGCTCTCCCCGCAGTACTACTACTACCACTCGCGCTGATTTATAGTAATAACTTCATCTTAATTTAGAGTAATAACTTCTTGTTGTTTGTGTGTGTAATATTTTCATAGAAACTAGAAGATGGTGGCTGGCATGATCTTATGGCAAACGATAGAAGAAGACACTACGATGATTTCATGACCATTTAGGGGCACTTTTGACCTTTGAAGCAGTTCCATCTGGGTTGTAATACAGTCAAATTGGTTAGTTTCTAAAGGGTGGCTAAAAAAAAATATGTCACCCAATACATACCTTTGTTTTACAACGTCCTAACTGGATGTCATTATATTAGTAACTCTTTGATCATATTTAATTTATTTTTTGCTACATGTAGGCTTGTGTAAGTACAGGGCTAATCTGGAAGAATCTTGTTATGATATATCATACCCATCGGGTAATCTATCCATCATCAATTTGGGTGTTTGTGCATCCATTACCATTTCTTGACCATAGCGAGGTTAGTTTTTTAATATTGCTTTAGAACACATAAGCAATGATGTTGTTGATATTCAAATGATGGAGTTACTGTCCTTTATCAAACATTTGTTATACAAATCAGCATGTATGCTTTTGCCTGTTCTTCTATATTGTTTTTATTTTGTGCTGCATATTTAGTTTTTTTAAAGCGATTATTGCAGCTGAAAGTTAGAATGGATAATCAACTGCTTAGAGACATGGGGAGTTATATAATGGTGTATTGATCTTATAGACAATTTCTTTCAACAACTCTTTACTTGATTATCTAGCTCGCACTAGTACAAAATGGGCAAAAGGGGCGGGTAATTTGTCCACTCTTTACTTTATTTTATGCTTCATCAGACCTCAGAAAAGAAACAAAATTGGAGGCTAAATGACTTGAATCCGAAGATTAATTCAAAAACAACAACGAATACCTGATTGAAACGAAAATAACTGACCTAAATTTCTTATAATTTTAATATATGAAATATTTTATATGCAATCTTATAATTTTGGTTGATTGAGCGGTTTGTAAAGGAAAATATTTCTAGATATTAAACGATAAAAAATTCCTCATTATTTGACATAAGGGGGGCTTAAAAACCGCCCCTTATTGATGTACATAAGGGGGTTAAAAACCGCCCCTTATTGATGTACATAAGGGGGGACGGTTCAAAAACCGCCCCTTATTGATGTACATAAGGGGCGGTTCAAAAATCGCCCCCTTATGAAAAAAACCCCATATGAAATATATCATAAGAAGCGTAGCCATATGGGGCGGCCTAAAAACCCCCTTTATGGACAAATTACCCGCCCCTTTTGCCCCTTTTGTAGTCGAAGGAACCATACCTCGTTAATATTTAATATAATACATGTTGTAAAAATGTTTGTAAATGTTATTTTTATGTAATTCTTTTATAATTGAGAAAGGAGTCACTAAGAGTGACAAATTATTTTGAACTGAGATCAAAACTATGATATGAATTGTAAAAGTATTTTATATATTTAAAAAAAACTGGTGTGTTTCAAGTTGGTATAAGGGCATGGTTCGAGAGATTTATTTATATAAGAGCAATAGTTAGACTCGAACCATAACTGTTACTGTATATATTATATATTATAATATATATATATATATATATATATAATATATATATATATATATATATATATATATATATATATTATATATATATTTCAGAACCCGGAGAACTAATCTGGACCATTGGATTATCTAATCAATGGCTCAAATTCGTAATGGCATACTAGTAATTAAATGGACTTTAAAAAACATTTTCATAAATAGAAAAGGGTGTTTGGGGTATTTTAATAGCTACTTAAATTTTGGTAGTTATCTAAATATTTGAATTCCTTAATTTTCTCTCTATGTAATTAGGTTTATTTTAATCATAGAATTAACCATATATTCATCTAACTAATTGTGAGCAATTTTCATTTAAACGATCTTTTGAGCAGATTATTCATCATCTTCATTCAAGTGGTTTTTATTCATACTTTTTCATCTTCATTTATGAAGCAGAAATGGTGGAAGCAAAAAACACAGAGACGATAAAAGTGCCACTGGAATTGTGTTTGTTGCATTGAAAACGATTTAAATTGTGTAATCAGGGAAGTGTTTCATATAAATTTAATTTTTCCTATTCACTAGTTTTCCTATTCACTAGTTTTCCTATTCATTTTCTTCAACCATCGTTTTAGTCTCTATTTTAAATTTAATTTAATCACCACACACATTAGTTTAAATTGGTTTCATATAATGTATTTCATGCTTTTTTTAATTAATATTTAAAATATTATCTCTATCTACATCGACACAACATTGGTCAGCGATTTCAATTTGGTAAGCAACTATAAAAAATAATAATTTCATTTTTTTGTTGTATGAACACTAGTTTGACAAGAGTTTATTAGTCAAATGTTCAAACGTGGGTTAGCTTTTTTCTTAGGATTTATTCATATTATTTTACATACATTATTAAATTTAGTATTGAGGCTTTTTATTTGTTCTTTATTTATTATTTTCTTGTATTATTTGTTCTTTGTTTTTTTACGTTTCTTTTCTTCATCACTGCAATGCTTCTTGTTCTTGTTTTTCAAAATCTCTTTTATAGGCGGCCTACATATATTTACAATATATTTACAATGTAAATAGATGATTTACATATACGTAAAACATTTACATATATGTAAATATATAATTAGATTGAATATTTACGCATATGTAAATAAATGATTGGCTTGAAAAATAAGTGTATAGTACGAAAATTTACGTATATGAAAATAGATGACTATTTTAAAAAGATGGTTATTAGTAATTAAGATTTATACATATGTAAATAAATGATGAAATTTACACATATATATAAATGGACATTCACTTTGAAAAATTACTAAGAAGGATAATATGGAAATAGTATACTTAAGCATGCATAAAAGGATTGTAAAATAGTTGATCTGTAAATATTTTGAAAAAAAAAAAACGGAAGATCATATTAGAGTTTTTAGTTGTTATTGAATCACATAATATTACATATATGTAGACTAAAAAATAGCTAACAAATTCATATATGTATACGCAAGAAGTAAAATGCTACTCAAAAGTATAATATTTTATAAACTATTAATTGGTATAACTTAAAGGTATAACTATTTATATGTAGATATTAAAAAGTATATAAATTTTTAAGCAATAATGCAAAAAGAAAAGAGAAGAAAGGAGGAAGACATAATTAATATACCAATAAATTGGAAAGAAAAATAATTATTAGTTTACAACTATACCCTTTTTAATAAATATTTAACTTCTAAGATTAAAATATAATGAATGGTCCAGATTAGTTCTATAGGTTCTGAAAATAAAATAAGTTTTGAAAGAACCTGACCCTACATATATAATGTGTGTATATATATATATATAAAGAGGGTTCAGTCCAGAAGCGGTTCAATGAAGCCGAAAATGGGGAGTTTGTATGGGTGCAAACATGAAAACATATAAAAAGTTTGTGTTCACTGAAATTTATATTTTAAGATACCATATGTCATTTGAAAAATTTAATGAGTATAATATATTATTTTCATAACTGACCAATGATGGTAATATCTCATATGGTTTCCGGAGAAGGGGCTTTGTGGAACTCCGGCACCCCTTCCTCGGCTTCCTCCGAAACCCAAATCGTGAATCTTTTATCCTTCCATGATAACTTAATTTCTTTATTCCCCTAATACCATCGCCTAACAACACACCAATATAATCATGCGATAGAATAATGTCATCATCCGATCTTGTAGCCTGTGAATAATCTGCCCGATAGAGTTTCCAATGGCATCTAACACCTCGGAAGTCTGGAGTTGCAATGGAACACCCACAATTTTAAGCCAAGCGAGTCTCTCAAAACCAAACACCTGCCCCTCCCACATGTCCAATGATGAGAATCTACCAATAATTGTGAGCAATTTTCATTTAAACGATCTTTTGAGCAGATTATTCATCATCTTCATTCAAGTGGTTTTTATTCATACTTTTTCATCTTCATTTATGAAGCAGAAATGGTGGAAGCAAAAAACACAGAGACGATAAAAGTGCCACTGGAATTGTGTTTGTTGCATTGAAAACGATTTAAATTGTGTAATCAGGGAAGTGTTTCATATAAATTTAATTTTCCTATTCACTAGTTTTCCTATTCACTAGTTTTCCTATTCATTTTCTTCAACCATCGTTTTAGTCTCTATTTTAAATTTAATTTAATCACCACATACACATTAGTTTAAATTGGTTTCATATAATGTATTTCATGCTTTTTTTAATTAATATTTAAAATATTATCTCTATCTACATCGACACAACATTGGTCAGCGATTTCAATTTGGTAAGCAACTATAAAAATAAATAAATTTCATTTTTTTGTTGTATGAACACTAGTTTGACAAGAGTTTATTAGTCAAATGTTCAAACGTGGGTTAGCTTTTTCTTAGG
This sequence comes from Flaveria linearis, assembly GCA_024085815.1. Taxonomy (NCBI): domain Eukaryota; kingdom Viridiplantae; phylum Streptophyta; class Magnoliopsida; order Asterales; family Asteraceae; genus Flaveria; species Flaveria linearis. Next base: position 58,955,670 of record CM044014.1, on the reverse strand, counting down.
ATTTATTCATATTATTTTACATACATTATTAAATTTAGTATTGAGGCTTTTATTTGTTCTTTATTTATTATTTTCTTGTATTATTTGTTCTTTGTTTTTTTACGTTTCTTTTCTTCATCACTGCAAATGCTTCTTGTTCTTGTTTTTCAAAATCTCTTTTATAGGCGGCCTACATATATTTACAATATATTTACAATGTAAATAGATGATTTACATATACGTAAAACATTTACATATATGTAAATATATAATTAGATTGAATATTTACGCATATGTAAATAAATGATTGGCTTGAAAAATAAGTGTATAGTACGAAAATTTACGTATATGAAAATAGATGACTATTTTAAAAAGATGGTTATTAGTAATTAAGATTTATACATATGTAAATAAATGATGAAATTTACACATATATATAAATGGACATTCACTTTGAAAAATTACTAAGAAGGGATAATATGGAAATAGTATACTTAAGCATGCATAAAAGGATTGTAAAATAGTTTGATCTGTAAATATTTGAAAAAAAAAACGGAAGATCATATTAGAGTTTTTAGTTGTTATTGAATCACATAATATTACATATATGTAGACTAAAAAATAGCTAACAAATTCATATATGTATACGCAAGAAGTAAAATGCTACTCAAAAGTATAATATTTTTATAAACTATTAATTGGTATAACTTAAAGGTATAACTATTTATATGTAGATATTAAAAAGTATATAAATTTTAAGCAATAATGCAAAAAGAAAAGAGAAGAAAGGAGGAAGACATAATTAATATACCAATAAATTGGAAAGAAAAATAATTATTAGTTTACAACTATACCCTTTTTAATAAATATTTAACTTCTAAGATTAAAATATAATGAATGGTCCAGATTAGTTCTATAGGTTCTGAAAATAAAATAAGTTTTGAAAAGAACCTGACCCTACATATATATGTGTGTATATATATATATATAAAGAGGGTTCAGTCCAGAAGCGGTTCAATGAAGCCGAAAATGGGGAGTTTGTATGGGTGCAAACATGAAAACATATAAAAAGTTTGTGTTCACTGAAATTTATATTTTAAGATACCATATGTCATTTGAAAAATTTAATGAGTATAATATATTATTTTCATAACTGACCAATGATGGTAATATCTCATATAATTGTGAGTTTACAATGATCATATTGTATTGAAAACAATAAATAGTAAGTGTGGGGATGAGAAGTACGTATACATAAAATGATATGTGTATGTGTAGTATTTTATAAATACATATATATTACTTTGTGGTCTTAGATATATTGTTTGTCTTGACAATGATATTAGGAGCATTAAGTCCTTAAATAAATACTTGTAGTGTAGAAATCATTAGAATAAAAATAGCATGAAATAAATAAATTATTTAGAAATAAATGGCAGATGAAAGAGGAGAAAATGTGATACAATGTGAAGAAAGTCGTAACACTAAAAAGCATGTAGATAATGCTTTAGAAAGATCAATGTATTCATCTCATCTTGATAATAATACAACGTTTGTACCGGAGGAAATTGGTAGACAGATTGCCATCGAGGTAGGAAAGACATTTGAAGCTAATATTCCATTTCTTCTAGACGAAATGCAAAATTCAAATGGAATTATGCTAGAAGAAAATTTGAAACAGAATGAAGCAAGTGTAGGAAAACATACAGAGAATGTGGGAGCAACACCAATGTTGAATTCGAAAAACATCACTGCACTATAGACTTCATGGCATGTAAACCGACACAGTTTAAAGGTGAAATTAGCCAAAGGTGGATAACATCCATGGAGACTATTTTCAATAGTGTCACTTCAACCCATATGATGAAGTGATGTTCGCAAGGAACAAGTTCTATGAAAGAGCTAAAGACTGGTGGGATACGGTGAAGAAGGGGAAGGGGAGAGAAAGAATCAGAAGTATCATTTGGGAAGAATTCAAACCAATCTTCCTAAAAGATTTAGTCCACGTGTTGCTATAGATCGTATCACTGAAGAACTTCTTCATATGTGTCAAGGAAAATAAACGATGGACGAAATCTTTGGAATTTTCTATGATAAAGCAAAGTTTTGTCCTTCGCTTTTCACTTCTAAAGAAATGTGGATGACTCGGTTCCATCTTATCCTTAAAATGGAAATCAGAGAATTTATTTCTTCATCAAAATGTAGGAGTCTTGAGGAGCTTCTTAATTGGGCTCGTGAACAGGAGATGGAACTGAAGAGACAGAAAGAAAGAGACAGGAAGTGAAAAACTGATGTTATGGTTCCTGCAGTACCTGCGAAGAAAGTAAAATTTATAAAGCCTGTAAAGAGTTCAGGCTCAATCAAGGAGGTTGGTAATTATCAGTTCTGTGGAAAGAGACATCTTGGAGAATGTCATTATAAGAACCCAATTTGTTATAAATATAAAAAACCAGGGCATACAACCCCATAGTGTACCAACCCTGTAAACTTACGTTATAACTGTTGTAAGCCGGGTCACATGAGAAATAATTGTCCAGAGCTTAAAACCAAGGTTGCAAAAACTACGAAAGGATCGAGGTCCATAGAGAACGTAAAACAGCTGAAGGCTCCAAAACCACAAGGCATGGCTTTTCAAATTATTGTAGAAGAATCGAAGGTTAAACCTGACGTTGTCACAGGTACCTTTGTCGTCAACTCCCTCCCTAAATATGTTTTATTTGATTATTAGGCTAGTAGATCCTTTGTATCTATAAATTTTGCATGCCATAGTTGTTTTATTAGAAGTAAATTTTGTTAGACGTAAATTAGTACATGTGTTAGAAGTTAACATTGCTAGCGATAAAAGTTTTGCTGTATTTAAAATATGTCGAAACTTTAAAGTAAATATTCAAGGAGAAGAATATGATATCAAACTAATTCAAATAGAATTGACAGAATTTAATGTTATTATTTGGATGGATTGGTTGTCACAACACCATGCGTCGATTTTCTGCAGTAGAAAGATTGTTCAATTTATGACGCCAATGGAATAACAAACCTGTATCTATGGAGAAAGAAAGAGCAATATGCTCAATGGGAAAAGCCAATAATTACATACGACATGGACATCAAGCATTTCTAGTCTACGTGACTGATAAAGAAATGGAAAAGAAGAAACTTAATGAAGTCCCTGAGTTAACAAATTCCCTGATGTGTTCCTTGATGATCGATCGGGCGTTCTACTAGAAAGAGAACTCGAATTCAAAAATCGACTTAGTTCCTGGAGCTTAACCTGTGGCTAAATCGCCATATCGACTGGCATCAAACGAGATGAAGGAGTTGATGTCTCAACTCCAAGATTTATTGGATAAAGGTTTCATTCACCCAAGTGTTTCACCTTAGGGCGTGCCTATATTGTTCGTTAAAAATAAGGATGGTAGCATGCGTATGTGCATTGATTACCGTGAATTAAATAAGTTGACCATCAAGAATAGGTACCCTTTTCCTAGAATTAATGATCTTTTCGGCCAACTACAAGGCACTAGCTAATTCTCAAAGATCAATGTAAGGTCAGGTTATCATCCAGTTAAGGTACGAGAAGATGATATACCTAAACAACTTTTCGTACTCGTTATGGGCACTATGAATTCATTGTGATGCCATTCGGTCTAACAAATGCTCCAACGGTTTTCATGGACCTCATGAATCGAGTATGTAAACATATGCTTGATCGTTCTGTCATCATTTTTTTATTGATGATATTCTTATCTATTCATGAACCAAAGAAGAACATGCTTAACATCTCCGTGAGGTTCTCAATGTACTTAGAAAAGAGAAGTATATGCAAAATTTTCTAAATGTGCATTCTGGCTTTGAGAAGTCTAATTCATATGATGAATGCGGTGGCTATATTGGTAGATCATGCTAAAATACAGACTATTATGCAATGGTCGCCTCCCAAGACCCCAACGAAAGTAAGAAGCTTTCTTGGTTTAGGTGGTTATTATCGGTGCTTTATTCAGGATTTCTTGAAAATAGCTTCCCCGTTGATAAAGCTAACTCGAAAGAATTCCAAAGTTGAATGGAACCCGGAATAAGAAAAGACGCTCTAACTTTTAAAAGAAAAGTTAACTAAAGCTCCTGTCATCGCACTACTGGAACGAACTGAAGATTTCGTAGTTTATTCCGATGCCTCACGTGTTGGATTGTTTATGTGCTTATGCAAAGAGGAAAGGTAATAGCTTATGTTTCACGATAATTGAATTCACATGAAGCAAACTACCCAACCTATGATCTTGAATTGGTGCAGTTGCAGCGGCAACGGCAACAACAACGACAACGGAAACGGCAACGACAACTGCAACGGAAACGACAACGGCAACGGCAGCGGCAACGACAGCGGCAACGGCAACGACAACGACAACGACAACGATAACGATAACGATAGTTTAAGAAGGGGAGTGTAAATGGATAAATCTACTCCCCAAGTTTACTAATGTCGACTAGACATATATGTTATTAAATAAAAATATTAAAGAAATAAGGGACAAGCAAATCCTTATCCCATAGTCGATCGAAATATGTACATGTATAAAGAGTTTTGATGGTTCAAGAAAAGTAATAACAGAGAGTGTAAAGTTTAGAAAGAAATACATATTTGAGTAAATTCATGTGTAAGATTTTGAGTGAGAAAGCGTAGGAGTTGTTGTCAGTTTTGAGCACATCAATTAGAGGGTCATATTTAGCACTCAAGTTATTAACATCAGGAGGTAAGTACACTGACCTGTAACTAAATTTTATTACATGTTCAATTACAGGATATATGTTTTGTTTATTATAAGTTTGTATGAATTCTATGAAGATAAAACATGCTTAATTACATGTAATATTGTTTATTTATTATAATAAGCATGATTATGGGGTATGGGTCAAATATGTTTTATTGACTTCAAAACTTGATGTATAAGTATAATATATGTAAGGGTCTCAAGTTTTAAAATCCCAAGGGGTTCTGTAACAACCCGAGCGTTTGGGTCATATGAACTTCGCATTTCATATATTGTCAAATGAGTAAGTAATGAGTAAATTGTCTATGTAAAGTTTGAAGTTTTTATGAAATTTTATGTTATAAGAGACCGTTTGAATATAATAATAATATATTATATTCGAACCTGCTCCGTTTTTGACAAAACTTAGGTTGACTCGTAGAGAAAAATAAGCTCGTCACAACGACATATTTGAAATTTCATAATACGCTATATATTAGAAGTTATAAGAGAAAAACGAGTTAAGCATAGCCTTTCTCTTATGCATGGTAGATGCTAAAAAGGAAATGTAGATGAATGAAATACCAGTAGTGTGCGAACTCCCAGACGTGTTTCCGGAAGATTTACCAGGACTTCCACCTGATCGTCAGATAGAATTTCGTATTGATTTAGTACCTGGTGCTAAACCAATCGCGAAGGCTCCTTATCGTCTAGCCCCTTCAGAGATGAAAGAACTTATGAAGCAAATTGACGAACTCTTAGAAAGAAGATTTATTAGACCAAGTTCCTCACCTTGGGGAGCGCCAGTATTGTTCGTCAAAAAGAAAGATGGTTCAATGCGTATGTGCATTGATTATCGAGAATTAAACAAGTTAACTGTTAAGAACAAGTATCCTTTACCAAGAATAGATGATTTACTTGATCAACTTCAAGGAGCCAACTACTTTTCAAAAATTGATCTTCGATCAGGTTATCATCAGTTGAAAGTACGCGAGGAAGACATTCCTAAGACCGCATTTAGGATGTGTTATGGGCATTATGAATTTTTGGTTATGTCTTTTGGACTTACCAATGCTCCTGCAGCATTCATGGATCTGATGAATAGAGTTTGCAAGCCATACTTGGATAAGTTTTTCATTGTCTTTATAGACGACATACTTATTTATTCTAAGGACCAAGATGATCACGCTAGACATCTAAAAATGGTTCTACAAACCCTTCGACAAGAAAAGCTTTATGTAAAATTCTCTAAATGTGACTTCTGGAAAGAGAAGTTCAATTCCTTGGTCACGTAATAAATGAGAAGGGAATACAAGTAGATCCAGCTAAGATAGAAGTTGTGATGAAATGGGAATCACTGAAGAATCCTAGTGAGATTAGGAGCTTTTTGGGATTAGCAGGATACTATAGAAGGTTTATTCAAGACTTCTCCAAGATTGCTACCCCTTTAACATCTTTGACTCGAAAGAATGCAAAGTTTGACTGGGGACCAAAGCAAGAAGAAGCTTTCAACCTTCTAAAACAAAAGCTTAGTAGTGCTCCTATACTTTTATTACCAGATGGTAATAAAGACTTTGCAATATACTGTGATGCCTCATATAATGGTTTAGGTTGTGTGTTGATGCAACGTGACAAGGTTATAGCCTATGCATCACGACAACTAAAAGTTCTTGAAAAGAACTATACTACGCACGACCTTGAATTGGGTGCCATAGTGTTTGCATTAAAGATTTGGTGACACTACTTGTATGGTACTAAGTGTGTAATCTACTCAGACCATAAGAGCTTACAACACATCTTTAATCAAAAGATGTTAAACATGAGGCAAAGAAGGTGGATGGAACTTCTCAATAACTATGATTGTGAAATCAAATACCATCCAGGAAAGGCTAACGTAGTTGCTGATGCTCTCAGTCAAAAGAAAGAGTTAAACTGATTAGGGTAAAAGCATTAAAGATAGATGTCAAGCTTGATTGGAAAGACCAAATCAAGAATGCTCAAACTGAAGCGTTGAAAGATGAGAATATTCAGGCTGAAAGAATGATGGGTAACCAAAAATTATTGACTCAAGGAATGGATGGAGTCCTACGATTTGGTCAGAGAATTTGGATCCCAAAATTTGGAGGTATTCAGGACAAAGTATTAGATGAAGCCCACAAGTCCAAATACGCAATACATCCTGGAACAAAATGTATAAGGATATTCGAAATCACTACTGGTGGCCTAATATGAAAAGATCCATAGCCCAGTACGTTGAGAAATGCTTAACATGTCTGCAAGTTAAGATTAAACATAAAAAACTAGCCGGTCAGTTACAACAGTTGGAGTTGCCAGTATGGAAATGGGATAGAGTGACCATGGATTTTGTCATAAAACTTCCAAGAACACGAAAAGGATATAATGCTATATGGGTCGTGGTTGACAGGCTAACCAAGTCAGCACATTTTCTACCCATAAGTGAGAGCTATCCAATAGAAAAACTAGCCACGATATATATTGATGAAATAGTAAGTAAGCACGGAGTGCCTTTATCCATTATCTCCGATAGAGATAGCCGATTCACTTCCAGATTCTAGACAAGTTTCCAAAAGGAACTTGGAACCAAAATCAGTTTAAGCACGGCATATCATCATCAGACGGATGGTCAGAGTGAGCGAACAATTCAAACTTTAAAAGACATGTTGCGTGCTTGCGTGATTGATTTTGGAGGTAGCTGGGATGATCATTTGCCTTTGATCGAATTTTCTTATAACAACAGCTACCATTCCAGCATTAAGGATGCACCATTTGAAGCCTTATACGGTAGGAAATACAGAACTCCTATTTGTTGGACAGAAGTAGGGGATGATCAATTAACCAAAACCGAAATTATTCTCGAGACAACTGAGAAAATCCAACAAATCAGACAACGACTAAAGGCTTCTCAAGATAGACAGAAGAGTTATGCAGATAACATAAGGAGACCTTTAGAATTTCAAGAAGGAGACTATGTGATGTTGAAAGTCCCACCATGGAAAGGAGTAATGCGATTCGGTAAACGCGGAAAGTTAAGTCCCAGGTATATTGGACCGTTCAAAATCATCGCAAGAATTGGTCCAGTAGCATACAAGCTAGAATTACCTGAAACTTTGAAAGGTATTCACGATACTTTTCATATATCGAACCTAAGGAAGTGTTTGGCAGATCTGACTCAAGCAATGCCATTAGAGGACGTGCAAATAGACGAGAAATTAAACTTTACTGAAAAACCGATAAGGATTCTTGAGAATCAAGAACAAAAATTAAGAAGGAAAATAATTCCACTAGTATTGGTCCAGTGGCAAGGTCAGAAATGACCCGAGAAGACTTAGGAATTAGCAGAAGAAATGAAAGTCAAATATCCTCAACTGTTCGAGTAACCTTCGAATTTCGAGGACAAAATTCTTTTAAGGGGAGGAGAATGTAACAACCCGAGCGTTTGGGTCATATGAACTTCGCATTCCATATATTGTCAAACGAGTAAGTAATGAGTAAATTGTCTATGTAAAGTTTGAAGTTTTTATGAAATTTTATATTATAAGAGACCGTTTGAATATAATTATAATATACTATATTCGAACCTGCTCCGTTTTTGACGAAACTTAGGTTGACTCGTAGAGAAAAATAAGCTCGTCACAACGACATATTTGAAATTTCATAATACGCTATATATTAAAAGTTATAAGAGAAAAACGAGTTAAGCAGCTGAATTAATTATAATAATATAATAATATATAATAAAATAATAATATATTACCTTTCAAATTGTAAGAGATTTGCAATTCCTTTCGAACTTCAGACGCATTGAAATCCATCCCACGTCGCCTCTCAAACTCTTTCACATGCTTTCAACTCCCTTATAAATAGAAGTCTTAAGGTTGAATTTAGAACATAAGTTTTTTTGGGAACACTCTAATATAAAGAGAATCTCAAGTTCTCAATACCCCGTTGGGTGTTGCTAGTAGTCGTTTTGGTACTCGAGTAGGAGCACGACTAGGAGCGCGAGTAGGGAGACTCTACATCAAATTGCCGTAGATAGTTTTCAGGTACGCCCTTGGTTAAGGTTATGTTTAATTATTATTATAGTCGTTATTTTTATTATTATTATCATTGTAGGTATTTGTATTAATATAGTTATTATTAATATTATTATTATCATCTTTATAGTTATAATTATTATTATAGTTGTTATTTTTATTGTAATAGTTAGTATTATTATTGTTTGTTATTTTTAGCGTTGTAGTTGTTATATTTATTATTATTAGATTTTAAGGTTATCTTTAGGGAAGGTATTGGGTAACCCCGAGGGTTGGCTCGGGTATGATGGAAACGCCCGAGTTATGCCAACTGGTAAGGGTTGTACCAAAGGGTTGGCATAGGATAAAAGAAAGTGCCCAAATAAAACCAACAAATAGGAAAAGATAACGAATCATCCCTAAAGTTGTTACTAGCTAGAATATAGTTTAAGTAATGTTATTTTGCTTATAGAATAATACCTGATAGCAGTGAATCTGAGCAGACGATATCACTGACTTGATTGATTGAGGTGAGTTCCTCTGAACTGTTTTTCTAAAACGGGATGTGATGTTCTGATAACTGGTAATAATTGTAGAATTGACTATCAATAGCATCTGTGATATGTGGCAATGCTTGATAGGATGCTTGAGGGCTGCTTGTATGATTCTGCTTTAGCCAGTGAAGTTTGTATACATAGCCTGGTTATGTGAATTTATACTGTGCTTACTCTGTTCCTATCTGTTTGCCATGGCTGTATCTACTTGATGCAATAGTTAATGATAACATGTTTTGAATTTTGAATAATGCCGTATTTATGAACTCATAAGCTTTATACTGAGTCCCAAATGTTTTTATTTTTATGGACACACATCCTAGGTGCCAAGTGATTACAGGGATTGAAGATTACGAGCTAGTTTATGATAAAATAAAGTTCTAGAATGTTGTTGAAGATTTGGATCTTTAGTATAGTTAAATTGATGTAATGGTATTATCTATTATAACAGATGTATTATACGCTTTTGATGTATAATTAAAGTTAAACTTCCGCTGTGTATTCTCTGATTACTATGTGTTCTGTGTATCCGATGCGAAACGCTCCCCCGGGTATGCCCGGGGAGGCGGGCATTATAGGTTCGAATGTTGAACTCCACATATATATAAAAAGGGGAGTTAAATATATATAAGGATTTCGTGTACGAGTGTTCAAATTCAAATATCCGAAATTCGGATATGATATCCGAAAATTTTGGATAGTGAATTTCACTATCCGAATCCAAATCCGAAATTTCGGATACCCGAATTTCGGATATCCGAAATTTCGGATATCCAAAATTTTGGATTCGGATTCGGATATCCGAACACAAAGAAAATTTGTATTAATTAATAAATTTTCTAAAAATATAATAATTTTTATTGAAGTTTTTATCAGATATCCGAACTTTTTATTAAAATGTCCTAAATATCTAAAAATATCCAAAATATTTAATTAATATTTAATATTTTTATAAAAATATTTTGGATATTTCGGATATCCGAAATATTCAAAAATTCTAAAAATCATTATCTGAATCCGAATCCGAAATTTCAGATATCCAAAGTTCCGAAATTTTGGATTTCCGAAGTTAGGATATCGATATCTGAAATTTCGGATATCCGAAGTTCGGATATCCAAAATTTTGGATTTTCCGATATTTCGGATTTGATTTCGGATATTTTTGAGCAACCCTAATTTCGGGTGTTGAAATCCAAAGAGGTTCGGATGTTGAACTCCATATATATAAAGATAGGAGTTATTTATTCTCAAAGGTTAAAATAAACTCATAAGGAATTCAAGTGTTGAATTCTAAAAAGTAAAGAGGGTTAAATAGATAAAAAATTTTGATATTAAATTTCAATAAAAGAAAATATGTTTTTGAGATAAGGAGGTCTACTTGCTTAGCGAAAGATAATAAAAATATTTTTAAATATTTTCAGGAAAGCACCCATAGATTCTTAAAGCTTCACGAACGTGACTGTACTGACGAAGGAACCCTACTCTCGTTCAATATTTAATATAATAAATGTTGTAGAAAAAGTTTATAAAATATTATTTTTCATGTAATACTTTTATATAAGTTAAGAAATGAAATGTCAATACGAGTGATAAATTTTGTTGTGATTTGAGACCAATCTATAATATGAATTATGAAAGTATTTTATATAAATAAAAAAAGCTGGTGTGTTTCATTACTATAAACAAATATTCGGATATTATTGGAAAACTTTATTTACCTGTGCATTTTTGTTTGATTTGATTCTTATTGAGTTAATTTATTACAGATCATGATGAGCATCGATTCATATTGATTTCACATTTACGAGTTGATAATTGATAGTATTTAGGAGAATTCATCAAATTTCTGGTCCATTACAAGAAATTAGCTCATTTTTTCCCTCGAGAAAGCACTAGTACAGAACTGGTTTGTTAGGGCGGTCCTAAGTGATTTGTTAGGGCGGTTCATACAGAAATCGCCTCAAAAAATGGGTCTATTTTTTAGGGCGGGCTTTTTGTCATTTTTAGGGCGGTTTTAGTATTTTTTAGGGCGGTTCTATTTATGAACTGTTTGGGCGTCTAACAACTATTTTTAGGGCGGTTTTTTAACGTTTTTAGGGCGGTTTTTTATCGTTTTTAGGGCGGACCTATTTATGAACCGCCCTAAAAAATCCATATTTTTAGGGCGGGTTTAGTTTTATTTTTTAGGGCGGTTTTTTTTAGGAGAGATATGAAACACTTGCACCTCTCTGAGCACATGATCGAGGATAGGAGTGAGTGGAGACGTAGAATTAAAAGTAAGGACTTTTAGTGGTTTCTGTAGCTAGGAAAGGACTTTGTTTACTTGTTACGGGGCCTGATGTGTATGTAGTATGATTGGACCTTTTTAGGGGAAACTTGCTGCTTTCCTGATGCATGCTTGTTTATTTTATACTTCCTTTTGGCGATATTCTAATGTTTGTTGTATGATGTGTGTTGTACCATATACCATATATCATATATCATACGTGTGATTATATGTTGATGCGCTTGCGTTATAGCTTTTGTATCGAGCCAGGGGTCTCTTTGGAAGCGGTCTCTCTACCTATCTGGGTAGAGGAAAGACTTGCCACCACCTACCCCTCCCAGACCCTGCTCTTGAGTGGGATATACTGGGTTTGTTTGTTTGTTTGTTTGTTTGTTTGTTTGTTTTTAGGGCGGTTTTTTATTGTTTTTAGGGCGGTTTTCCCTCTAAACCGCCCTAATAAAGTCTCCACATAATCAAAATAACGTTAACTTTTCAAAATATTAGAACTTTTATCGATAAAAGTTAACTTTTCAAAAGTCTCCACGATATCGTCTTCAACCTGAAACTCTCTCTGTTATCAAACTTCTAGCTTCAATCAATTACTCAACAATTTTATATTAATCATCATCTTTACTATTCTCAAATAAGAAATATATTAAGGTATGTTACTATATTTTAATTTCTTTTTAAATTTTGATTATCGTAGATTGTGTTTATTATTAATTTCTTATATTAATCATCATCTTTATTATTCTGAAGTGTTTGTTTAGTGCTTCAAGTCTTTATAATCATCATCACAATATATTTGATCAAGATCATACTAAGTTTTAACAAGAGTTTGTTCAAGAGGATCTTCAAGATTTTAAAAGGTTAGTAAGTTTCAATCTTTTAGTATAATAATTTAATTTAATGATAGAACATATATTTGATTGTCACTATACACACACAATTTAATCTTTTAGTGTTAGACTATATATATGAGATAGAAGATTGAAAAGTTTGGATCGTAAATTTAATCTTTTAGTGTTAGAGCCACCGAATTTAATCTTTTAGTGTTAGAGCCACCGAATTAATCTTAGGGCGGGACTATATACAATTTAATCTTTTAGTGTTAGACTATATACAATTTAATCTTTTAGTGTTAGAGTCACCGAATTACATCATATACATACACTTCATATCATATTTGTTTATTTTTTATTTTTAGATGGATCGTAAAGTTTGGATGTATAAGATTGAACGTTCTAGCTCAATATATACAAAAGGAGTTCAAAGTTTTCTTATGGTGGCCAAAGCTGATCGAGTGAATAAGGGAAATGAATTGATTAGTTGTCCTTGTTCACTTTGTAAAAATTTTAAAAGGTTTAAGGATATTAAAGACATAGAGTTTCATTTGTTTAAGCATGGTTTTATGCCTAGATACACTTGTTGGTCAATGCATGGTGAATCACTTATTGATCGTGGCACATCGTCGCTTAATTTACCCAATGATAATACGAAGATCAAAGATTCATACATAAATGACAACAATGACAACTTAAATGATATGGTACATGATTTAGACCCGAATATTGGGGATGATGATCAAGAAAAATTACAACATTTGTTTGATGACGCAGAGAAACCATTATATTCTGGCTGTAAAAATTTCTCGAAACTTAGTGCTGTATTAAAGTTGTTTAACTTAAAGTCAAATTACGAATGGAGTGATAAAAGTTTCACAAGTTTATTAGTGGTTTTGCATGACATGCTTCCGGAAGATAACGAGCTACCAATTTCAACGTATCAAGCTAAAAAATTGATGTGTCCAATGGGATTAGAAGTTGAAAGAATACATGCATGTCCCAATGATTGTATATTGTATAGAAATGAGTTCGACAAGGAACATAAATGTGTTACATGTGGTGTATCGAGGTATAAACGTAAAAAAGAAACAGATGAAGTTGATGATGATGTGACCAAAAACGGACCACCGGCTAAAATGTTGTGGTACTTTCCCATTATACCGAGACTAAAACGATTATTTTCAAATGAAAAAGAAGCAAAATTATTACGTTGGTATTCAGATGAGCGTAAAAATAATGGAAAACTAAGGCATGTTGCAGACTCCTCTCAGTGCAGAAGAATCAATAACATATATCCAGAGTTTGGGGACGAGATCCGAAATATACGTTTTGGACTTAGTTCAGATGAAATTAATCCTTTTGGAAACATGAGTAGTCGTCATAGTACGTGGCCAGTTCTTCTATGCATATACAATCTACCACCATGTTTATGTATGAAACGAAAATACATTATGATGTCTTTGTTGATTCAAGGTCCGAGGCAACCTGGTAATGACATTGATGTTTATCTGTCTCCTTTGATCGATGACTTAAAGACTATGTGGAATTCAGGTGTAAACGTGTATGATGCTTACAAGAAAGAATATTTTAAATTGAGAGCCATGATTTTTTGTACCATAAGTGATTTTCCTGCATACGGTAATTTGTCTGGATATAGTACAAAAGGTAAATTTGCTTGTCCAATTTGTGAAAATGAGACTAGTTTAATATGGTTAAATAACTGTAAGAAAACTGTATACATGGGACATCAAAGATTTCTTCCAACTTGTCATAGTTATCGTAATAAAAAAAAGAGTTTGACGGAAATGTCGAGCACCGAACGATAAGGAAGCGATTTGATCCATTGACAAGAGTTGAAAAGCTAAATACTGTGTTAGGAAAAAGAACTCGTATTGATAAAGGAGCCATTTGGAAAAAAAGGTCAATCTTTTGGGACTTACCTTACTGGAGACATTTAGAAGTTAGACATTGCTTAGATGTTATGCATATTGAAAAAAATGTGTGTGATAACTTGTTGGGCTTATTGTTAAACATTCCTGGGAAAACTAAAGATGGTATTAATGCCCGTAAGGATATGGAAGAAATGGGAATACGTAAAGAGCTTGCTCCTATTCAAAAACCTAGGGGATTTTATCTTCCACCTGCATGTTATACCATGTCAAAAGAAGAAAAAACAAAGTTTTGTAAATGTTTGCATGATATTAAAGTTCCATCTAACTATTCTGCAAACATTAAAAAGTTGGTGTCAATGAAGGACTCTAAATTGCTAGGTATGAAATCTCATGATTGTCATGTTTTGATGACACATATGATTCCTATTGCAGTGCGTGGATTATTACCAGAGAATATTCGACATACAATATCAAAACTTTGTTTATTTTTTAACACAATTCACTCAAACATTATTGATCCCGAGTCATTGGATACGTTACAATAAGAAGTTATTATAACGCTCTGTGAACTAGAGATGTATTTTCCACCATCTTTTTTTGATGTGATGGTTCACCTGGTATGTCATATCGTAGAAGAAATTAAGACATGTGGTCCTGTATTTCTTCGGTACATGTACCCTTTTGAAAGATATATGGGTTTCTTAAAAAGTTACGTAAGAAACCGTAATCGGCCAGAGGGTAGTATTGTTGAAGGATATTCTTCCGAAGAGGTGATTGAGTTTTGTACAGGTTATTTAGATGGTGTTAAAAGCATTGGTGTTCCTCAATCTCATCATTCGGGTAAACTTGAAGGGGTCGGAGGTGTTGGCATGAAAACAATAATCCCAAGTCGTGATAGTTTACAAACTGCACATTTATTAATCTTAAAACACATGACTTGTCTTGCTCCGTATGTTGAAGAACACATGAACTTTTTACGATCAACATACCATGGTAAGGATAGTATGTGGTATTTAATGAAGCATAACAAAGACTTTTCTAGCTGGATGAAGAATAAGGTCACGACAACTAATATTGTTGATAATATTGTAAAGAGGTTGGGACATGGCCCAGATTTTAAAGTAAAATCTTACCAAGGGTACGACATCAACGGTTACACTTTTTACACCAAAGATCAAGATGAAAAAAGTACTGTACAGAATAGTGGAGTTACAATAATAGCATCAACGACTGAATTCGATAGGACGAACAAAGACAGAATGTTAAGAATTGCTAAAGATTCTTATTACGGTGTGATTCAAGAAATATGGGAATTAGACTATTATTCTTTCACTATACCTGTATTCAAATGTAAGTGGGTGAATAACCGTACGAGCGTTAAAGTCGACAAATATGGTTTTACACTTGTTGACCTTACAAGTGATGGCTATGCATCTGAACCATTCGTTCTCGCAAAACAAGTCACACAAGTATTCTTTATCGATGACCCGAGCCAATCGAGATACCATATAGTTTTGCAAGGCAAACGTCGAATTCTAGGAATTGACAATGTTGTCGACGAGGAAGAATACAATCAGTTTGATGACCTACCACCATTTTCTGTTGGTATTCAACCGATTAATGATGAAATTGAAGGCAACACATACTTACGATCTGATCACAATGAAGGGATATATATTGATACGCCACGTGAAACTTAATGGCCAAGGTTATATATATATATATATATATATATATATATATATATATATATATATATATATATATATATATATATATATCTGTGTGTTATTTTAATAGGTTTTAAATTATAATTGAATAATTAATATCATTTTATTTTATGCAGGATATTGAAGGATTGTGAAAAGAAGACGCATTCGGTTATTTGGTTAATTTATTCAAAATTTTGTTGATTTTATTTCTTAATTTATTACTTTTTTGTTATTTGTTTTATTTATTTTCCATATAAATAATAATAATCAACTATAAAAAATTTAGAAATAAAAAATTAATATTAACAATTATATAAGAAACCGTAAATAAAAAAATAATTAAAAAATAATAATCAATAAATAAAAACCGTAAATAATAATAATCATATAAAAAAATAATAATTAACTTTAATTCTTAAACATACGTAAACATATAAATATAAATAAAAAAATCAATGATTTTTTAGGGCGGTTTTGTCCTAACCGCCCTAAAAAACAAACCGCCCTAAAAAATACTAAACCGCCCTAAAAAGTTAAATCCCGCCCTAATATTTGCAATCTCGCCCCAAAACCTTAAGATACCTGCATTTGCGCACAACCCCTTCTTCCTCTCAACACAAACCGCGGAGCCAGTCTACCTTTCAACCGCCGTCTTCACCACAACCCCTTCTCCGTCATGACCGTTGGCCATCGCCGTCTTCACCACAAACCGGAGCCACCGTCGTCCTCTCTTTCGCAACCATTATCTCCACCATCGGCTTCCTGGAGCCACCGTCGACTTCTCGTCGCTTTCTTCACAAACATCTATAGAATATGCTTTATCTTTGAACTCAAATCGCTATATTAAACTATTATTGATGCATTTTGTTGATGTTGTAGGTGCTTTTGTTGATGTTGTATATCCACCATCGGAAGTAAGATTTAAACAAAATTAAAGGTGATGTTATTCAACCTACTGTCAACTATTTATATGTTATGATAATCTTTTTGAAGCGGTTGATGAAATAAGAAATTTTTTAGGGCGGTTTTGTCCTAACCGCCCTAAAAAACAAACCGCCCTAAAAAATACTAAACCGCCCTAAAAAGTTAAATCCCGCCCTAATATTTGCAATCTCGCCCCAAAACCTTAAGATACCTGCATTTGCGCACAACCCCTTCTTCCTCTCAACACAAACCGCGGAGCCAGTCTACCTTTCAACCGCCGTCTTCACCACAACCCCTTCTCCGTCATGACCGTTGGCCATCGCCGTCTTCACCACAAACCGGAGCCACCGTCGTCCTCTCTTTCGCAACCATTATCTCCACCATCGGCTTCCTGGAGCCACCGTCGACTTCTCGTCGCTTTCTTCACAAACATCTATAGAATATGCTTTATCTTTGAACTCAAATCGCTATATTAAACTATTATTGATGCATTTTGTTGATGTTGTAGGTGCTTTTGTTGATGTTGTATATCCACCATCGGAAGTAAGATTTAAACAAAATTAAAGGTGATGTTATTCAACCTACTGTCAACTATTTATATGTTATGATAATCTTTTTGAAGCGGTTGATGAAATAAGAAATTACAAGTGGTCCCGAATATGTCGTTTTGCTTAAAATTTTAATATGTTGCACGTGATTGTTGTATTTTAAAGAATGTGTGTGTTTGTGTATGGATATTTATTCATGTGATATTTGTGTATATAGTCATTTTTATGTATGTAGTGTTTGAAAGCAAATTTATTAAGAAAATTGATGTGTTGAAGCATACCTGTTATTGTATCTGTTTGTAGTGTATATAGTCATTTTTTATGTCCTTTTGAATGTTCCACAAGTTATCATACCTGCATGTTATTGTATATAGTCATTTTTTATCATACCTCTTCTTTATGAACCATTTCAGTGTCGTTATCATAATGTTTATTGACTTGAATAGTTCTTATTGTGTATTTTCATAATAGTTAGTATGATGGAAACGTCTAAGCTTGGTAAACATGGTGTTGCTTCTTTTTCCAAGAAATTACCCGAGGATTATTATAATGTTGAGTTTGATAAAAATAATCAACCGATTGGTGATAAAGGTGTTAAGTTAATGTCATGGTTTTGTCTAAAGTGCAAACAAATGCTTCCCTACCATATTGACACGAAGGATATTCAAGATAACTTGTGGGAAGATTTATGGTTGGAAACTAAGGTACTTATTTTTTGTAAATTATTGAAGTAGTTTATTGTATATATGAAAAACTATAGTTAATAATTATGTTTAACTTTTTATTTTCTAATTGTCTAGGAGATGTGGAACATTCAAACGGACAAACCAAAAGAATTTATGTTTAAAAGAGGTAGAAAAACGTGTACCAATTTCAGAAGCATGCTTAATAATGAATTTGTTAAGAATGGTACGACTCCCTTTGACAAATATACATACCTTGATCCTGCACACTGGGATGAGTTCGTTAGGCAAAAGACCAGTGAAGAATTTTTGGTATGTGAATTATTATTATTATTATTATTATTTATTATTATTATTATTATTATTATTATTATTATTATTATTATTATTTTGTTTACAAATATTACTAATAATTTGTTGATTTTTGTGAAGGCAAAAAGCAATAAAGCAAAATTAAGTGCAATGGCCAATGTAGATAAAGCTCGTGTAGGAAGAACCGGATATAGAGGTTTCGATCCTGAAGCCGGAGGTCGATGGGCTCAACTTAAAGAGACTTATCCACAACTACTAGATCTTGAAAATGAACGATCTAAGATATTTTTAGCGGGTCGAGCAAAGAAAAACAAGAAAGACAACACGTATGAATTGGGAGACATCACGTATGAAAAAACCAATGATTTGGTAAGTAAATATATATTTATTTTGTTATGTAATAATATATATACAATAATCGAATATTATAACATTTGTTATTTTATAGGTTCGTCTTGAGCATGAAATGATGACGGAAGGTACTCTTGGTAAAGGGAAAGAAGATCCACTGGTTCGACTTTTAGGTCGTGAGCATGGCGGACGATGTCGAACCATCTCGAATGTTATAGGTGAAGATATTTAAATACATACATACATACATATATCAATATTTTGAATTTTTATATAGTTATTGATATTGTTTTGGATATTGAGTTTACAGGAGTAACACAAGTTCATGGTGGAGTGTTCAAAGATGTCAAACAACAAGTAAGAAAGGACGCAAGCCCATGTATTCGCGACTCTAGTTGTGCGTCTGGTGGATCATTCATTGATTATCCACCGATCGAGGTAATTTATTTATATATGAACTTAAAAGGTTACATGTTTATATATACATTGTTGGACCAAAAGAACCAATGAGCCAAGATCAGGAAAACCTCTAAGTCCCACATGCCACTGCAACAACTGCTGAAGACTCCCATCAGCTATTGTGTTCTCTTGCTTGAATGTCAGACTCGAGAGCATCTTAGCTCCAACCATCAGCTGTTTTGACAAAGTCTGAAGAACAAAGTATGAAGATCAAAGAACTGAAGGACAACAGCTGAAGAAGACTCCAAAGTACCGAAGACCAAGTACTGAAGTCTAAAGTACTGATCATACAAGTACTGAAGACTTCAAGTACTGAAGACAAGTACTGAAGAATCAAAAGCTGAAGAACTGAAGAACTGAAGACCTTCTACTGAAGCACAAAGTCTGAAGACAAAGACTGAAGACAACAACTGATGATATCTACTGAAGTCATCAGTTGTTACATCATCTGAAGCCAAGTCTGAAGACCAAGTACTGAAGACTCAGAGTTTGTCACAACAGCTGAAGAAGTCTTCTTCAGTTGTTGTGATGGTTTTTCCTTTTCAGTAGTTTATTTTGTTTCAGTAGTTGTACAACAGCTGAAGAGCATGTTCTTCAGTTGTTATAGTATCAGTAGTTATAAACGACTGAAGAGTTTGTTCTTCAGTCGTTGTAGGATTTCAGTAGTTTTACTTTTGTCAGTACTTTGGAAACTTTTGTAAGAAGATGTCAGTTGTTGACATCTTCAGTAGTTTTATGTTTTGTCAGTTGTAATTTTAATATTCAGTTGATGTCAGAAAAAGGACATCAGCCCATCCTTTTGCCGCCTATAAAAGGATGGGGAACCATTCTTTATTAATTGCCGAAACGTGCTAAGCAATAGAACATTTATTACTTTGCAGAACTCTTTTCTCTCTCTATGCTTGTGCTTTTACATGCAATATCTTTTATGTTCTTGCATTAATCGCTAATTAATGTGCTAAATCCGCTGCAAACATAATCTGATTGATCAAACGAGAGGCTGAGATCCTGTCATACATAGATATTTATTTATAAAATTGTTGTATGTTTTGCAGAATCTAACATCATGCATGTTGTTATTTCCATTCCAATCAAGTTCGAATGTGATTGTTGCTTCAGGGCAGGCATGGCCAACTTCTGACAAAATCCTACATGGGAAACAAATAGATGAAGGTTGTGTCAAAGTACAGGTCGATTCAGTTATTAAAGATTATGAAAAAATTCCTGTTCATGATTTAACAAAAACAGATGAGATAAGTTTTGTTGGTGATACGCTTCATCAGTTCGTTCAGTGGCCAAGGAATGCATTGAGGGTATATTTATTTATATGTAATGTTAATTTTTGTATTATAATATTTACGTTAATATTTTTGGTTGTAGCTAATAAATAAAGAAACACCACGCCAGTCAATAAGTGGCTCAAGAAAAGCTCTAAGTCCTTGTTCATCAAGTCACAGAGGTGCCTCAACAAAAAGAAACACTAGTGACTTTGCAACAACTTCATCTTATCGACCACAGGTACTTGTTTATAGTAAAACAAATTGTTTGAAAGGATTATTAAAAATTGTTTAACTTGTTTGTCATTTAAGATGGATGTAGATGGATCATATCATGTGTCTATCTCGAGTCAAATGCCCGTGCCACAATACAATAATCCACCAGGTTTTATGAATATGGTAAAACATCAACATTTTTTTAAAATAATCTTCACAAGCACACACACGTTTATATAATAAGAATACTAATATTTAATAACCATTTCTTAGTTGGCGCAGATACATCAGTTTGAACAACCTCAGTTTGAACAACCTCTATATCAACAACCAATGTCAACTAATGATGCTCCCGACCCTAGTCCAATAGTTGTCGATTATGAAATAGTTAGTGCTTTTGATAAAATAAAGGAAAGACCTCGTGAAATTCAAAATATGGCTAGAATTTTATCAAAGCACATTGGTGATAACAATGGTATTATGGTTCTTTCACCTGACGGGATGTATGATGATCAGGTTGAATTTTGGATTCCATATGTGGAGATGTTACAATTATTCTGTAACGACTGGCTAGATATCACTATCATACATTGGTTTGCAATGTAAGTTATCTTTGTTTTATATGGTCAATAACATTTATTTATACAAATCAATTTACTAACTTCATATTTTTTTCTTAATTTAAGGTACTTTTATGAGTTAGACAATTCTAGATGTGCTTTCTTTAATCCGGGTAACATCACAAGTGACATGTGCGCTAATAATTCCCCTGCTGTTAAAGAACACATGATGAATATATATGTACTTCATATAGACAAACCATTTTTTGTTGCACCATATTTTTCTAGGTAATATTTATTTATATACTATATATACATATCAACATAAGCATACTTAATTTATCTATAACTTTTTTTTGTAGTTCCCATTGGTTGCTGATGATCATTTCACCTTCAACACAAAAGGATATATTCTTGATTCTATAAAAGAAAAAAAGAATTCCAAATCCTACACTCTTACATCTTTAATTGATGAAGCTCTTGGGTTTGCATTTAATTGGGAAATGATTAATGTATGTCTTTAATTACTTATTAATATTTTTTCATTGTTTATAAGACTAAATTAACAATTGTGATTTTTATGCAGTGTAAGCAACAACTACAAAATTGGGAATGCGGCTTTATTGTTATAAAACATATGTATGAGTTCGTCAAAGATATTCAACATCAATTTCCTAAGAAAATAAGTTATTTTTATCAATTTGTATATTTACATATTGCTTATTTTTATCAATTTGTAAATTTACATATTGCACTAGTTATATTTAAATCACATTTTTTATTTATTTGTTTTTAGATTTGGAATGACACAAGCTACATGTCAGAATTGGAAATTGACAAGTTGATTCTACAATTAACGCCGCAGTTTATAAGCAAAATGTATACTAAGTAGGCGTCCATGTATTTTAAGGTATCATTGTTGATTTTTATGTTTTGATGTTCATAGAGTTCAAACAATGTAACTAGCTTGGGGATAGCGATACTAAAAAACATGGATGTTCCAATACAATATCATTGGTATTGGATTAGGGTTGCTTCTCGTATAGGATGTGTGTTATTCTTGCTTCAAACCGTGGGACCGTCATGGAACTTGGTATTACTCCTATTGTGACTTCTGGACTGGTTATGCAGTTGTTGGCTGGGTCAAAGATTATTGAAGTGGACAACAACGTTCGTGAGGACCGTGCACTATTGTGAGTTTAATAGAATTCAGTTACAAACAAAGTTTATGTTTTTAAGGGCTTTTGAATTGTTGAAACAACATTACAATTGATATATATATATCTCTCTAAGCAAGTATCTAGTATTAGTTATATGGCAGTCTTGGTATATATTTTATCTTGAAATCTAAATCCTCTCTTACAAGGTATTCATCTTCTGCTTTTGAATTTTCTAGGAATGGTGCTCAGAAGTTGCTGGGACTCTTGATTGCTGTTGGTGAGGCTGTGGCTTATGTCCTATCAGGAATTTTGTATTATTAATTGCTATTGTTGTTGTTGGTGAGGCTGTTGGCTGTGGCTTGATTGCTGTTGGTGAGGCTGTGTTATTAATCAAATTTTGTATATTAAACACTAAGTGTTTGAGGAATTATTGTATGTTAAACTTGATCTTTTATAATATATTTCAATAGTTTGAATGGTATGTTTTTAGATTTAAATGGTGAGTTTGGGAGTAGAACAATGAAATGTATCTGGAAATTTAGAAAAATATATTCTGGAAAACGTCCATTTAAAAAATTTAATATTTTTATTTGAAAAGTACAAAACCGCCCTATAAAATGATCAAAACCGCCCCATAAAACACACCAAATCCCCCTATAAAAGACACCAAAACCGCCCTATAAAATGGAAAATTCGCCCTATAAATGCATTTAAAAACCGCCCCATAAAATAAAAAACCGCCCCAAAAAATAAAACCGCCCTATAAAATAACCGCCCCATAAAACAAACCATTTTTTAGATCGAGGTTTTTAAGGGCGGTGTGAAACCGCCCTAACAATTTAAAATCACCGCCCTAACAATTTAAAATCACCGCCCTAACAAACCAGTTCTGTACTAGTGAAGGTAAGGTTTACGCCTCCTACAGCATATGTTAACGTTTAAGCTTGGATCTTTGTTTCTAATCATGTTTCATTGAAATGTCATAATAAAGTTATGACTTTTATGTAGTCAATAATGCTCTGCCTGTAAGAAGAGCCTCGCTTTCTGTAAGCACATGATTGGATTGCTATGCTTTACGCAAGCATGCTATTGGAGCCTTGCCTCATGCAATCATGTCATTGGAGTCTTGTGTTGTCACTATACATACCATTAAGTAATGCGTTATTACTTACCAGTGAATCAAAAGCCAATAGGTTTGAAATAGGTCTTTCGAAAAGAAGAAAGATGCAAAAGGTGAAATAGTTACACATAAGTTTAGTTACACATAAGTTTAGACTAATGGCAAAATGTGAAGAAGCATGAATGGAAATAATTTATTAATTGTTAGTCTTAGGAGCACAATCAGGATGCCCTTAAATTACATTATTTACAATAAAATCAGTATTCCTACATGGTGAATTAAAAGAAGATGTTTATGAATGTCAAGCAGATGGATTTGTAAAGCTGGAAAAGGAGAAAATGGTTTATAAGCTGAAGAAATTGTTTCATTGGTTACAACAAGCTTCACATGCATGAAATTTAAGACTAGATAACTCTAAAAGAAATTGCGATTGTTTATTATCCTTTATAAAAGATGTTTATGAGATAGTTACTACTAACTTCTAAGTAATTATTGGAGTTAACGTAGATGATTTCGTCATCATATAAAACTCATTTAAAGATATCACTAACGTTTATAGAAGAAATAAAAAAAAGAATATGAAATTAGTGACCTAGGTTTGTTAACTTGTTATCTCGTAATTGAAGTAAGTCAAAGTAATTACACTACAAAGAAGAAGGTCATCGCCGCTAATAAGCAGCTTTTTTGCCACTATAGGTATTAGCGGCGACATGTCGCAGCTAATGGATCGCCGCTAATGGATCGCCGCTAAAGATTCGTCGCTAATGGTTAAAACGTCGCCCCTAATGTGTCGCCACTAATAATGTCGCCGCTAATAATGTCGCCGCTATAAATATTAGTTGCAGCGACTTTTGCGCCGCTAAACAATGTTTTCACGACCGGATCGGACCGGCCGGTCCGACCGGTTCAACCGGGGATCGGTCCGGTGGCCGATCCGGTCAGGTATGATTCGTTTTTGGGTGGTCGAACCGGCCAGTTATTCCCGAACCGGTGGTCGGACAGGGAAACCGGACCGGTTTGGACCGGTTTTTGTTTTTTTTTTATTTTTTTGAGGAAAAACTGGGTGTTGAACTATAAATTATGTGTTAGACATACAAATATACTTAAGTTTTATATACAACTATAAAATACATATATAAATTACTTATATTTGATTATATATATAACTATATATATATATAATATACTATATATATAATTATGACGTTTTTTAAATCCGGTCCGACCGGTCCGATCACCAAACAAGTAAGGCGTCCGGTTCAACGTCCGATTCGGTTCTGAAAACATTGCTGCTAAATGTTGATCAAAAAATTACAGGGAAGAACTATTAGTGGTGACAATATCGCCGCTAATACTCGATTTTTCATTTTAAATATTTTTTTATTTTTTCTAATTTCCAGTTTTAAAAACCATATATACATGTATAGAAATAAATCCAGATCTCACCAATTACACAAATTACACTATACTTTATCAACGAAATCTAATATTAACTACTTAAACTACTTAAACAATCCAGAAGTAAACAAGTTTTAAGAATGTTAACTACTTAAACATTAAATGTAGTTAAAATAAACTTAAACCACTTATCCGCTATCATATTCATCTCCCTCGTCCGAATCATCTTCACCAGCTTCATGTGGAGCGTTTTGCGAGGCAATACGTTACCGCCATATACTCCTCCAAGGCATTCTTCTGAGCATGAGAAAGATCAGTCCATGAACGTACATTAAAAGGATAATTAGCCTCCATGTATATCCCCACCTAGCGAACAAACATATTATTAAGTTCACTGACTGGGGTATACGTTGCAACTCTATCAAAAGGGAGAGATAAAGGTCCTTCTTTTTTTATCTCCCGCTACAACTTTTTATTTTTTACCTTCCCACTTGTTTTCTGAGAAGACGTGCTTGCATTTATAATAAAAAATCAATAGTTACAATATATATTGATTATAAATGAATAAACATGAAAATATAATATTTATCATTCAACTGATAGCTTCCGCGCCCGTCAAATGGAGGAAGTGGTGGATCCCTTGTGCCATCACCTCCATGGCCATGGCATTAGCTATGAGGTATACCAAAACAATCCAGAATGATATCATGTCTTCAAAAGTTATAAGATATACAACATAAAAATTAAAATAAGAATAAAGTTTTAAACTACAATATGAAAATACAAAAAGCATACAACTCTAACATCAGCCATGAGATATACCAAAACAAAGTTTTATATTAAATACATACATATAAAAATTATAACAAATCGTTTAATTGGAGTCTCCCTCGTATACTTAAGTCTCTTTGTCAGACCCCTCGGTGTCATAATCAGAATCCTATTCATCATAATCACCCTCGTCCTTAGACATCACATTAGCGGTAACATTTGGTGGATTAACTTCACTTATAATCTCGTCATCGGTGACATAAGTAGGAATATTTTGAAAGTATTGGGTGAAGTCAATTAAAAGTACACTCTTAGATGAAGAATGATTATGAACGACGTTAATATCTTCTATTAAGTCATCATCAACATTTTGAATGTTCTCCACGAGGCCATCGTTGGATGGCGGTCGATTCCAAATTTTATGATGATTGACATTCTCGACGACCCGCTGGTGATTATTGTTTTGGTTTCTCCGAGAAGGTTACTTGATGTAGAACACTTGTTTAGTTTGGGAAGCAAATATGAGTTGATCATCTTTGTCACATTCGCGTTCGGTGTTGATACGGGTGATATTATTGTCGTATGAAAATGTACATGAAATGCATAAATATATGTAAACAATTTTCAACTAAATTTTAAGTAACTAAATACCAAATCCATCTACTTCAAACCTACAACATACATATACTAATATTGTCTTAATATTCACCATCTTGAACTACATATAGTACCCAACTACATATGTTTTATTAACCAACTAAACATCAACATCTAAACATCTTTCAACCAATAAAACAAAAAGTCTAGATCAAATACCCAAATACACCTAAACTCAACTAAAATTTAAGCATCAAATTCTATTTATCAAATCCTTAACAAGCACTCTACATCAAATGCCCAAAATACCTAAATCCATCTCACTAGTTCATCATCTTCAACACTTTTCAACCATACATTAACATAAACAACCACATCTAAAAATTACACAAATCCTACTAAAAATTATGTTCAACCTATTAAATATACAAATCTAAACATGTTTCAACCATACATTAACATAAACAAACAAAAATTTATATTAAAACCAAAAAAATTACCTTTTAATTTGTGTTGAAAAGTAAAGGTATTAGCGGCGACGGTGGTCGAGATCCACGGCAACAGCGGCGACGGTGGTGACCGGACTTGCCGTTGAGGGGGTGGTGGTGGTCGGACTTTGAGGGTGGTAGAAGGAGGTTGAGGAAGATGACGAACGGAGGTTGAGGAAGATGATGACCGGAGGGTGAGTGGAAATGGCAAAGTCTAGAAAAGTAGAGGACATATATACTTAAAAAAAGTCTTTAAAAAATAAAGTTTGAAGAAATAAGGAGCTTGATTGGAGTAATTTATCTCAAAGAAACAAATCAAATCTAAGGAGGCAAATCAATTTAATATAACTTCGATTCATTGTTGTTTGGTGCTGCTGCTGTTGGTTTGCTGCTAGTATTATGTTTGTTATTACCATTATACATAAATTATAATGTATAGTTAAATATTATCAATGGATAGATTTATTTGTAGTGGTGAATTGTACATGTTTCTCCTCATCTTGAGGGTGGCAATTTGTGTCGAATTATTCATTTGTTTTCTGTTAGTGTAGTTTAAGGGACGACGAGTAGATAAATGAGAGTCACTCTTCTACAAAAAGCTAACTATAGTTGGTCGGTTAGTTAGATAACAGATGTGTAACGCTTTGCAGTTATCGTTATACGTGTTCGCTATGAATACTTGTAACTCACTTTAATTATAATTTAAAGGATATAAATTAAGGTAGTTTTTGTATCTCCTACTCACTCTCGTATACAAACTAAAAGATAAACCATCGTAAGAACAAGGGAAGAAAAAAAAACCTACATATTCTTCTAAGCATATTCTAAGCTCCATTTAAACCACTTAATATATTATTTTCAAAATCTTCTATTATACTTATATTTAAAAATCAATGTCCGTGAGGTTTTTGTTTTAATTATTTATTCTTTCTCGATTCTATTTATAAATGATCTTTCATTTATATTACTCAAGTTTGAGTTGATTGAAATAGTTAGGTCTTTGTAGTTTGAGTCTGGAGATTTTAGAGACATTTCTTGTAGTGTGTAGGTTCCAATTTCTTTTTTCTTTATACTCTTTTGTGAAGGATCTCTCAGTGATCCAAATTGTTCTTTACAAAACACAATACTCATTGTATATGGAGAATGATCAATTAGAAGGAACATGTCAACATACATATAATTGATAATACATGGGTATTTATACCCATCTAAGTGACAGATATATTACTGCTGCATTCACCTTCATCAATTGATATATTTTCAGCCTAACCTTGTCTTTCTTTTGACGTGCAGTAATACCACTCCATTAAATCCAAATATTCATTAGAGATTATAACTAACTTGATGTAATCCTGCGAAATTAAACCCAGATCCGCTGCAATTAGGGGCCCGAATTCCTTATTATCAACTTGAGCCATGCCTCCGTTTAGTTGAACACCCATATACAGATTATATAGATTAACTACTTGACCATCGATCTTTGGTGGAAAGATATATACTTTGTTGTTTTAATACATATTTCACAAATTAACCACTTTACCATCTTCATGATCTTTTCTTTATCATCCCGTTTTTGTATGATTCCCAGATTCATAGCCTTTAAAAGATCTAAAAATATGATCATCTCTTCTATAGTAGTTCTATGTTTGCACCTTCTTTATCTTGTTCTACCATTGGTTTCTTTCCTTTCGTATCATCAGTACTATCTTCATTTTTAATCCTTTCAAGGTCTAATTAGTCAAAGTGGTCCAACATGTCATTTGTTTCAGCCAAATATTCAACATCTCCCCATTTCAATGATTTATCACACTCCTTTCCTTGATGTATATGATCTTGCTCATCATCTTCTAATTCCTGAACACTTTTTTTTGGAATGTCTTTGTGATATAACAAACGGTCCCTTCAAAAGTCACAGTAACTTCGAATCCTTGTAACGCTAATTGTTCCAAACTTATAACATTCGTTTTCATTGTCAGGATATAGTATACTGATTCTATATCACAAATTATCCCATTTGAATTTGCTTCAACTTGACCTTTCCCACGTAATGTTTCCCCACTTGAATTCTCCATGTCATCTCGACCACAAACACCCGACTTCCCCCGGTCTTCCTGACCAAATCGCAGTGCCGAATTCATCATTGATACATCCACGCCATTGATGCTCTCTACAACATATTGATCTTCCATTTCTTCTCCTTTTCGACTGCAATCAATACTTCATAGGTTTCTTCTCTAGAGTACAACGCTCTCATACCAATTGAATGATCTCTCACAGATCCAAATTGTTCTTCACAAAACGCAATACTCACTACACACTCACTATTTTGTATATGGAGAATGAATTTGAAGGAACATGTCAACATACATATAATTGATAATAGAGTAAATTAGAAATTATGTCATTTATTAATATATAAAATTGCATGGTATGTCTTTTAGTTTTAATAATTACATATCATGTCTTTTATTAAAAGATTTTGCACACATATTGTCCTTTACACTAACTATCATCTAAATATAAAGTTAACTTAGTTATGTGCCCCCTCATATGAGGTTATTTTTATTATTTTTTTACGTCTAATATATTAAAAAAATTATAAAAAATAAAAATTTTAAATCAAAAAAGAAAATTAAAAAATATCGGATCGTTAGGTAAGTCGGTGAAACCAATCACTCTTAGTATGTGTTCATTCGACCAATCGTCAAAACTTTTAATGACAACAACCTCCAATAACATTTACTAAAGTATGAAGTCTAAGTCACAAATCATTTAGAAGGTCGGGAAATCAAAAATAAACACCAAAAATGTATATGTAAATACTTTTTAAACCACTCACACCAACAAATAATGAAAAATCAATCAGGAACAAAAACTTGGATATTACCTCTGATTCTTTGAAATGCTTATATAATTACAAAAGCAAGAAAATGAACTGTTAGTCGCTCGTTAATCACAAAACAAAATAACCCAGAAATTTAAAGAGACATGAAATACAAAACGTGAATTAGGGATTTTAATCTTACTATTATTGTTTATTTGAGTTCAAGGGGTTTTAATGGTGTGTGAGATGTTGTAGGTGGTGAAGAAGACCGGTATTGGGCTATCAAATAAGGGGGATGATAGATTTAATGGTATTAAACGTAAGAGGAACGCGAGTTCACTAACTTACCCAACGGTCCGATATCTTTTAATTTTATATTTCATATAAAGTAATTAATTTTTTATTTGTTTAGTATATTAGATGTGAAAAGAAAATGATAAAAATGCACCTCATATGAGAGATACGTAACTGAGTTAACTGTATATTTAACTGAAAGTTAGTGTAAAGGATAATAGGTGTGCATATATTTTAAAAAAATGACATTGAATGTAATTATTAAAACTAAATGGGATACCATATAATTTCATGTATTAATAAATGATATAATTTGTAATTTACTCTTTGATAATACACAGCTATGTATACCCATCTAAGTGACAGTTTCATAACAGTTAGGAATGGCAGATGGTTTCCCGCCATTGACCGACGATAACCGGACTTATCTACTTTGACCCATACATACATCCTACGACCTTTTTTTACATATATTGACCTGACTACATATTATACTCTATATTAATCGCTTATGTCGGTGGCTATAGTGCCACCGACCTCCACACCTCGATTCGGTACAAATGATGCATAAGCCACGTGTTTAATTAATGGCAAGTTGCAGATGCCATAACACCCACATCTGAACACTTTCTCATCTCTCTTATATAAAAATATTGGTACGATTGACGGTTGTTGATGCCTTCAGGGGGTTAGATCAGCGGTAGTTCTACAAGTTTGACGGGGTGAACAGTGACAGCTCTTATGTTGCCGATCTGTTTTTCGTTCATCTCAAGCCATTTTCGATGAGAAAAGGGTAAACTCCCTCCTATACATTTGATCTTCATATTTTCTCTCGATTCTCTTGCGAGTACTGTATTTTCTGGTGACCTTCGATTTTGTTTTTGGTTGCATGTTAGTTTTAGCAAGATTCCGGCCCGATGTGTGGATGTGAAGGGAAGTAGCAGATGTTCAGTGATTGTTGGTGTAGAGTGGTCATCGATGGTGTTCAACGATGCAATAGAGACCACCCCAAAATAGCCGCCCAGATCACGATGACGGTAATTATGTGAAACATCACTAACAAGCTTTAATCACGGTGTAGAGTTCAGGCTTTAGGATCGATTTTTCACAATATTTCTTCTTAAGGTGAACTCTATGTCATCTTCGATGAACCTGTAATTTCCATTCATCATCGTGGTTTCTTTTTCGTCTACTTAATTAGGGTTAGTAATGCTTATTTTAGATTTTAATTTGGAAATTATGTTTAAGTAGTAAATTATTGACCATTCTGAGTAGTGAGTCTATCGACTTGTCTTGATCCGCTTTCCTTCTTTGATTTGATATTTTGATGTGGGTTCTTAGTGGTTTTGTGAAATGTTGAATCTTTTTGCAGCAAATGAGGCATTTGAGAAGGTGGCAAGTTATGGGTTAGTGCCCTATATGATCCTTTATTTGATGAGTGATTACAAGATTGGTGTAGCTAAAGGCACAAACATACTCTTTCTTGGTTTGCAGCTTCCAATTTTGCACCTGTGTTGGGTCATTTCTTGCAGATTCATATTTGGGTCGGTTTCTCACCATCGGTTTGGGTTCAAGCTGCTTACTTCTGGTAATACTCTCGACTTTTTATAAAAAAAAAGTTGCATACTTTTTGGTGGTGGATTCACTTTAGAATGAAATCTTGCATTAATAAGTGAAACCTACATTGTTTTTGCTGTTGGGTTTTGATCTTTGAATAGTATTATCTGACATTTACTTCAAAACTAATTTAGCTAGACGAGGTTGCTGAATCTATAAGTCTAAAAGGACATCTAATTAATTAGGTCACAAATATTAAGTGAACAATTGAACATACAAATGGTTATGCAAAGAGTAGCTTCTGGTCCACATGCCCTACCTCATAAGATAGAATTGCCATATAATCCTGATTCTTGCCCTGTTTTCTAATTTGGAAGCTTGTGTAGAGGAGAAAGGGAGGGAAAAAACTTATGTTCATGTGTAGTTCATGTGTTTCTTGAACTAACATAGGAGAAATCTTGAAATTGGGGGAAAATTAGAAATTAGAGCCTCATACAATGTAATTTGGATTTTTGGACCATTGATGAAAGCTAACAATGTGATGAGGAATCGAATCCGTAGAGGGTCATGAGATTTAGATGCCAACCTTGAATTTTATTTGATGTTTCAAAAAATGCATGGTGATTACAACATTCTGATTCATTCACATTCTTACAACTCATCAAGTGTTTGATTGTTTTAGAAGTTAGATTTCCATAATATTCTTTTTTTAGGTAGTTCCTTGTGAGAGACATGCGTTTAGTTAAGGTTTTCTACTTTTATTTTTATTAATAGCGCTTTACATCAGATGTTTCAAGTATGCTAATTCTGTTTAAAAGATCATGTTATGTTGGACCAAATACAATCATAATTTTAATGCTTACATACAATTTATGTTCATCACTTTGATCGAGTCTTTTTAAAAGTATAAATTTCATGATGTATCTTAGTATTTAAATGTTATGACATTATGACAATTCTCACATTTGGTGTGGAATGTGAATTGGAGCTTTGAAACTTGCAGGATACCTTGACTATGATCTTTGTGATTTTGCAATTGAGATTAGCTTTGGAATTGGCTGTGTTTCACATGTTTTTGTTTTGTACAACACAAATATTGGTCACAGATCATGGCTTTGTCAAATTTGGAGATTGGATTTTAGTTTATATGTGTCATCCTTCATATTAACTTTCTAATTTTCTGTGTCTATAGATGTTAATTTAGGTATGATTTTGTGAAAAAAAATCTCAGTTTATATGGGTCTACGGGTCAAAACAATTTTAGGTCAAAGTGGACCATTTTATAAAGAGTATTATTTTGGTTCAGGTGAGGACAAGTCTTTAAAATGTACTCAGGTTTAAATGACTGTTTTGGATGCTATGAAAAATTGTGTTGATACCATGCTTTTTTGGAATGATTGTACCTAAAAAGACTATTGAGCATCTATCATAAATTAGTATCTGGTATAGTTTTTGAACTTTGTTGTGTCCACTACTAATACATTATAGTAGATTATGTTACATTTCATATCCAAAGTTGACTAACTTTTATGCAATTTTATAATCCTATTATTTTATAAAAGATTATCAATTCTGTGCCTCATAAGCAAATTTGTCAATTGTATGCAACATATGTTTGTTTTTTCATGGATTAATGACTTGGTTCTATAAAAATTTATAATTTCCTTCATAGTTATCATTAAATTTCTGTAAATTTCATTTTCGTTAGCCTAATCTACATTGCCTAAGTTGATCACACTGTAGAATTGTGTATTGAATTGATTAAAATTGATCTGCTCCCAATCTAGATATATAGACTCATAACAATCAAGGCTTAAATATAGGAAGAGAATCAACTAAAACAATAGACAAATACACATAAATATATTCTACTAATATTCCCCCTCAGTTTGAACGTCGATGCTCAATGACGTTTAAACAGTCACGAAATGCTTCAAATAGATGGCGAGGAAGACCCTTCGTAAATATATCTGCGTACTGAAGAGAGGACGGGACATGAAGGACTCTGATGTGACCGATGTTAACTTTTTCCCGAACAAAGTGTATATCCATCTCCATATGTTTAGTACGCACATGCTGCACTGGATTGCCGAACATATAAATTGCTGATACGTTGTCGCAATATACAATCATTGCTTTTCTAACCGGAACATGAAGATCAAGTAGTAAGTTGCGAACCCACGTTGCCTCTACGACAGCATTTGCAACCCCCCTGTATTCGGCTTCGGCACTGGATCGAGATATCGTTGGTTGACGTTTGGAGGACCAAGATACCAGATTATTTCCCAAAAAAATGCAATACCCAGAAGTAGACCGTCGTGTATCCGGACAGCCGCCCCAATCAGCGTCCGAGTAGGCAACAAGAGATTGGGAAGGTGAAACTGAAATGTGCAGTCCCTGATTGATGGTTCCATGGACATACCGTAACACACGTTTCATGAACGCAAAATGAGGTTCTCTCGGGGCGTGCATAAACAAACGAATTTGTTGAACCGCATAAGTGAGATCGGGTCTAGTTATGGTGAGATATTGAAGCACTCCAGCTAAGCTTCGATACAACGTACCATCCGAAAGAGGCTCACCATCGGTTGCACTGAGTTTATTAGCAGTGTCAATGGGCGTGTGACACGGTTTGCATGTTTGCATGTTGGCTCGATGCAAGATGTCAGAAGCATACTGAGATTGGGTTAGAACCATTCCCTGTTGATCACGAGTCACCTTAATTCCCAAAAAATGATAGAGTGCGCCCAAATCGGTCATGGCAAACTCGCCGGAAAGACGAGTTATAATCTGTTGTAACAGCGCCGGGTGGTTTGCGATCAATACGATGTCGTCAACGTATAACAATAGATATGCCAATCGGTCCCCATTGTTGTAGACAAAAAGAGATGTGTCACAGTGGCTACTACGAAACCCCAAGGAGTTGATGAATGTGGAGAACCGATGGAACCATGCTCTAGGTGCTTGCTTCAAGCCGTAAAGTGACTTTCAAAGACGGCAAACATGATTTGGAAACTCATGGTTAACGAAGCCGGGAGGTTGGTGCATATAAACCGTTTCTTGCAAGGTGTCATGAAGGAAAGCGTTTTTAACGTCTAGTTGATGAACCGGCCATGAGTTTGAGATTGCTAATGATAAAACGGTGCGTATGGTTGCCGGTTTTACAACGGGACTAAAGGTTTCCATACAATCAATGCCTTGAGTTTGAGATTTACCGTTGCACACTAAACGGGCTTTGTAACGATCCAAGGTGCCATCCGATTTGAACTTGTGTCGAAAGAGCCACATGGAGCGAATAATGGGACTTTGTTGCGGACGAGGGACCAACTCCCATGTGTCATTTACTTGTAATGCACTAAATTTGTCTTTCATGGCCTGAAGCCAATTCGGATCCGATAATGCTTTATTATAATTGGTGGGTATAGGAGAAATATTGGATATGGTGGCAAAGTTATACCGGGGTTAGGTTTGATGATTCCTATTTTGGCTCTTATTTGCATAGGATGATTGTTAGGAACCGTAGGGGTTGTGTTGGAGTCTGTTGAGGTGGACGCAGAGGGAGAAAGGGATGTGGTGTTGATGTTGGTTGGTGTATGTAGTGGGGTTGAAGTGTGAGGTAAGTTGGGCTGAGATGATGGGCCAAAGGAAGGGTTGTTTGATGGGCTAGGAGGTGAACTGGGTTCAGGAGAGGATTGAACGGATTGAGGGGCTGTATTGGTAGTGGAGTTGGTGTAGGGTGGGGACGGTGGGAATTGATAGGAAAAGGCAGGCAATTCGTCTTCAACATCCAAGAATTTATACGTGTTAGAAGACAATGGTTCATTAAATGGCAATTGAAGTTCATCAAAGATGACGTGACGAGAGAGGTATACGCGACCGGTTAGGGGATCATAACATCTATAGCCACAAAAGTCGGTTGGGTAACCAAGAAACACACAACGAATGGATCTAGGGGACAATTTGTTTGTTTGGGTAGCAGACAAGTTTGGGTAACATGCGCAACCGAACACGCGAAGATGATCGTACGTCGGTTGACGCAAGTAGAGAGCAGAAGCGGGGGTTTGAAAGTGGAGTTTTTTTGTGGGAAGAATGTTATGAAGATAAGTTGCGGTGTGGAGAGCTTCCACCCAAAAGGTAGATGGAAGACGGGCACGAACAAGAAGAGCTCGAATGATATCGTTGATGCGACGTATCATGCGTTCAGATTTTCCATTTTGTTGTGACGTTTGTGGACATGAAAATCGGAATATGAGGCCGTGAGAACTAGCAAAATTTTTAAAGTTATGATTATCGAATTCCGTGCCTAAGTCACATTGGAACGCTTTTATAGTGGAATTGAATTGGGTTTGTATAAGTTTGTGGAATTTTGCAAAGGTAGTGAATGTTTCAGATTTATATTTAAGAGGGTATACCCAAACATAGTGTAATTATCAAGTAAAACCATATAATATTTATAGCTAGAATTGCTTAAACATGAGATGTCCAAAGATCACAATGAATAATATCAAATGGTTTAAACGTACTAGAAACCGAATCAACAAAAGGCAAACGTTTACTGTTGGACACTTGACAAGAGTGACAAGTCACATGTTCAATAGTTATATTACAATTTTGAATAAAATAACGACTAAGATAAGTTAACACGTTTGATCCTGGATGTCCAAGACGATCATGCCATGGGATGGGTGCAAACGAAGACATCAATGAGTACTCGGGTATGGTGAATGGGTAGAGATCTCCCGTGCTATTGTGTCGGGAAAGGATGCGTCCATCCTTGAGGTCCTTCAAAGAAAAACCAAAGCGGTCAAATGCAACAATAACTTGATTATCTATGGAAAATTTACGCACAGAAATCAAATCTTTGATGACAGTTGGGGAGTGAAGGATTTGGTTTAGTTTGTAAGTTTTATTGGGTGTTTTATATAAAGCATTACCGGAGCCAAAAATAGGAAGTTTCTGACCATTTCCAACAAAAATAGGATTAACAGGTAGTGAACAAGGAGAAGTTAGTTTATCTGAGTCCGCTATAATGTGAGAGGACGCCCCGGAGTCCATATACCATTGAGGGTCAGTGTAGTTGAGACTCAAGTTTGTCATAGCTGCACCAATATCAGAGGGGTTTAGAGCATTGTTACTCGAATGAAATCCTGGAGGCCCGCTGTTGTTATGAATGGGATTGTAAGTGTTGATATGGGCTTGGGCTTGGGCTTGGGGAGGTTGGTACGGTAAAGAAGGGTATGGGGTGGGTGGTGGTGCCCATTGTTGAGGATAAGTGGGCTGCGTCCCATAAGGGTAATGTGATGGATGACCACCGGGCATCCGATTGTTGGTTTGTGGAGTCCCCCATTGAACATAGTTCCTGCCGGCCGCACGACCGCCCCGATTAGCCGAACGTCCCCCTCTAAACATAGCACCTCGTCCACGGGCTGCTTTAACCGGATCATAATTGTTGCCTTTGTAACCATTGGGGTATGGAGATTTGTTGATGGCTGTTGATGAACCTTGTGAGTTCGGACCCGGTGTCTGTTCATTGTTTGCCGGTGACTGATTATGAAGAAGAACAGTTTGACGTTCGGACCCGATTCGTCCTGCTTGTCTCTGGATCTCGGATTCTACCATTGTTCTTACATCGTCCCATGTAGGTTGGCTTTGGTTGATTAGCGCGCCGACGGTGTCGTATTCAATCGGGAGGCCTCGAACCATTTGAATAACCAACCGACTCTCTGAAACAGGTTGGTCGATGTCTGCAAGTTGAGCCGCAAGGTCCTTTAGGCTTTGACAATATTCAGTGAAAGACGAGTGGGATGAGAGCGACAAGTTGGAAAATTTCTGTTCTAGGGTAGCCGCGCGAGCATGCTTGTTGTTCACAAAAATTTGTTGCACCTTGAGCCATGTTTCTCGTGCGGTTGTTTCATCGACAAGAATACGTTCCATAATTTCGTTGGAAACTGAGTTGTATATCCATTGAACTACCAATGCGTCCAGGCCAATCCATGTACGGTGTTCCGGGTCGGATTCGTTGGGGGTGTTGTACCATCTATGTGTTGTAGGACACCGTATGCACGTGCGTTTTGCTTGAATAGTTTGACCCAGGAGGCGTAAGAGACGGTTTTGCCATCTAAGATACGAGTGATTTTTGTGGTGATATTGGTAACCGAATACGCTGGGTGAAGGTGTTTGGTTTCGGTGTTTCTGTTGACGGTTGATGAAGAAACTTCATCCTCGGCAGCCATGGTGGGAAAAAAAATTAGGGTTTATCTTTGGCTCTGATTACCATGTAGAATTGTGTATTGAATTGATTAAAATTGATCTGCTCCCAATCTAGATATATAGCCTCATAACAATCAAGGCTTAAATATAGGAAGAGAATCAACTAAAACAATAGATAAATACACATAAATATATTCTACTAATACACACCTCCTTAAATTATTGCGTAAATTTTGGTTTTCTTCTAATCATTAGTATTTTTGTAATATTTATACAGATATACCGTTGAAGCATTAAGCACACATGAATGAAGGAGCAGTCGCATGAAATCCTTTTGTAATCAACTATCTTATTGTAAACCTAAAAAAAACTCAAGGCTTTATGTTGAAAGTGCACGGTGACAGTGTTAATACCGTTGCCTACCGTCGCAACCCAAAAACAAAAAAGCTTTTGTAATTCATTGGTTCTAAATTATATATGAGCTGACATGAGCCAGTTACAAAAGAACTCCGCGGCAACGCGCGGGTTCAAATTCTAGTTTACATAATTAACCCTTCAATACTATTGATGCAAGATTATTATTTTCAACATTTTGTACTTTTCTACTTTTTTTCTTGAGCGTTTCGCGTAACACCGCAACGTCTAGGGCATGATTATCTTTATAATCTATATGGAAATGTTGCAACTTTACATGGTTTTTATGTATTCGTCATGTTTCGTGTTAAAGTTACTGCCGCATATGAAGGTTCCAAGGTTCCAAACACGCCGCATCGCACTCAGGTTTACCCTCTGTGTAATTTTATTTTAAAAAAACAAATTTCCTTACTTTCTTCTTTTTTATGTATATGCTGGTAAAAATTCAAGATCAAATATAAAATATTTTCATTGTTATTTTTTTAAGTATATTTTAAGTTCATCTATGTCTTAACGTAAATTTTACGGGGAACGAGACGGCTGAAATATAATACGGTTTCATTTGAGTAATTTATGTTTCGACATAAAATTAGTTTGAAACGAGTCGGGACAATTACCACGCTACATACGCCGCCGCCGCAACACGCGACGCGTTAAAAAAA
Source organism: Flaveria linearis (assembly GCA_024085815.1). Taxonomy (NCBI): domain Eukaryota; kingdom Viridiplantae; phylum Streptophyta; class Magnoliopsida; order Asterales; family Asteraceae; genus Flaveria; species Flaveria linearis. Next base: position 58,916,818 of record CM044014.1, on the reverse strand, counting down.
CAAGTTTCATTCTCATTTGAAATATCATTTCAAATGTCTTTCTATGTAAGCATTAAGAACATGAAGAAAGGTATTTGGGATTTCCACAAATCATAATAAATCACCATGGTGTAAAATATTACACAAAGGTGGAAAAATATGGTTTTTTCCACTTCATTTTTATTCATACTTTTACTACATTACCATAATACCATGTACCGTATTATTGAGAGTCTACTAGTAAAATACATGGATTTGTTCTCACACTACATGCGAATTCACTGATTACAAGTTGCCTGTGGTTTCTAAGGGTGAGCTTGTTTCTCAGCATAAGCTTTGGCTTCTTCCGGTGACGCGCAACAGCGTTGACAACCGTATCGTCCACGATAACAACATCCGTGATGACACCCTCCACCGCCACCGCCGCCCCAGCTTCCACCGCCACCGCCGCCGCCCCAGTTACCGCCACCACCACCACCGTATGCTGGTTTTACTTTGTCCGTAGCTCCTCTTGCATCTTCATAAAATGATGAAAAACATACATTAGGTAACCATCACTTCTATAACAAACAGGAGAGAGTGTCTTAACAACTAAGACTTCTTATACCATCCGCATTTCACTGTAAAGTTATTTAATTAAGTTTAACGGGTCATGTATAGTGACGTTAGGAGCTTAAGAAATATTATCTTTTAAAAACTTAGTATTGCTAGAAAAAGAAATTCGGTTTTGCCATCTTTTAAAAAGACCAACGGCATATATAGCTTGTTGCATGTTTGCCTTGTATTTCGATGTGAATACGTGTAAGAATTACGAACCTTGAGTGGTGTGATCATGCTGCGATGTCTCTACGGCCAAAGCGTAGGAAACGAGAAGAAGAAGAAGCGCAAAAACAAAACACGAGTTGATCTTCATTTTATCAGTTTCAGATTAACAAGAAGAAGTTGGTATTGATGTGAAGATGGTGAACGTTTGGGCTTGTATTTATAGTGATCTTAGAAGGGTTGTGTAAGAACATGTGTGCATGCATGGTGGATAAAGATTAAAGATACACGTTATCGGTTGAAAGTTGTAGCTTGTTTTTTAAACTATCAGAGATTCGCAGTATCTTTAGATTTGCATACGATAAATAGGTGTCATGATTGAGGTTGTGGCAGGTGTCTTGGTTTAGTGACACGTGGATATTATAGGCGAGGTGTTTACAAGAGTTCAAGTTGAACTTTTGGACTGGATAATTGAGGTTGTGGCAGGTGTCTAGATATAGTCAAACCGCTCGTTCGAAATATATTATTGTCTCGAACTATGAAACTTGCATCGGCGCAATCTTTGTTCCCGATTGTGTGGATAAAGATAAATGAAAACTAGATTTTTTCCCATCACGTGTTTGACGCAGTATCATACGCGGTGTAATAAAGTAAAGACTACAATCTACTCTAGTTTTTTTTCGAACTAAATTTATGTCAAAATAACTTTAATTTATGTCGTTGAAAAAAAACATTATATTTAACACGACTTTTTCCAAACACAATTTACGTAGAGCATGTTGAAGTAATTAAAATAGTCTTTATCTATGTTATATTATTTGTGTTTATGTTATGTTATTTGTGTCCACGTATGTACTGATGTGTATGATGCATGGTATCATGCATGTAGTAGTATCATGTCATAGTAGTTATAAGAGTCATGTAGTCGTGGGTTAGTGGTCAGTTATGAAGTCATGGGTCTGCAGTCTTTATATGTATTTTGTATTTCCAAAAGTTCAATGAACAAAGTAAATGTTTCAAGTTCCACACAAATCGTAAAGAGAGAGTGAGAGATCTCTGTACCAACAGAGCATAGACTTATAATTGTTCCGTTTTGTTTCCAAACTATATTTACATCAAAACGTAGAGTAATGAATATGTATTATATTTGACCAAACGTGTTTTCATACATAACTTACGTTGAAACGTAAATAGTCTTAAAGATTGTATAAAGTTAACCACAAAAACATTTTATATTTGACCTAAGTCGCCTTTGATGAAATCTAAACGGAGACGGATTCGAATGTAATTGTATAGAGGTAAATGCAGGACTCTAAAAATCTAAGGGGGTCAAAGTAAGATATTTTACTAAGTAAATAAAAAAGTATTAGGGGGTGAAAGTGTCAAAGACTGAAAGTGGGAGGGACGGGAAAAAGGGTAAAAAACCAAGAAGAAACAAATAAGGCTTGTGGGATTCGAAGTGTAATAGAGAGCTAAAAGAAATGATCTTCCGGTGATAAGGATAGAAAATAAAAGAAGCTTTTTTTTAATGTGTAAGGACGAGTGTTCTCACCGGCCACACGTAATGCGACGGGCAGTATGATAACATTAGCATGGTAAACGATTTGTTTGTAATCTTTTTAACCAACGTCAAAATTCGTTATGCGCGTTGGTTCAGGGACGCTAGCATGGTTATATATGCCTCATATATTATGACATAAACAGGACATAACACATTGAAAAGATGAACTCATTAGAAAAAATAAAATAAAATAAAATAAAATACTTTTGAAAGACAAAATATCCACTGGCACTTCTAATCCGTTTCCTATATAATTATAGAGAACCATAGAAAAATTCGATGAACAAACATAACTATAAAGTTAATAGAAGGAAAACAAAATATACTTAAAATTAGTTTTTTTACAAAATAATCATAAGTACATTGAAGAAAAAGTTATATGCAATATGTGCAGAGATATTAAACTTATATGCAAGTTAAAAGTGAGCATCAAAAACCCGTAAGGTCTGTAACCACAGAAAGAACTACCATTTTGGAAGCAAATCAAGTAACAATGGAATTTGTTACAAAAAGTTTCACGAACTCTTGTAGGACATAATGCTATATCGGTCATTGTTGAACGATTGACTAATTTGGCACATTTTACACCCATTAACAAGAGTTACTCATTGGAAATTTTAGCAAATATATACATTTAAGAAAATCATAAGTAGACATGGCGTACCACTATCAATCATCTCTAATAGGGATAGTCGGTTTACGTTGAGATTTTGGATGAGTTTCTCGAAAGAATTAGGAACAAGAATAAACTTAAACACCGCATATCATCCTCAAACCGATGGGTTAAGCAAGAGTATGATAAAAACTGACATGTTTCCTACGTGTGTGACACTTTAGTGGTAGTTGGGACGATCATATGCCATTGATTGATTCCTCCTACAATAATAACTATCGCACCAGCATTAGGATGACATCATTTGAAGTACTTTATGAAATAAAGTGTAAAACCCTAGTCTGTTAGACTGAGCTCGGAGAAGATCAGTAGACTAGTACAGAGATCATACTACTAGAGACAACTTATAAAATTCTATAAATCAAGAAAAGGTTGAAAGCTGCCCAAGATAGGCATACAAAATAGCAGATATTTTTAGATCCAGAATTTTCATTTGATCCGACCCATCGTATTTACTGTCAGTTTGTAACGCGAGGGCTTTGTTGCTCGAAGTTACAGATTTATATGGACTGATTACAAGTCGAAATATGGTTAAGGATCTTATGTGTCTTGAATGTTGCTTGAAGTTACAGATTTATTATTCTTTGATTCTACCTTAACAGTCACCATCCTCTTACCACCTTCACTTGAATTGATCTTTGGCTCTTTACATTCCCTAGCAAAATGCACGGGTTTGTCGTAGTTATAACATCTCAAACTTGTCTTGTCAAATTCAATCTTGTTTGTATTGTTGACACCAAACATCTTTCTTCCCCTTATTCTAGCAAAATTTTTAGCACAATAGACCATCATTGTCATTTGATATTTTATGTCATTCTCTTCTAAATCATCAAGGTTTACTTGTTGCAAGTCGTTAACAAGAGCATTTGGTGCACTTAGTCTTCCTTCCATGAAAGCTTCATAGCTGGATATTAATATAGTTAATAAAGCAAGATGTTATTTAGCAATCTAAACTGTCTGTTTGGATTGGTTAGAAGTAGCAACATCGGCTTGATGAAACTGGGGTTAAGTTGGCATGGACAAATAGTTGTGTGATTGAGGCTAAGTTGGAGTATGATGAGATGGAAATAAAGAATATTGATTGGCATTTAGAGCTTGGAATTAGGTTGCTTGTGCTTCTTAAACTGTTGGAACAAAAGGATTTCTAGTTTGTTGTTGCTAACACATGTTTGAATAACTCACATAATAATTAGGGTTACTTGCCATTTTTGCATACAAAGTAGTAGGTTTAGCACCCATTGAGTTTTGATGGTTTGTAGCTCTCTTTTATTATCCAATTCATATAACTAGATAGTAGAAATCAAATCACTAAGTGACGGAATAAACAAATCCATGTTTTATTTAACTGTTCTGTAGTTGTTCCATCTATAAGACAACGAATTCAAAAGCTTCTTGTTCATAATAATATTTCCAAAACAATACCAGTACTCTTCATCTTTTTCACTAGTTAAACAAATCTTGAAATTTGAGTTTCTAGGTTTCACCAAGAATGTGGTTAAACATGTTAAACTCTTGATTAATATCTTTCTTGCTTTCTCTCATGGCTTTTTGTATCCATTGATTTGTGTTTCCATTGCATCCTAAAAAACTTTAACTCACCTAAAATCTTTAACTTTTTATGATATCTCAGTTGTTAATGCCATAGTGATAGAAGCATAAGCTTTATCATCAAGCTCCAGTTTTTTCATGTCAATCTTATTTATCCTAGAGATGCTCCTGTTTTTGAATCATTTTCCCTTTGTCATTTTTGTACAGAGGAATGTAAGGTCTGTATTTGATCAAGCTTCATATCTTTGGTTCAGTATAAATGACATGATTTTCAAACCGGTATGCCCAGTGAACATAATCATCTTTACTTAGCAATTTGGAGGCTTGGTATTTGTTCCAATCTTAGTGTCCAAAATCAGTGTGGCAGTAAGATTCTTAAAATTAGGGTAGATTGCCATTTCTGAAAATCAAATTTCACACTTTACAAAATTTCTTCAACTTTTCGTGCGACAACTAGAAGAACTTCTAGCATGAGATATTTTGTAACTGACTTTTGTGACAATCTGAACTTCTCGCTCGCAATAATGATTCTTTTTGTAACTTCCAAAAGTGTAAAGCTGAACTTTTTTCGTAAATTACTAACTTTTTGCGTGAAACAATTAACTTTTCGCAGATTCCTTTTGTACAATTCAAACTGTTCCCCCTTGAATCCAATCACCAATTCATTCAAAAATAATAATTGAGCTTCGATTTAGTAAATTAAGTTCAATTTTAATCCTAATTGTCACTAATTGATTCAATTAAGGCCATTTTAAGCATTGAATAGACTTAAAACTTCGAATAAAGCTTCTTCAACTAGTGTTTGATCTCAAACACCTAAAATCAAGCTTAAATCCAATCAAATCAATCCGTTCTTTAACTCGAAACTAAATTTCAGCTTGAAAAGTCTTCCACAACACTTCAAGTTCAATCCAAATCGATCTAGAGCACGCCTTGCTCTAATACCAATTGTAAGAGTGTGAGAATTCCAATAAGATCGACCTCATGTATGAAACGCGTAATGAATCAAACACGGATAATAGATTGAACAAGAAGAAATAGATCAAGATTGAACACAAACACAATGTAAATAACTTTTTTGTATTTCAATAAGATGATCTTGTGTATTATAGTACTAGTAGAAAACCCGCGCGATGCGGCGGGAATACAATTTTGATCGGTATCGGTTTGGTTTGTTGCGGCGTGGATTTAAATAACAAAATAAAACTATAGCAAAAACTGAATTAAAGAAAAAAATTATGTATATTGTAAAAGTCTTTTACCGCATAAAAAACAACTATATTATCCACAACACACTAAATTTAATCCCCTACCACATACACCATAGTGTTTTCACTATGAAAAATCAACATGAGTAATTATCATGACTATAATTAAGATTTATAGATTTTAGACTATCAATGATGGAGGAATCAGTGCCATAAAATTCATCCACATTAAAACTCTTTGCCAGGCTCAGAAACTATAATTACCTCCGTACCCTCTCCGCTATTTCTAGTTGGAGGCATTGATTAAATGACAAGTTTCTTACAAAAGATTGTAGCCGGTAAACATATATTTGTATTCAATAGGGGTGATATGTCAAACACTTTTAGTCACAACGAGTTATTAGAGTCGACCTCATAATCTTTTCGTTTTATCTTTATAAAAGTTAAGAGATGCATTAAATACTACCAATAAAAATAATCACTAATATGTTCGCTAAATCAATTTAAAAAAATGAAAACACTTGCCCCACTTTAGGAAAAGAAAAAGAAACTTAAGATCTCAAATCTAAAACAACAATCTATTTTGTGATGTTAATGTGCAGATAAACATATTAAGCACTTTAAAACTTGAAAGCTTCTTAAAAAGAAAAATAGGTGTATCCTATGTTAAGGTAACCCTTTAAATAAATTAAGGCATGTAGATTAATCAAACTATGCGTCCACAATGTTTAAATCACAACCCTGAAGCAATGTTTGTAGCCCTACGTTCAGTCTTTCTACCAACCTACAACATAATGCTATGAATGACGACATGTAAATCCACCTGTTAAATAGTGAAGTGGCTTGTAGTTTTATAGTTAGAAACTAAAGTGACATCTAATTTTAACGTTTCAGATTAGAGAGCTCTACTTGTTCATAATCCTAAATATTTGCACAACCATCTTCTGTTGAACTCTCGGATGCGAAAGGCTTGTCTGGACACCACTGTAAGATATATATAGTTTCAAGATAAACCATGAAGGTTTACAATTAAAAAATAAATAAAATAGAAGACAAAACTAAACAGGAGTAATACTTGTACGCAAAGAACAAGAGATTTGTGTTCTTCAAAATTATGAACACGAGAACTGTTTCCATCAGAAGCTAGGTTTCGACGGTCAAACATGCAAATGGACCTGAAAGTCACATCATAGAAAACAATAATCTATTTATGAAAAAATTAAAAGTTTATTAAACTATCTTTTATAGCACATATAAAACAAAACAGTTTCATATGTCAATAATTATAAAAACATTTATAAACCGATGAGCACATAGTTCAAGATATTAAGCTACAAAATGTATATAACTCATACCAACATGTTTGGTTTTCACCTTTAACTTTATTATCTAATCTAAAACCAATTTAGGACACCAAACCCTATAGTTCAATGATAGTATGCCAACCCCAAACCGTGTTGTTCAAATTCCCTACAAAAACTAACCTTCACCAACATCTTTCGATATGAGAAGCCCATTGTGTATCAACATTACTTGGAATCCCTAACCCTTGATTCATGAATCCTACAGCTCCAATAACCTGCAACTTCCATTATAGTCATATACAAACCTTAAAAATCTCAAATGCTTGCATTTCTGCTTCATTGACTTTTGATGTCAAACAAACAAGATTCCAGCTTTTATAAGAAAAGCTGCATAAATAGACATTTTAATGTCAAAGCTATCATGTATGCACGTAAAATTTTCTTTTAAGGGAACTATGTTTGATAATTGAAGTCAAAGTTTAACAAGAAAAGTTTAACTTATAAATCCTGATGTGTGTTATCTATTATCTTACATGAGTTTCAGTTGACTTGGTTGTCCAAATATTAACTATTCTTGTAGCGCGATGCTCGGGTTCAAAATCCATGTTCTGTCAATGACTCAATTTAAAACAAAAAATATACAACTTTAATTTTCATCCACTTGCTCATTACCATGAACTTCTATGCCATCCGATGAGGCTAACACAACATAAGAATTAATGAACTAAAACATGTTTTAGTGATGGACATTTAAACTAATTTATCTAAAAAATAGTTTCCAATAGCGATCAAATAGTCAATACAACCTTTTTACAATCGACTGTCAAGAAAATAACAAAAGAAAATGTAAAAAGTAATATTAAGTTATTCACCACTTCATTTTTTGGGTCTCTATCCATAACTTCATGTAAGAAAGAAATGGAGTCCAAACCCACATAATAGAGAATACATAATGGTATAAATGAATAAAGCCTAAAATTCTAGTGTTCTGAAAAGAGAGAATTATGGATTACCTCATCAACGGCCGTGAACTGCCTTTCAAGGTTGACTTGGTTTCTGTCGCTAAATGCCAAGAAAGAGTATTTGCAGCTGGGGTACCTGGATAAAACACAATGTATAAGTGTATATTTGTGTTAAAGGACTAAGATGCTTACAATTTTATGAACAAGTTTAATACTGAAAAATATACATGCTTAAAAGAAATCTATCCCTTGCTCGGTTGGTCATATGGAGTTTAAATATTGGCTTAAGGTTTGAGACTTTGACTATAGTCAAACCGTAAGGCTAATTATTTTGGAACAAGAAGCCAATTATGAGGGTTCAAAAGATCAATCCATTGATACCAATGACAAGCTCAACTGTACCCCCATCAACAGTCATCGTCATCATTTGACTTTTAGTGACAGTAATGGGCAAATAGGTATTACTAACATAATTATTTCCCAGGAAAGAAATTGTTGATGTTTTCATCAGACATCCAACATGAAAAATGTTGCAAATATTATGAGTGAAGGTAGTATATGCTACCTACCTGAAGTAAATTGACGAGATCGTGGTTGAAGATGGCTTTCTCTTGCATCACTTTGGATCTGTGGACTAAAATGGACCTTCTTGTTTACAGAATCTAGCTTGGAAAGAAATTACAATACCAATAGGAGCATTAAGTTGTTGCATATCAATAATTATTGTGCATTACTTTAGTATTACAGTTTATCCAAAAGATAAAATTCTTACTGGGTAAAATATAATGCTTGTGATGCCTTGGTAAAACTGCTAACAATTGCTGCTGCCTAATAGCTTCTCTATCCGTATACGTTTGGCATGTAAGAAGTTGCTTAACAAATAGCAACAAGAAAGATATTGCCATGTTATTCTGGTTGGTAAACTTTCTAAATCACCATAAGTGCATCGTCATTGCCAGCAAACCCACAGATCTTGTATAATGCCACAAAAACAGCAAAATTCGCGAAACCAGGTGATGTTGGACAAAATACAGATATTAAAATACACACACACATATTGTAACCAGCATATTTTGTCCAAAATCCTTGTTCATGTAGAATATAGAGTTTTCTTCTTTATTAACACTTTGCAAGAACGTTTGTTAGCTTGAGACAAGAGACCAAATTCAATGGAAAGATTAAGAAGAAACTGAATATATCTTACCTGATGTAAACATGTAACACTTAACTCTGTTGATGAAATTTCTAAAGTCTGTTGATCTAGAAGGTCTGTTAGTTTGTTAGCAACAGTGCCAAGATGGTCAACAGCATTTACAAGGGCTCGAATGGTCAATGACTCAATTTAAAACAAAAATATACAACTTTAATTGTCATCCACTTGCTCATTACCATGAACTTCTATGCCATCCGATGAGGCTAACAGAGCATAAGAATTAATGAACTAAAACATGTTTTAGTGATGGACATTTAAATTAATTTATCTAAAAAATAGTTTCCAATAGCGATCAAATAGTCAATACAACCTTTTTATAATCGACTGTCAAGAAAATAACAAAAGAAAATGTAAATATCAGCGACACCATTAGTCACTAAACTACAGCAAATTACTTATGTCATTAACTATTATGACAACAAATCATACACAAATGCTTTCAAATGTAAGGAAACTTCAATAGTTGTTATTTGGCAATAGTAACACACAGGCAAACCAAAAAAATGCATACTAACACATAACACATATTACTTTCTATCACCTCTCCCTGCAACAACAACATAAGTAGCTCCAATTAATGTTATGCAAAAACTTTTCTGATGAATATCAACATGGTTGGCTATTCCACACTTCCACGTAACTGAAAGCATTTAAAAATATGTATGAAATCAACACAACACTCTTGCAAGGATGAGTTAATATGGATTATGGAATATGAAGAGTTGAGCAAAATTAACATGTACAAACAAAGACGAGTAGATCAAGAAAACCCAACCCAACCTGTTTGACCATATAAAAAGGTTATTAGTTTTGACATGTAATCCAATCCGACCCATTTTGACCCATGCAAAAATCATTTGTTTTGCCATGTAAAACAACCCAACTCATTTTGACTCGTACAAGAATTTATTTGTTTTAACATCTAACCCCACATGATCCACTTCGACTTGTACAACGGGTTATTAGATTCGACCCTATAACCCTTTCTTTCTATCTTTATAAAAGTTAAACGGCGCATTAAAAACTACCAATAAAAGTAATCGCCTAATTGTAGTAGTTGCATAATGTGTTAGTCTAAACCATAATTAATTTGCTTCCATCCAAACATCTATAATTGTTTAGCTGTTAAATTAAAACTCGATTTCCAAATTTGCAGTTTTAACAAGCAATACCAAACATACTGAGGAAGAACTCTACTTGTATGTATTCATCATTCTCCATCATGGTACTGAGTACTTTCATTTTTCAGTAATCAACTCAAAAGTTCAAAGGGTTCTACCTACAGTGAAGCACAAATGATATCCTAACTCAATCTACACAACCACATTCCAGTTAATCATGTCAAAGAAACACGGACCATTCCCCAATTCGACCAAATAAACCAGAAACTAAACATCATCAACAGAAGATCCATAAAAGTAACCATACCTAATAGCAATGGATTTGAGTTCATCGTAGGCTACAGGAGGCATGGGAGTGAAACCAAATGCAATTAATGAGAGCAAATAAACCAAACGTGTATGCCCCTGTTTGACAATGCCAAACCACAACTACAATCAGAAAACATGACAAGATAAGAGGAAGAAGATCATACCTGATCAAGGCGGATGTGGGTCATCCTCGTTGACATCAGCTGTAGATATACGTGTGGTATTGGAAACGCACATGAATCTGTTCTTTTGTATCGAATGCTTCCATTCATAAAGTTCCCTCAAATATTACCTAAATAAATAGCAAAACTAATCAAATCAACATGCTTTCTTTTTCTCCAAATCAATGGATGAAGATCTGAAAACCCATGAGGGTTTAGAAGGGGATCATCAAAATAACAAACCGAACTTACCAACAGCCGTATCGTTCTTCTTGCCCTACACAAAAGGAGCCACCGTGCTCATCGCAATCGATTCGGATTATAAAGGGGACTGAACGGGAAGGGGCGGCCGGTGAGTTTGGAATCAGGGAAGATGAAATGCTTGAGCAAGAGGTAATGCCATGATTTTAAAAATCAATTAGGATTCTGAAGAACGGGAAGGGGCGGCCGGTGAGTTTGGAATCAGGGAAGATGAAATGCTTGAGCAAGAGGTAATGCCATGATTTTAAAAATCGATTAGGATTCTGAAAAACGATTCAGAATTGGTAACCGGCGCCCGACGAAGAAGAAGGCAAACATACAGGCGCGTCTTACAAACCCAGGTTAAATTACCAATCTATCCCTCGTTTATGTATTATAATAGTAGTAGAGATGATTTCAGGTGTTATATGACAACTAAACATCAAAATCTGTATTTATACTAAAACCAAAAGGTTCTCACACAGAACACTTTTCAGGCGGAAACAAACTTCTCAGCGAATATTTCTTTAAAAGCTTGTTTTGATTTCCCGAATCTTTAGGTTGAATCACTACATTATAATAAACTGGAACTTTTTTATTTTGATATCAGTTCCAAGACTGCTCCATTCTGAAAATCACTACAATATAATAAACTGGAACTTTTTTATTGGGGTCTTCTATTTCTTCCATCAGACTACGTCTTAGGTAATAAATAGAGGAAATTGAATGATGAACTGAATTAACATATAACGACTTATATAGTTAGCTTTCCGGATTCATATAACGTGAAATATTATAACACGTCAAATAATTTATCAAAAAACCGTAACATTAATAATTCAAAAACTTAAGCAAGTGGTCTAGAGCAATACGAGTCATTTAAAATGGAGGGTATGACTCCGCCCAACTCCTTAGGGGTCCTAAGCTTTTGATTTGATTTTATCACACACATGCGACCTGTATATATAGGCCTTAACATGAGTCACAAGTGTTTCAGTAACACATTAGGGTGTACTAAATCGATATTAAAATTAATTGATTACAAGATTTGTTTAACCAAAATAATTAATATCTCAGTTTTTTTAACGGAAATTTTAGGCGCACCGCCTTTACCTGGAGAAAACCGACCCAAGCGGTCACGGTTAGGTCTCCCCGTGACCGCTTGGTCAGGTGTGAGACCTAACTGTCACGGTTTGCCCTAACCGTGACAGTCATATCTGTGGATCCGTAGTCAATGATTGGGTATGTAATTATGGGGAATTGATTGTGCGCATGGGGGCTATATGTCGCGGTTTGGCCAAACCGTGACATATTGCTTTTATTTTTTTTATTTTTTTAAGCATTAAACATTGTTTTTTATTTTAATTTTATCACTGTAAACTTGAGAATGAAAAGGCGAGAAACACCGTTCGATCGGAGTTTGATTTCGTGTATCTTCCGATTGATTTCAAGTTGGTATCTATCTGAATAATATTATTATTAATTTTTATGGTGTAAATACTACATGTCTATATATATATATAAGCTAAGTTTGACGTTGATATATACGTACAGGCATGGTTTGAATGCCGGATATGCGTTTGTGAACTTTACAACATCTGAAGCAGCTTGGAAGTTTCATACGTCGGTTAAAGGAAAACATTGGGATTTGTTACTTTTAGTTTTGCGGATGTTAGTCGTGCTAGAATCCAGGTACTTTATTACTTTTAGTTTTATTAACGTACTCACCTTAGTCATTAGCTAGTAGAAGTTGTGTGAGAAGGATGGTTGGGGGGAGAGGTAGGGTTGTGGCACTAGGATCTTGCACCATGGTCCGGTGGTGTGGTCTACCTTTTTCTGACGTCATCATGGTTTATTAGTCTGTACAAATGATGATTGATTATCGATTACTAGTTTCACCGTCACATCATTTCTATCTTTTCGTGAATATATAATATAACTATTGTTCTTATGATCTGTATTATTTCGTTAGATATTTGAAGAAGCTAAGAAATTCTGCTATGAAACTGGTGTGAAAGTTGCTGTTGCATATGGTGGTGCACTGATTTATCCTCAGGTTTATATACTTTTAAAATCATTAACAAACACTATTTTATGGTTTTAATCATTAACAAACGTGCGATTCAGTTCATCTTTTTTTTTCTAATCTGCTTAATTAGTCTTTGTAATCTGTTTTCTTTAATCTTGATTCAGAACGCGTTGACTTTAATCTTTGTGGAGACAAAACGCAGCGCAGATTCTTTGGAAAACTGGTTATGCAGGGTCGGTTTCCCTGCTGCTGCAATTCATGGTCATATTACAAGTAATTTTTGCGTCTAATTATTTTTTAAACAATTTGGTTGTTATTTTATCACATGGTTAACCTAATCGTAAAAATCAGTTGTTATCAAATATATACAATTAACATTATCAACATTGCAAATATAAAACAAACAAACAAAGAAACACAACCAAACAAACACAACCAAATATACAAATCATCATAACTGAAACTGCACATATATATATACAACGAGTTTAACATACAAAAAGAAATAAAATACAAACAAAATATCTATCTAATCCATCATCCCCGGATCGCTGCCCTGACCAGACCCGCCCGCGCCAGATGGGCCAGCACCGTCATGGTCTAACCGCCTCGGTGGCTGTGACAACAACGGCGTACCCGAGGCGGTATAGTCCGCGACCATGTGCTGGATGACCCAGTCCATCATATCATGCAGCCTCGCGGTCGTATCCTCCAGCCTCGCAGTCGTATCATGCAGCCTCGCGGTCGTATCCTCCAGCCTCGCGACCCTGTCTCGTGTGTCCTGAATCATATCAAGAACATGAGCAGGCAATCGCACGGCGTGGTACATGCGCTGGGGATGCTGGGGCGGGTCTTGGTCGTGCGGCGGGGGAATGGGCTGATCCTCCCCGCCGCCAAGGGCCTCGTGGGCGTCCTGAAGGTGGACCTCAGCCCCCGCTAGCTCGGGTGGGTCCACCAACAGCTCGGGCACCCATGGCACGAGCTCCTGGTATCTTGTGAGCAGGTGCCACGTGCCGTCGGGGAACCTCCGAACTATCCTCATCCATGGTGATGAGTCGGGGAATGTATCTATACAGAGGGTCTCGTATATGAGAGGACATCGTATCACCGTCGTATGGTCCGTCGCCTATCGCAGGCCACCAGACCTGATCGGAGTCGTCTGGCCTGCGGATCAAGGCGGTGGTGTACATCGGCTGTCGGGTCTCCTCCTCCGTGTAGAGGCCGCTGACGACAGCGAACCGCCTAAATGACATGCGGTGGAGGACCCCGAACAACCGGTAAGCAACCTCCGCGGGCGCACGACCGTCCGCTATGTCGTCCT